>JAHREE010000188.1:4083414-4098430 GCA_033628505.1 Tringa tobata
CCCCAAAAAAAAAAAAAAAAGAAAGAAACATTATTAACTTGGAGATGCTGAGATACGTTGTTTGTTGCTTTCTCTCTGCATCTTTCCATCTGGGGAGCAGATGGAGTAGGAATGCTAACATTCCTGCAGGATTGATCATGAGATTTATTGTATTCCTTATATACTTAGAAAACAGATTCACTGGGTGTTTAAGTTAATTTTATATTTCCTGTAGGATTTAGGAATATTCATGCACAATTAAAAAGAAAAGTGCATAAAAAAAAGAAACCTGAGGATATTTGATATACTAACTCCTTTCTGTACACAAATATGTTTTTTTTTTTTCCAAGCAGGTGCAGTTCTGTCTTCTTCTCCCAAGAGCCTGAAGCACGAGCTCTTTCAGGATCCAAAAAATACATAGAGCAATGCCTAAAAATCAAGATACCCAGTTTGGAAGATATCTTCTGAGGTGGGGACACATACTCAAAATGCCAAATACTGCCAAAATGTACTTGTAGCTTCTTTCTCCATAAAAACCCAGCTGCAGCAGTAACTATCATTATAATAGTCCAGTAATTGCAATATTTACCCAAAAACTGTTGAGAAATAACTTGAGTGCTTTGGGAAGATACTCCCCTCTCAGAAAGCTACTCTCCTCCTGCCATATGAATCTTTCCTCCTTTTCAACACAAGGGAACACTTTGGATGTAGCTACAGGCTACTATAGTTTGCGTTCAACAGTCAATGGATTTAAAAAAGAAATAATCTTGAGGGCAAGTTGAGACTCCAGGACTCCACACTCTTAAGGTATTAGGCACTAGTGTAAAAGTATTTCTGATTAAGTGTTGGAACCAGTAGGTTATTTTGTACAAGGAGTGCATCACAATGTTTGTAGCACAACATTTTTCCCATTCTTTCAGATTATGCATCTTCCCTCATGAAAAAGTTTTGACTCTGAACTCTGAGGAGGCTGCGTAGCATCTCCTTTTCAAAACTGACTCTGGTGCCTATACTGCAGAGAGGACATGGAAATTGGACTTCTCCCATGCTCAGAATTTTCCCTTGGTAACTGCTGAGGTACCAGAAGTTCCCTAATGAATCTCAGGGTCTTTGGATTGTCTCCCCAAGGGAACTACTTCTCCCTACAGCATCGCAGAGAAAGCATATGGTAGGTCTTGGCTTTCATTTTTTGGGACCAGCTGCCTAAAAAATAACCATTGCAAAAAATCACTGCAGTTCTTTATCCATCTGTCTTTAGTGGTGGTGTGAGACAATTTTTCTCTATGTTGCCTGTACGGAAGGAGTCCCACTTCACTGAAGTATTGCCATGGAGAACAGCTAAGCAGATAAGCTGTTCTTGGAGGATATCTTTGCTCACTGAAGCGGATTACAGTACACCACAGATTTACACAACTGTGAAAAAATGAGAAGATGCAGAAGGCTCATTTTGGCTAAGGTTTCTGTGACTCTCTGTCCCCTTTATAAATGTGCTTGTTAGAAGCCATCATAAGAGCTCTGCATATATCTTTGAAGTTAAACATCTGCACAACCTTCAGCACAATGGGTCATAGCTATTACCAGTTACACTGGTAGTGATTTTCAACTGCTCTCGTGCTAGCTTGTTTTCTATATTTTAAAGAGCACCATAATGCCATTAAGTATTGTCAGGACATGAAAAGCTTGGTGAAGAACTTAAATTCCTTCAGGAAAAAAACAAAAACAAAACCAAAAAAAACCCACCACAGAGGAGCAAGCATTTACATTCTTTACATTGTTTAAATATTTAAATATTTTTTGTGAAAACAAATCAGCTAATGATAGATTTAATTTGGTTTAACATCAAAGGAACAGAATATTGCCATTGGATACACCTCAGTCATTTACAGAACAGGTGACCCATATCCATCTGCAACAGCAGCTGGAGGTCAGGTGTGGTACTCCAGGCCTTGCATATTGCACTAGACACACGTATTGGCTACCTGCTGTCCACCCAGGTGAGTATTGTTTCACCTTTATGCTGAAAGAGAGCATAGTCCTTGTTCTGCACCCTGTGCTGAACGACAGGTGGTGGTGGACCACCAGTAATGGTGGATACTAATGAAATCAGAGAAGCCAGAACTATAGTTATGGTTGCTGTCAGCAATTCTACCTCATCCTCTGTTCTCTCTCCTTCATGTCTAAAAGTTGTGTTAAGATCTCAGTAAGAGTTAATTGTTTTTCATATAAAAAAAATAAGCTATACATTTTTATTCTTTAGACCCAGTTCATGCAAAATCAAGTCTGGAAACCAGCTTTTTGGTTTAAATATCCATTGACACCTTCAGAAGGACAGTAAAAAAGAATTCACTGGGATTTCTAAAAGATGTCACAGAGTTCTGGTGTCCCTCTTTTAAAAATGTAAGAGATTGTTGTTTCACAAACTAAATAGTAAGTTTCATTTTCCAAGAAATTCTTTACCATTCAGATTCAAAGGGCCCAATGTGTTCTCCAGCTGAAGAGCAACACTTACCTGCAGGATCACTACACCATCAGCATTGCAGGAAACTCTGATTTCTACAGAGCATGAAAACTATTGATTACATCATACAGATAACAGAGGGATACAAGAAAAAGCTATATCACCTCTTTTTCTGAAAATTGAAATAATGTAATAAAACTCAGGATTTCAACTACTACTACTACGAAAAAATACCTATCATAACAGATTTCAACAGATGATTTATTGCATGCTTCTCACACACCCTATTATGAAGCAAATAACGAAACCCAAACTAAACTGTCCTACATTATGCTCATAAAAAAGCACTGACTTCTTCACTGAAAGAAATCGAGACAGGCTCTAAAAACACCATATAACCTAGATCAAATGTAGCACAAACAAGATTACAGAGCCTTATTACACCCTAACATTCTCTTGGTAGTGTCATGTTGTCTTTAACTGTAAGATTCATCAAATACTACCAGCTCTTCACCCCGTTTTTCCAGTGTGTTAATATGGTTTAATTACCAAAATAATCACTTGCAGTAGAACTACATTTCCCAGACTGCTTTCCCAGTCAGTCTCAAGACCCATGTAACAGGAAACATCCTTCTTGAACCTTTGTCAGGACTGGATTTTGAGACGCAGTCAAATCAGCCACTACAACTAATACTGTAGAGTTGTTCTCAACCCAGGGTTTGCCGGTATTTGCAAAGACAAAAGATTAATTTTTTATAGGGACTTTATCTTGTCTTAGCTTAATTTACTGTTATATCTGTCACTTGTATAATACAATAACTAATTTCCTTACAACAAAATTTGAAGGGGAACAAAATTTTATAAGAATTTCCCTAACACAGGAAGTGTTAAATGATATGTAGCACAGGAAATCTCTAGGGCTATATTGAAAGCTTCAGTTCTGGGGGCCTTAAAACTCTTTAAAACTACAAAGTATTTATTAATACAAAAGAATATGATTTTTCACATTTTTAATGCATGTTAACTTTTATTTGTGTTAAAATTTCTCACATTAGAGCCAATCTCCTTTTTGGTGTGTTGCTTCTAAGACTCTGGAGGATCAGAGATGGCTTCAGAATTCCAGGGCTGCTTCTTCCTCAATTTGTATAAAGAAATACGTTACAAATAACACTACCTGTGTGTGAGGCTTTAGGGTATTGTGTTTTTTAAGGGTGGAGGTTGATGGCTTTTTTAAAATCAGGTTAGAAATTACTCCACTAAAGACTCCTGCTGTATCAGCAGATCTGGATGAAAGTAATCAGTAAAAATGATGTATGGGTTTCTTTTTTTTAATAAAAAACCTCAAACAAAAAAACCAAACCAAATCAAAAACCCTGCAAGAAAACAAAAGTTGAGAGCTCAGTGTAAGTAACAAAAAGCTGGCTGCAGTAAAGATTATATGAACACTAAATTAGCTTATAATTTCTTTTTTCTTCCAGTGTCTCATATGCTATTTTAAAATTACATACTCAGTGTAATTTTATGTCTTTGAAATGAATATGTGGACTAAATGCTCTTATTTTTATTAACAATAACTTACATAGTTGAATATTTTTCTTCCCCTTAAGGACACAAATCTTAGTCTTCTCAATCTAGGGACAGTCGTAGCAATGAAATGCCTTAAATCTACATCTCTTAAGCTCCTTGATATGGATGAACCATCCTGTAAAAGCAGGGCCACAAACAGTCGACAGACTTTGATTTCATTCTTTAAGAAGACAACTTACTTGTTTTTTAAATTACAGTGTTTTCTTTTCTCATCTGTTACTAAATTCCTTTAAGTTTTTGCAAATGTACAATAGAGAAGCAAAATTAGACAAGCACACCTCTTTTGACTTGCTTTCATATTTTTATTGAATTAAAATATTTTGTCTTACAACTACTGTAGTAGTTATAATAATCTTCACATCTAGGTTCTGAGTTCTTTCCGTTTGGAGCAATTTTGAGATTTAATATTGTTTTCTGAACTTCAGCAGTGCATAGCAATGTAACTAAAATGACTGAAGCATTAGTATTCTAATTATGAAGACTTTATTCAGGATTTATTTTTCAAAAGCCCATGACTTTTATGTTAACCTTTCACAAGTGCCTTCCTCTGGTCTTTACACTTAGTGAGACACAGAAGACCAGTAGTCTCATCAATTTTATTGCAGTAGGTTTAAAATAAAAAATAGACTAACCCTTAACCTTTTCCACTAAAAAGGGGTTAACTGGGAGATAGTATTGCTAGTATTATTTTTATAACTGTTGAAGACTGAAACATGTTAGAAGAGCAGTATGAAAAACATGTGGACTCTTTCATGTGTGATTTGCTCATTCCACATTTAAATAGATAGGGCGGTGTGTATTCAGCATCTTCTCTGAGCCCCGAATTAACTTGAAAAAGAATTAATACTATGGAAAATACTATTATGAGGGGTAAAGTTGGGTTTTTATCTTATGTTTAATATAAAAAGGGATACCTAAGCACTTGTATAGAGACTTAGATTCTAAAAGCATAACATAATTACTCACTTTCTTTAGGGTGAGCTAGTATTAACAAACAAGATGCAGGATGCATCATAACAACCTGCATAACCTGAACACGTGGGATAAATATTACATACGTTGTCCTACAGCTTTAGGGTAAAAGCTCAACTCCTACAGTGAGCTCTGTCCTGGAGCACTTCCATTCCATCACACTTTACATCAGAGATGTCTGTAGGTATAAGAAAAGGCCCTTACCAGGGGCATTGTATCCAATTTTCTGGCAAGGCAGTTCAGCAGACATTAGTGTCCCCTGGACTCTTTCCTTGGGCAAACTGTAGGATTAGATGACCTTGTGGGGTCTGTTCCACACTGTTTTTGTTTGGTTCTGTACCATGCAGCTCACTGTAAGCCTGTGCTGTCAAGAAAGAAAATTCACCTTGATTTTTTTCCTGCATGTAGAGGACAACAGCATCTGCCAAAGCAATCTTTTATAAACCTGCAGTTGACCACTGGCCCACTGGGTTAAGGAAATTTGAATATTCATATTTTCTTCCATACGAAAAAACAGCAAGACTTTAACACTGCCGTAGCTAAATACCATAAATCTTGAAATGAAAGCATATGTTTCTTTCACACATTCCCACTTTTATGCTTTAATTTGTCTCAGCCTACCTGAAGTGTTTTTACTGAAAGTAGATGTTACTAGTATAAAATTATAGCTGTTCTATTTATGTGATATAAAAAAAATGAAATAGAAATGTATCTGGGTATACTTAGGATCAGATATTTTTAGGATTGTTTCCTAATTTTGCCATAGAACTCTAATGCAATATAGAACATAAGAGATCACGTTATTATCCTTATAGCTATAATACTGGCAATGATCATGAATCAAAAAGAAAAAAAGGATACAATAATGAATATTAAAAATCTAATTATTTGTGTCATTTAGAACATTGTATTTGTTTTATAGTACAACCAAGAAGATGGCACATTTGTGTAACACATTCTGTTTATTGAAAAAGAAATACAAAATGAGATAATTTTAACTGCATATTGTATCTTGGGAACAAAAGATCTGTGGCAAAATACCAGGAAAAAGAAATCAGAAAAGAATGAAAAAATCAGTAGCTGAGAAACTTACAGCTAGGGACACATTTGTTCTTTAGGATTGTTATGCTAATTTTTAGGACTTGCTGCAGCAGCAAAGTTGAGATTTAGGAGGAATGCACCAATTACTAACTACTAATGCTATAAAAATATCCTTAGCTTCTCAAGGTAATTTAAAAGACTCATTCATACCCTGTTTTTCAAGCATTGCACTTTTACTTGAGCTGCATAAGAGGTAAACTCCTCAAAAGTCAATAAAACTTAACAGTTTCCTTAAAAAAAAAAAACAAAAAAAAAAAACAAAACAAAAAAACCAGAAGTAGTTTCCTTGGGAAGTATGGTGTTCTAATTCTCCAGTAATTTAAAAAAAAAAAAAAGAAAAAAGAAAAAAAGAAGAAAATCTATCTAGAGGCCTGTAAATAGGACTCAGAATTGAGGTATTAGCCCATTGATGTGTTATTTTTAAGGAAATGTATCCAATATGCTTGGACACATTTTAAGCCTTACTAAGCATTTCTGACCTAAGCTTACATTCATGGCTGTTCACTGCCAAAATAAGACAGTGCATCCATAAAATTCAAACTATTGATTTTTAGTAACTTGTTTTTGACAAAAATATATTTCTCAGTTTCAGTTAGAGAACCGCATTAAGTCAATATCCCAAATTATTAAGGACAATGATTGGGTGAGGGAGGGAAGCTACATTTAATTAAAATCTTTTAGCTGGAATTCAAAGGCATGCTTTTGTCTTAACATTTCCCCTTATACACTGATCTATAATGAAACAGTCCTGCTTCTTACTTTCCCTCATTTTCCTAAAACTTACTATGTGGACAAAAGTGCTGTGATATTTGTGAACATATGGTCAGGACTATTGTTTCCCAATTGAGTTCTAAATTAAAAACCTGAAATCAGGTCATTCTCAACTCACTGAATTCTCAGGCATACTTTGTAGAAACAGGTTATTTTTTTTATCTAGTGACTTCTCTTTCTCTTCTCACCTCCACTTTTTCTTTTACCATCCCCCAAAGCAACAGCTCTCTCAACTCTTCCTATATTGCTCTATTCTACGTGTTCTGTCTTGTTTCCACAACACATTTAGGACTCACAAATCTGGGACAAACTCTAGGACTGCTCTTTAAGTCTCAAAAGCCAGTCGCCTAATACACAACTGCCAAACTGCATTCCCAGAGCACCTTCCCCTGGGATTTATTAGTGCTCAGATATTTTTTAAAAATGTAACTAGATTTAATACTTTGGTACACTTTTTTTTCTTGTTACACCATAAAAATTCCAATACACTCTTGGCAATTACAACCTGTCCTTCTGGATTTTTTTTTTTTTTAACAGGGCAGGTAAACCTGATTTTTATCTCTTAAGGGGAAATTCTAAAATTACCAAATCTCTTGAAACACTTCTAATACTGCATGCAGTAAAGGAGACTGTAAGACAGCTAACAAGATACCACCTTGTAACTGTAAAATGACATAGATTCATAGATTGGTTTTGGTTGGAAGGGACCTTAAAGATCGTTGAGTTCCAACCCCCCCTCCACGGCCAGGGACCCCTCCCACTAGACCAGGCTGCTCAAAGCCCCATCCAACCAGGTCTTGAACTCCTCCAGGGATGGGACATCCACAGCTTCTCTGGGCAATCTGTTCCAGTGTCTCACCACCTTCACAGTAAATAATTTCTTCCTAATATCTAATCTAAATTTCTCCTGTCTCAGTTTAAAACCATAACCCATGAAGGGTTGTGATAAGTGTTAGTAATAACTCTTTCTCCCCTTATCTTCATGTAATGCTACGTGGTACTGTGACCACTCAGCATTTAAACAATGCATGATATAAATATTGTTTTCCTCCTACAGTGACAAAATTAATGGGAGGATGAATCTTGATAAAAAATTTTAATTTATACTTCCATCCAGAGTACATTATCTCAAATACAGAAATAAATATATGGCTGCATATTACATAATTATTATAAACATATATATTTTTTACAACAAACTAAAGATTACTGTTCTAGTGCAGAACAGAGCAGGCACTTCAAGTTTCAGTTCATGTCTGGTGTAAAAGAAAACCTAAAAATGAAATCAGACTGTTATTGAAATAGAAATTACCTAGTTTATTTCCTGTCTAAAGCAAGAAATGAAATACTAAACTTAATGAGATAATACTTAGTTTGCTCTTTGTAAAAATTTAGAGAAAGCTAAATTTAAGTAAGGAAACATTTTATTTCAAAATTTAAGACCAAAACACAATAGTTAGAAGTTCCATTAGAACTAAATTTATACTTACCATGTGACAGATTTAAAGAGATTTTCTTGTGAGACAAAATTCATAAATACAGCATCTGACACAACTCTGCCTTGCCACCATAGGTACTCTCTTTTTCTATTACGAGTAATTATCAAAATATACACAGCTGAAATAAATTTCAAAACAGTTGTTTTGCATATACTGTCTGCCTGCTTTGTGATATTACAAAATTAAGCAATAAGATACATATGTAACACTCGCATCAACATTTCTGTGTGGAGTTGATATTGATAGGTGACCTGAATGCATAGGGCCTTAGAAAACAGAACTACTTAGTGTTAAAAGGGCAAATGACGTTATTTGGAGCTAGGTATAAAAACACGCTAGCCTTTTCAGTGAGCTGAGCATCTCTGATGGCAACTGTTTGATGATTCTGTTTCTGTCCCCTAACTCCCTGCACCACAAAAGATACCAAGAAATGGGATACTGAGAACATTCTGCACTGCTCGATCCTTCTGTTGTAGGACATATGCCTGGCAGAGTGGGAGCACTTATATGACATACTGATTTGCCTGTGTACTTAGAGCAAGAGCTGAGTCCTGCTGTCTTTCCTGGTGAGTTCATCCTCTTTCATCTCTTGCCTGTAGAAGGTGCAGAAGGAGCCTGCTCCCATTCCTAAACAGAAGATGAATGGATTGCAGTGTTTTATGTTGTTTTTTCCCCAGCAGTGCCTTTGGGGCTCTCCTACAGCTGCTGTAATCTTGCAATCTCACTTCAGATATGCAGGCTCTTGAAGATCACTTAAAAGCATAATTATTTTTTTGTGTAATTTGGTTTCATCTCAGTCTGCAGAGTTTCCATGAAGTATGTTCTAGCTTACTCTGGTAAAACTAGCCGGTGCAGGTAAACACCTGGACTAAAAATTCCCATCTTCCAGCATTTTAAACAAAATGTTTTTTCTGAAAGAAAAATGGACATTTTGCTGTTATACCTCCTCCTCCTTAACAGAAGCTTAAGAAATGCTTTTTATAAGACTGCTTCATGATTACTGTGTCTGACTTAACTCTGTTTAAAAGCAAATGCAATAAACTACCATCACCAAACAGCTTCTATTATATAATAACTTTAGTTTACCCTAACTCTCTGAGGATCTGAGCAGTCTGAACAATGATATTTTCTGATATATTATCAGAAGAAAAGAAACTACCTGCAGTTTTCATGCAGAATACTGGAAGACATGGGACATGGGTAGATCAGAAAAGAAGTACTGAAGAAAATAGTGGCATACAGAAGATATTAATGCAGCAGATTTTTTTCAGGGTTGGAGTGGATAATATTCTTCATCCTGAATAGCCACTCATTCCACTAGGTAGCAAGGAAAAAGGCAGGGATATTTTCAAAGCTCAGGTATCCAGTAAAATCATATAAGCAGACAGGAGAACACAGGTTATAATTCTGACTTGAGTTCTGTTTCTTTTTAAAGAAAAGATCACCATAGAAAGCTAAATGTTGTGAGACACATCAAGGTCTTTCTTGCTAAGACAACTGATAAATTATGGCTGATGAGGCCTTGGTAGTTAGGAAAGACAGTCTGTGAAAGACAGGCTTTTAATGGGATTGAATATAAGAGAAAAAATTAGTAACAAACAATTTCACACTGGAAAAAGCTGTCCTAAGAACAAAAGAGAACATTCATTAGCACACAACACAATGTGTTAAAAGAGGTGCAACCAAGAAGAAGACAGGTATAACAAAGATAAGAGTGTACAGGATTCGGCATCACCCACGTTCAGAGCAATAAAAGAGGTTTGTGGGAGGACGAGATGCATCAAGGTTTGTAAGACATGTTGATTGTCCAGCACTAGAGAAGACAATCACAAAGTGCACAAAACAAACCACTTTTATAAGCATACTACACAGGAAAATAAGAAAGTAAAGAGCAAACAATTTTGCAAAAGCTCCCAGCAAAAGAATTCAGCAATAGTACAATAGTATAATATTCCTTTATAGCCACAGTATAGGCTCAAGAAAAGAGTAGTAAAGAAGTATTTATACCCAAATATGACACAAGAGAAAAAGCATATACAAAAAAGTCTTTTCACCAGGATAATATTGATATCTTTTGCTAAGTATCAGCAAGTATATAACGTCAAAATCTAGATTTTTAATAAATACAGATACAAAGCCAATACTGAGACAGAGAGCCGTAAAATCATTGCACCTTATTTAAACCAAAATTAGAAAAGATTCTTTTAACCTTACAAAATACTTCAGAGCAGAGAAAATAAAGTTTGTCATGATGCCTACAGGCACATCATACGATCAAGGGATATGCTCGTGCAGTTCCAGGACTATGTGCACTGTTACCACTGCCATTAGCAATAATGCCTAAAGGAAAGAAAAAAGCCCTTTGGATCATGGCATACATGAATATAATGAAAAAGGTGGTGAACTCACTGCAATGTATTGCCTCAATTACCGCCACAGAAACTGGAGAGACTGTTCTGATACAGTGCATTAGCTTTTAAGACCTAAAAAGAACAATGAAGCGGAATGCTAAAATTTACCTGCTACAGATGATGTAATTATTTTGTTCTCCAGGTCTCATGCATTCTATGTATTGTGTGTTCTACCTGGATACTAGGATTTTGGGCCAGGCAGAGTGTAGCAATCCCCTTTTCAGATCTCTGGAAGACGGCAGTTCAAGGAAATATTTTTTTTCATGATTGTTGCACATAAGACTTTTAAGGAAGGACTGCTTGGAATTAACCACTACTGATACTATACTGAAACAACAAGAACAAGAACAGATTATGGCAAAATCCTAATGTCACAGGCAAAAGATACAAGGAGATGCAATCCAAAATTCAATTACACTTGATGGAAAGCTGGTGTTAATCATTTTGGTTATGTTTAAGAACAGAGATGTATCTAACTCTACAGAGTTGGGGCTTAAAGCAAGTAAAAATATTTTCTTCTTACAAGAGCTGAAGAACATAATGAGGATGATGACTACGACTGGCAGAAATCTAGAGTAACTGGGGAAGAGAGGACGAAAATGGTATTGGGATCACCGTCTGACTGATTTCACAGATGATGTTTTCCATAACATGGAAGATTTAGTCATTTACTTGTTCTACTGTAGTATTTTAGCTCATTCAAGGAAACACACTGTAGGCCAATACATAACTAGGAGAAGTGAAGTGTAGCCCTTCATTAATGTAAAATTATGGTCATCAGAAGGGCAGTTACTTGTGTATATTATACCTTTTTCTTCATCACAGATATGGGTACACAGGAACAGTGGAAACTAAACATAATCAGTTCAGATTCAACAAAAATCCTGATAAACTGTTGGCTCTTCCAGTGCTGACCCTAAAACACAGTATAAAAACTACAAATGTACAACCTGAATGAGGCATATAATCCTTAAAAAGAAATACCTTTTTTTGCATATCTTTTGTACAATACAGAATCTTTAAGGTGAGAAGGGATCTCTGGAGGTCACCTAGTCAAACCCCTGGCTCAAGCAGGTAGAGCCAGTTGCCCGGGACTATGTCTAGATGGCTTTTAAACACCTCCAAGGACGGGGACTCCACAACCTCCCTGGGCAACCTGTGCCAGTCCTTGGTCAGCCTCACAGTAAAAAGTGTCTTCTGATGTTCAGAGGGAACCTCCTGTGTTTCAGCTTGTGCCCCTTGCCTCCAGTCCTGTTACTGGGCACCACTAAAAAGAGTCTTGCTCCATCTGCTTTGCACCCTCCCTTCAGGTATTTATATATGTTAATAAGGTCCCCTTGAGCCTTTTCTTCTTCTGGCTGAACAGTCACAGCTTTCTCAGCCTTTCCTCGTAGAAGAGATGCACCGGATCCTTCATCATCTTTGTGGCCCTTTGTTGAACTCTACCCAGTATAACCATGTTTGTCTTGTACTAGGGAGCCCAGAACTGGATACAGCTCTCCAGGCATGGCCTCACCAGTATGAAGCAGAAGCTAAAGATCCTCTCCCTCAACCTGTGAGCAAGAGGCCTCCCAATGCAGCCCAGGATACCATTAGCCCTCTTTGCAGCAAGGGCATGTTCCTGGCTCCTGTTCAACTTGGTGTCCACCAAGACCACCAGGTCCTTTTCTGCCAAGCTGCTTTTCAGCTGCGTGTCCCCCAGCATGTACTGTTGCTTGGGGTTATTCCTGTCCAGGTGCAGGATTTTCCTCCTATTCAATTTCAGGAGGTTTCTGTGAGCCCACTTCTTATACTTAATACTATAAAACAAGGTACAAAACAAATGGGAGACTTGGATGAACAAGTGCATATTTGCAGGAAGAAAATATCTTGTGTTAGGAAAAAAAAAGTTTTCAGGCATGTAAGTTCTTTGCCACTATGTTTGTAGTCACTAAATGAGAGCAATATAACAAACCTTTTAAACGAAACCGCCTTGACATAGCTGATACTGAAATAAGCTTTATTAGGGATGAAAATAGCTTAACCTTTGAACTATGGGGTAAAATGTATAAAAGAGAAAGCCATAAATTTTTAGGAGAAAGCATCCAGAGCTTTTGAAAATGGCTCATGATGGAATATCTTGATATGACAGCATATCTTGTCTATTTTTTCATGCTTTAACTCACATGCAAGTATAAAAAGAAAGAAATGGCCACATGAATATTGGAAAAAGGAGCGCAATGATAATTTTCATGTGCCTAATAGAAATTGGCAAGTGATATATCAGAATACTAAGGAAGCCAGCACCTACTTAGCAACATGCTAATCAGAACTGTTGGTGAGTCACATCAAGGACATATTCACTAGATGTGGTATTTGTGACAAACTAATTCCCAAAATAGAGCCTGCTTCTATAGGTCTTCAGCTGTGTGCATTTTAATGAGCTGAAGTCTCAAATAAATAATGATTCTGTAACAGTCTGTTGTGGTCTGAGCTTTAAATCAGGAACCTGGAGGTAAATCAGAGGTGAGGACTACCTCAGAACCAAGTAAACTCTACCACGGCCAGTGGCAGCTTGATATATCATTGAATAAACGGAATAACACTAGTCATACGAAATAAAAATATGAGTGAACAGTAATTTGGGCAAAATTACAAATATTTAGGTGTACTTACAATACTAGGAACAAAGACTTAAATGGTGAAAATACTGCTTCTTATGCCGACTCAGCAAATGAGGAAAATGTAACTGCAGTAAATTCTACAGAACCTACAACCAGAGAGAGGATGCAGCTGAGTTTCGGCCTCTTCACACATAGTCCCCAGACGTCCTGTTGGCTGAATGAAAAGGTACAAGAAGTAAGAAAGCTAATCTCACCCCTGAGAGTGAAGGTACTAACACATCCTAACGCTTCTATCACATATGAATATTAATTTTGGCACACTGTCAGGTCAGACAGCTGGTGCTTCAAGGGAAGCAATGGACATTACTCTGACACCGGATCTTGACTGATGTTCACCTACCAAATTAACTTCCTGAGACTACCACAAGCATATAGAAAGCAGAGTGCACTGTGTAAAAAATCCCATTTAGTTTACCATTGGAGAGTAAGGATAAACACATTTAAACAGTGAATTTTAAAACTTTGGACTCACAACTTTAAAAATTTGTGACTACTAAAGCTAATACTTGCTGGGCAGTTCCTTGATGAAGCTGCTTTTCAAGCTTTATATACATTTCAGTAGCAAAAAAGCAATCAGTCCTTAAGAAGTTGGCGTTTCCTGCCTTTCCTGGAGAGTAAGACCTATGCTCAGCAGGCTTTTCCCAGCTAACCACATCCTAGGCTGCCTTCTATGGCCTGAGGCTCATAATTTCCCATCCTCTTGTTTTATTCCATCCTAGTGAATTTCATCTGAGAAAACAATATACTTCACTTGTTCTGTGCAGGTTTGAGTTTGAACAATAGGGTAAAATGGGGATAACTTTATAATTCCTATATTATTATAGACCTGGTGAGAAACAAGTCTGCAGACATCCAGTAAGTCTTTCTCAATTGTAAGCCAGAGGGAATTGGTGTAATTCGGGAAGAAATACTGTGGTTTCTTGAAACACCAAATGATTATTTAATCAGTTACCAGGGAGAACGTGACTTGTTCCAAGAAAGGTACATTGTGTTTTACACCATTTGTAATAATATAGCTATCTTTCTGTCTGAGGTCCTGTATGCTGTAGAGGAACTTTAAATACATTTTTGGCTTTCCTGGCAAAGATAGGGATTATTTTGTTCCAGGTCATTCAATAAAGATTATACTCCTACATATTGCTCAGTGTCAAAGTTGCATGTGTCTGCCTGTTTTGCAACAGATGGCTGCATTTCAGTAGTTTTATATAGAAGATGTATGTAGAAGGTTGAAATTAAAAATTCATTGTAATCCAACTTCTTTCCTTGTATGTTTTTGCTGTATCCATCAAGCTTGATGTCGTGCTGGAGAATTTTTAAACTATAACTTTGTGGATTTGTTTCTGTTAGTTCCGGGTCAAGATTTATTTGGAACTGTTGCAGAGAGAATGTAAATCAAGTATACTTCATATTCTAACATACCAGACATTGGTTTATGAAATATTCCAGTCTGTAAAATAGAAAAAGAAGTAAGATACATCAATATATGGTCTTTCTGTATAAGGGTGAAAGACTACATGTAAGGCTGAGAAGGGAGCCTTCACCTCTGCTTCCAAGCTTTGAGTGATTTCTCATGCT
>JAHREE010000188.1:4108718-4139314 GCA_033628505.1 Tringa tobata
CCCCACCGGGGGGGGGGCAGCAGCACTTTTGGGTGCTGGGTACCAGGGTCTTCACTTGTCACAACAATTCTTGCAGCCAGACGTGTGCTGTCGCTTGCTGGAACGCAGGTCCCCGCTGAAAGCTGATGTTCGGCTGAGACATCAGTGCTCGGAGAATCATGATATCAGCATTGCTTTTCGCACAGCTTCACTCTCGGAATATCAAAAGTTGATGCCCAAGGTAGTGAAGGCTTTAATTGGTAACTAGCCTGTCGGAAATCAGCATTGGTTACATCTTTCTGCTTGGCCATCTCATAGGTATTTTGCTTTACTGCTCATACCTCGATGACAAGCTTAGGCTCAAATACAGATGAAATGCTGTGGCTGTAATAGAACTACCTTATCTTTGGGCACAGGGCTTCCAAATAAGATTGAGGTGTGGATGAGAGCTGAAATAACTTTGGCCTGTGCAGTACTCTTGATGTATGCTTTAACTAGTAAGACTGTCAGTCAGCCCATCCATCAGTTTGTCCAATTTGATAAGTGTTGAATCAAGTTTTAAAAGAAATACTTTGCCAGACTTTTAAACTCTAAGCTCTGAGAATCATAGAATGGTTTGGGTTGGAAGGAATCTTAAAGATCATGTAGTTCCAATCCCCTGCCATGGGCAGGGACACCTCTCACTGCACCAGGTTGTTCAAAGCCTCCCCCATCCAGCCTGGTCTTGAACACTTTCAGGGATGGGGCATCCACAGCTTCTCTGGGCAACCTGTTCCAGTGTCTCACCACCTTCACAGCAAAGAATTTCTTCCTAATATCACTTTATCATCACTGATTAAATGGAGAGTGCAGTGGAACTACCATAATGTTATTTATAAATGATTTGTTCATAGATACACTTAAAAAATTTACAGATCTCCTGAAAATAATAGTCCTTGTTTGGAAGACCAAGCAATAGTTCATATAGTTCAATATAAGGTTAATTAAAATTGCTGATGTGTGTTTCATTATCATGTAAGTGGCAAGTAGCTGGCTGTGAGATCAGCTCTATGAAGAGCTCTAGACAAATTATCCTTTTTAAATTAATGCTCCTGATAGAAGAAAATGTGATTTGCTTTCTTAAATAGTAGATCCTAGTTTCTTTAGACTTTGGTGATATCCTGAGCATTATGCTAGCAGTGTGTTTCTGCCTCTGAGCAGCTTGTAGGTCCTTAAGTTACTTATCTCTTCTTTTTGTCAGTGTGCTCAAAGCAATGACCGCTTTCAATGGCTAGCTGTCTGGGCTAGAAGGCTACCTATTATGGCTTGTATGAAGAAGGTACTGAGAAGTTAGCTGCTCTGGGCACTAACTCAAGTACTCACCTTGCTGGGTAGCCTCCTGCTTGGTGTTTCTGCTGGGGAAAACAGTGACATGGATAGAAAAAAATGAATCAGAAGTATTTTTTCCCACTTGAATGGAGTAGGACATAAAACTATAGGCTTCATTCTGTACAGTCCTTTCAGAATCCTTTGCCTAACGTGATATTATTGTATAGGAGTAATACCTGGCTAGAGCTCAAACCAGTAGTTTGTAGTGAGTAAATTTTTTCAGGGTAGCTATTCATTATTTATAAGTCTCCAAGTGGTGCTAATCACGTAGGTATGTCTTGTCAGCATTTCTGTGAGGTATTTTTGGGCACCTCATTTGGAAGGTTTTGGTGCCGTTATCAAAGAAAAGATTTGAAGCTTTTCTGCAGAGTCATCTGAAAAGAACTGAGTGCAAAGAATACAAAAAGCAAATACAGTCCTTTTATTCAGATTCAGCACCTTAAAATGTGGCTGTGCGTACTTGTCAGTAACGGATGTCAAGCTGCGTTGTAATAAAACAAATGTTAGAGCATTATTTTCCCCTTCATTTTATAGATGACTAATTAGCTATTTGAGTCAATCAGCTAATTATAGTCAATCAGCTTTTGGTAATAACCCATTTTCCCTCTTCACCTTGCAGTATTTCATCCTCCAGACAGCTATCTTGACATGGGAGAAATTTTTACATGTAACTAATTGAAATCCTAACAGAGTAGTGAATGGCAATTTCAGGCTAAGCTACGAAATGTAGAAATAAGAGCAGATGGCCCCTTCAGAAAAATAGATTAAAGAGAATAGGTGCTCCTGGCCAGCTATGTAGTTAATCCCTTGCTTCTTGTTAAGAGGTACTGCCAATAGACAATTATTATGCAAGGCCAAAATAAAAGCTGTATGAATTTAATGAAAAAAAGCTTTTCCTCATTTTCAGCTTTTTCTGATAATTTAATATTATGTTCATATTTAAGATACAGCTACAGTAAATTGGAATAGTAACCTGTTAAATTAGTTGTGTGTTGCTCGAGAAAGGGATACTACAAAAAAGAGAGGAATGTACTTCCATTTATATTCAGCAAAAACTTGTTCTGGCATTTCTGGTGTTTTCTTGCTCTGTGAAACACTGATGAGTGAGTCTTTAAAACCTCATGTCAAATTTGGTAGAGGTGTTGGTGCCTGCGTTTCTCCTGATGGTTTGAAGAAGCATTTAACTTTCCCTTGCAAAATGTTCTTTCCAGCTTTATTGTTAGTGGGCAGCTGCATCTTTTTCAGTTCAGTTAAGCACCTTTTTGGGGGGTTTATGTGAAGTAGAAAATTCCAGCATTTTAGGTGGTTATTCTGTTTGTAATTAGGCAAGTTGTTCCTGCACTTGCTCTAAAATCAATTAATTGAGGAGGAGTAGTAAAATTTGAAACAATATAAATGTGAACCATTCAGTAGGAAGAGTTATTCATGAGACTGTAAGAACCCATTGTGGCTGCTGTTTTGGTCTCTTGTTCTTCCCAAATGCAATTTCATGTTTTGTTTCTCTCTAGTAGCGAGGAGTGATAGAACAATCTACCATATTAAATAGTTATTGCTTTGTCTCGACTGCCCTTCATCCTTTGGGCACACAGACCCTGAGTTTCTTAGCTGGATTTTAAATGCATCCCCTTTGTCCTCTGTTACATCTGGAAGGTAACTAGATGCTTTACTTTTGGAAATAGGGGCATCAAAATTTCCTTTCCCATATAGAAGCAATTCACACATCAATGAACCAAGAAGTAATGGCACTTCAGATTCTTGATGTGTACTTCTGCTGTTTCTTGGCAGACAGAAGTGATGAAGGGGCAGCAATTTGAAAATACGGAATTATGAAGGCAGATGGGGGACAGGCAGGGCAGGTGTCTGTGTTTCATAGCATTTTCCCAGCACTGCTGGTGTCAGTGACCAGTTTGGCTTTGGTGTCTCAGTTTGAATGTAAGTGTGATGCCTTGGCTGTGAATTATTCCACTGCTCTTAAAGATGTGGCTGCCTAGTGTATGTGTGTGATACTTTCTATTAGTTGATTATTCTATTTCAAATGAGTAGAAATCTACTGAAATCTGCTATTCAAACTATTAAATATAGGAATTACTCCAATAAGAAACTTCATAACAAGCATCACTAGCAATAGTGTTGGAATTAGTCCCCTTTCTTCTACATGCAACTAACTTCCATAGGTTTGTTTCATACATCTGTGGACCACAGTGCACATATGCTGTAGGATCTTTGGTTTGTTACCTTTTTCCTAAGTATTGTGAAAGCATTTTTCAAGTTCTTGAGCTATACTTGTTTTATGGATTAAAATGCAACCTGTCAACAATGTTATGTCCCTTCATTCATGTATGCTTTCATGTTCTCTCTGGACAAGTTTACCTCTTCACCTGTCTTACTTGCATGTCGGTAGTTTATGCTTTAATAAACAAAGTTAGAGGCATGAAATCTCAGAGCAATTTACATCAAAGGACCAGGAAACTTTTGTTAAAATCAACAAACTGAGAAAACTGAACAGTAGGTTGGTTCAACACAGATATGCAAGAAGGTTACTTCAGCATATACTATTTTTAGTAGTTAATGCTACCACTGCTTTGGAGCCTGTAAAAATTCACTTTCCTGGCTCACTTGACTGGTGTAGTGTCACAGAACATAAAGATGTGTTTCTCAATTTTCGTAGTAAGAGTGAGATTATACTTGTTGGTAATGGTTATGTTGGATCCAGTGGGTATGAGTTTTCTAAGCCCTGTCAGTGGCTGGTGCTGAGTGAGTTTCACTGAATTCAGTGTATGAACTTAGGTGCATTACAGGTGCTTGTGATAGCTTTGTCTCTGTTCCTTTCCCTAACACTTCGTGAAATATGAACAATGACAAGTTTTTATTGGACAAAAAACCTATTTGAGACAAAATGGTGTTCTGGGAAGTGGTGGGAAGAGATGTGTAATTTCAGAAGAAGGTGTACACTCCCAGCCCTGCTGAGCAATGGTGGGGCTGTGGAGAGGGGTGGCAATGCACTGTGGCACACTGAGCAGTGCAAATCTGTTTCTCTGGATGATTTCAGCATATATAATCCTATGATGCAGCATGAAAATCTAGCATGCTTTCAGGTAACAAATCATGGCTTTCTCGGCTTCAGTATTTCATGAGAAAAACATTTTGAGCTGGGGACAAAATTCACTAAACTAGTAATCTTTCAAAAATACCAAAGATGGAAAAAATCCTTTAAAAAAATTTCTTTCAAAACTTTGGCAAAACAGCAGAAATCAAATAAGTAGCTTGTTTGCACCAGTACTGAGTAGAGAGGGGGGATCACCACCTTTCAAGTACTGGCAGTGCTGTTTTAGTGTAGCCCAGGGTGATGGTGGCCTTCAAGCATATGTTCCTGGCTAGTGCTTTCTAGCTATTTGGTTGCCAGTCTGTTCTGGTGTGTGGAGTTATATCTCTGCAGGGACAGGACTTTGCACTTTCCTCTAAACTAAATAAGATTCCTGTCTGCCTGTTTCTCCAGCTTAAGGTACTTCTGAGTGTCATCGCAACCCTCTGGTGTTTGAATGGTTTCTCCCTGTAAACTTGAAGCTGTGCTCTGTCCCATCATCCAAGTTGTTGATGTTAAACAGTACTGGACTGCACCATGACTGTCTGGCCCCAGCTGGTCTGGTTGTGATGCCACTAATCACAACCCTCTGGTCCAGGCAGGTCTATTTTCAGTCCATTTCTCTAGCCTGTGCCTCCTCAGTGTACATGAGGATGGTATGGGAGACAGTATCAGAAGCCCTAGTACACATGAGATGGACAACATCAGCTGCTTCTGTCTTGTCTGTGGAGGTCAGGTTGATGCAGAGGTACTCATATTGTTGAAGGCTCTATTTGGTATGGTGTGACTTCTGTCATAAGTCCACGTAGACTACTCAGTCACCTTGTTCTTCATATGCTTGGGAATGATTTTTCCAGGGCTGTTTATTGCATCACCTTCCAAGGGACCAAGGTAATTCTTACTGTTGTGTTGTTCCCTAGATCCTCCTCCTTGCTTTTGAAGATAGGACTGAACTTACTTTGCCTCAGTCATCAAGAACATTCCCTGATGACCATGACCTTTCAAAAAGTGACCTGTCAATGACATCAGCCAGTTCCCTCAGTGCTTTTGAATGTTTCCTGAAATATCTGGTTTAGTGTTTATGTTAAGTAAATTGTAACTTACAGGTGTGAATTGGTTTTGCTAGGATTTTTCAATAGGATATGACACCTTACTGAATTAAGGGTTGTCAGTGTGAGGCTGTACCTGTCAGTTGGGATGGAGGGTGCTGACAAAGCTCTAGAGTTGCTAAAAGATGACTTTTTAGATAACTAGAGGAAGATAACACTACTTTGTCTTGCTGATAGCTAGATAAACCTTGTATAATATTAGGTAAACAGCTGTACACTTGCATAACTATCAATTATATGAAATATGGGGATGGGAGATAACCTATAATGATGTATTTTGGTGTAGTGCAGGTATCTTCCAGACTTAAATGTTGTTTGAGTTTGTTGGCAGACTTTTATACTGCTGTGTCTTTGCTAGCGCCCTAAAAAGCTTTAAATATGGTCTGTAATAGTGCAAAAGTCTGCCTGAGTTTGATAACTGGATATGCTACAGCTAGTGTTTAAATTTGGCAATAGTTTAAAATGTGATAATGTGAAGAGCTGCAGGTCATATCCATTTTTAAACGAGATCTGAATTATGCTTTTCCTTCCTGTGAAAGTTGTCACAGGTATCATAGAAAGCTTATTGACTAGTGCTATGTACATAATAAAGGATATAGACCCTTCTTGGTGACTCGCCAAGATAAGTTAAGTCTTGGATAAGGGCTATCTGATTGTGTTCTTACATATACATGAAAAAGATGGATCAGCTTTCTGTAAGGGCTCTTGATAAAGAATGTTAACTTTCTTTTGTGTAAAACCTATGCCCCAAGTAGTATAAGATGATCTTTATGTTGAATCTCCTTCTGAAATAGAAAGTCATAGATTCATATTTGAAAGCTACATTCAAAGTAGCTTTCTATCTCCACTGCCAGTTGTCGGGTTTGCATATGCTGCTTTTTGAGGAAACTACTTAAAGCTGACTCCTCCACTTTGTTCCTATCACACCATCTAAATAGATTAGAGGGCTTCCAGAGCTTTGCCTTTGGGGCTTGGGGACTTCTTGTGGTCTCTGTCATGGAAGCATGGAAAAGGTATTTGCAGAAAGAGAATAGTATTGTCTGTAGGCTGTTGCTCAGTAGATACAGTAAGTAAATACAAGACAGCATGGGTCCCTTTATAGGAAGAATGACAGAATGCCTGAGGCTTTAAGAAACCTTTGAACATCCAGTGTCCTGTTGAAAGCAGGAGAAAAGCCAATGCTTTTTCCAGTATTTAGGCAGCAAGGGTAGGTGTTCCTGAAGCATGGAGGAACAGGGAAGCCAGGTGTCTTCATGCTGATAGGATGCAGCATCCAAGTTTGAAGCATTTGACTGCAGGACATTGTTTGTCCTCAATTGTAGAACGTTGTTTTTCCACATATATATGTTGTCTTTGGAATTCTTTTACTTTTAAGTTGTGGGGAAAATGAGTTGACACTTCTGCAGTTAGCACAGTAAGGGATCTACTAATGCACAAACATTCATGTTTAAAGAAAATTGTCAACAGTAGGTAAAATACATATGAAATTTTAGCACTCTAAGTTTATAAACTCCCTTCACAATGAGAGAAATAATAATTTTCAGTGGGGTGGGTATATGGGACTGAATCATCTTGTTTTTTTTCCTGAGCAAGACTGACTGAACATCTGTTCATATCTTAAATGTTATTTTTGACTGTTTCTCCTGTGGTACTTTCTATTTTATTGCTAATATTAATCAGTCTGAACAGACTTCAGTATAGTCATTTTTGATGTGAAGGTAATAGGTGTTCAATTAGTGTTGAATTGCTTAAAAAACGCTATTCAAAATATTTGTCATATTGGTGACTGAAAAGTATTTTCAGATCAGTGCAGACAGTAGTACTTAGCCTGTAAAATGGAACTTACAATGCCTGGGAATGCAATTTAAATAAAGATTGATTTAAGTCCTTCAACAGGGTTATTATTATTAATTTGAGTATGCTGAATGTTGTAGGCATCATTCTAGCATGAAACACTTATTCTATTGTAAATTCAAATTAGATTCATTGTCAGCTGCTTCCACAAAATTAAGGTGGCTTATAAAAGACAGTTATTCTGAATTCAACTGTTGTAATAATGTGCATTTGAAACAAATTCCTGTTTCTTATGTACAATTCAGCTCTACATGTATTACTTTTCATGCCAGTTCAGAATTAGGACCTATTTTGGAGGCTAAATTTTTTATTTTAAAAAGGCTTTTTTTAAAGTGTCAAAATAATGGCTAATGATACATGGAATTTTCTGAAGTTCACGGAGGAATGGGGAAGTATGCAAAAATAGAGCAGCTGCATTAAAAATTGAAAATTTTATTGCATCTTTGATTTAAGCCTTATAGATCCGTTTGGGATGGGTCTAGATGTAGCTATTCCATATACATTTAGCTCCTTATTTTAAGATTTTTGAGGCTATTTTTATGTGCTTGATTACTTTAGTTCTCCATGTATCTTTCTCATGAAGAGAGACTAATCAGTATTTGCTTTGAAAAAAATATTATGGATGGAATAAAGGATGTTTGTCCAAGTATTTACTTATATCAGAAAATGTTTAGTTGCTGCTGTCTTGTGTGTTTTTCTATGCTACATAGAATTCAAACTGAGGAATTCTGCATCTCTTGTGAATAAACAAATGTTTTAAAGCCAATTAGGCTATGCTACACATCTTTTAAGAAACTTAGCCTCCTGCTTTCAATTATCTCTTCTGTTCAGTGCAAAATTTGGGAGGGTCATCCAGCTTCAGCCTGGAGAAGAGAAGGCTCCGTGGAGACCTTATAGCATCCTTCCAGTACCTAAAAGGGGTGTACAGGAGAGATGGGGAGGGACTCTTTGTCAGGGAGTGGAGTGATAGGTTGAGGGGTAATGGTTTGAAATGGAAAGAGGGGAGATTTAGATTAGATATTATGAAGAAATTCTTTCCTGTGAGGGTGGTGAGACACTAGAACAGGTTTCCCGGAGAAGCTGTGGATGCCCCATCCCTGGAGGTGTTCAAGGCTGGGCCGGATGGGCCTTTGGGCAGCCTGGTCTAGTGGGAGGTGTCCCTGCCTGTGTCAGGGGGGTTGGAACTTGATCTTGAGGTCTCTTCATACATCCAATCTGAACCATTCTATGATTCATGCTGACCAAGAGGACAGGTAGTAAGTGGTAGGTCTTTCAGAGGCTGCCTTATGGAAGCCTGTGGGGTTTAGCTCAGAAAGCCTTTTGAAGTGTATTAAAGCCTTAGTGTGTTGATTATAGTTCATGTTGCTATTTTCATCTGAGAAGACAAGAAATGCTTGTTTTAGCGGTATACTGTTTCAGATAAACTTTGTTTGCCCCATTAGTGGGGAGGAAATGAATGAGTCCAGTGTAAGACATGTATAATCTGAAGCACAGTTAAGACAGTTTTATTATGACACTGATGCTGATGACAGCTGAATCTCATTAAAACTAGAACTACTGATGAGTTCATCCTATAATACTGCACTTTGGATTTAGCAGAACAAGTCATGGAAGGACTGTAAGTATTAAATCAACATCCAGCAAAGCAGACTTTCTATGACTTGGCTTCATTACAAAAGTTGTAAGTGCCAGTATTTTCATAACAGGTGTGCTTAAAATGTGCCTTCAGAGATATATGTATGAAGTCTGCCACAATGAAAAATGTTCAATAGGAAGCAGTATAGAATGCTGGAGAACTTTACACATGGTGTAAAAGTAAAGTTTTAATCCCAAAGACTGTTTCAAAAGTCCCTACTTATACTCTGAACTGGAAGGGTTGTAGAAAGTTAGAGGAAACTGAAGCAGTAATGTCCATATTTTCTTCCATTCAGGAAAAACTGGTTTTGTTCTGAAATTCTGCTGCAACTGACTTGTAGTTGTTGCCTCCTCTGGAATCCTGTCTCTTGTCAAGGCTTGGTGTGCTCCTTAAAGGAGATCTTTATAAAATCTGAACTAATAAGACAAACTTTTTGTCGTACCATCGCTTTATTTTTTTCTAATGTGAAACCCTAAGGAATCATACTGTCAGACAAGATCTCCATCTAGCTCAGTGTTGTATCTCCAGCAATGGTCAATAGCAGAGTTTTTTTTCAAGAAGTAAAAGGACAGGGAAAGTATATAAAGATACTTCCACAGCCTTGAATTTTTCCTAAGAGTTTTCTGAACTGAAAGTGGTGTGTTTTTTGAGTTAATTATGAAGTCTTGAGAATTTACTGAGAAATACTGTTGTTATTGGGGCACGCTTCATTAGTTGTATAACAAACTTCTTTGGTTGACTTTTTGATGTTTTGTTCTCTTAACTACAAGCTACTAAAATTGGAATTGTGCAAATAAAGCAAAAATATATTGCTGCTGTTGTATAGTGTTAGCAATTTCCAAAACTACTTCAGTGTATTTCAGTCAGGCATTATTTAGGAGTATTTATAAAGGATAATGTTCTTACAATATTTTCATTTACAAATTTAATGTGCAAACAATAGTTCCACTAAAAGTATCTAGTGAAATTGCAGTGCAGTTCTGTCAACACTGTTTTCTGAAGCCATGATCATTTGGATGTCCTAGAATTTGAGTCTTGGAGTCTTCGTGTATTCTTCTATAAAAAGTAGAAAAAAAATCACATCTGGATTTATTAGGATGTCTGAGAAGGCTTCTGAATCCAAGGAAAAAGGCAATTGTTTAAGGACTTAACAGACAAATTTACTTGGTTCCTATTTATCCTGATCTTGAGTTTGGGAAATCTTTTATTAAGGACAAATGCAATAAACATTTCTCTTTACTTTCAGTTTGACATTTGATCTTACATTGATTATATTGATTTACTGCAGACACAGAGCATCACTTTCCTCTACACTGAACACAAGTATTTATATTGGCTTGGAGGGAGCCGGAATCCTGGCTTGTAGTTCTGCCACAGGAAGATTAATTCTACCTAAAGATTAACGTGGAACAATTCTACTTTGTCATTATCTGATGTATCTAGCAATGTTATTCGGTGAATTAATGGAGGAGTAATCATTGCTTAGATCTCTCCGCTATGATTAAATCTAGGAAAAAAAATAATCCATGCAGTTATTACTTCATCCAGTTAAATTCCTGGGCTGCTGCATTAGCTGCATCTTCAGTCTGAGAACATGGGATTTTAATCTCTAGCATTATGGGAAGCTTTAATCACATGTTTATTTACTGTTTGTGAGCTAAGAAATGTCATAGCTTCATATAGCTAAGCAGTACAGAATGTAATCTAAGGATTAGGAAAAGTCAAATCTTCCTATCCATTTGACCTTGAAAATCTGATTGGATTTCCTGTGTGATCTGGCATGATTTTTCCCTAATTATCTAAAGCTTGATGTATGTGAATGATAGATATTGAGTGAGCTGTGCAGATATGGATAAAATTCTAATGCTTAAGTTTATATCATATTCATCTTAGATCTTAGTGCAAAGAAATGACAAGAAAATCAACAAAAATGAGATGAAATGTGGTCTCAATGAAAGATAAATTTGCAGTAATTCAGTGGCCCTGACTTTCTTCAAAATGAAAGTCTTATAGCAGGGAATATACACAAAGTCCTAAGTCAGTGTGATTAACTTCATACCAAAATAGGAAAAAAATTCTTTTATTTTGTAGTGCTATGGCTGTTTACTTGAAGAAAAACAATTCATTTGACTTTAAAACAAACAGGGAAACCTGTGATTTATATTGCTGAGAGTTGATTGGAAGCCTGTCATGGGTTTCAGTAGCTTCTTCAAGCAAAAGGAAAGTTGATTAAACAGTGAAAGTTAAAAGAATAAATAAATGTTTTTTTTAAAAGGTCAATAAAATGCATATAGGTACTTGAGGCAGGAAAACTGATCTTGAGAGTAATGAATAGATTTCTATTAGTATTTACTTTGGCTACTTCAAGTTGAGCGATTACTAGAGCAAGAAGGGAATGTTCTTCCTATGGCCTCTTAAATTTTTTAACTAAATCAAAATACTGTAGAATTATGAGTGTTTCTAGCATTAATCAAATTGTTGCAGTCAGGTCCTTCAAATACTGAATTCAAATAACTTATTTAAGCTAAAATATTTGGGAAATACTAATAATAGTGTACTGATCTTTTAAGGAATTTAAGTGGCTGGATCATCTGAGGAATGTTACTGAGACATTGATAGAACTCTGTTCTTAACTCTTCAAAAATGTTTTTATCCTTGACAAGTCCATTTGAGACATCTGAATGTTTCTGAAACAGAACTCACTTTTAGGTGTAATTTCTTCGCAATTGCTAAGAAGGTCCTTAAACCACTGTTCATTCGTAAACATGTGGTTGTAATTTAAAATTCCGTACTACTTCTAGAAACTTCTATAAAATTAAACTTTCAAGTGGTTGGGGGGTTGCAGTGTATGCCATACTATGCAGTTGTGTACAATAGCATATGACTCAACAGGAGAAAATAAATTTTTAGTTTTACCAGTTCATAAAAACATGGTGAGCTTTGTTATACTTTTATTTTGTAAGTCTAGATTACTTCAGGAAAAAGCCCTTCACTGTAACAATTACAGCAACTGTGAACTTCTAAAGATTATCAATCGACAGGGAGTCTTCGGTGCACTGAGCTGTTCCAAAATAGTATGGCACTGTGCATTAATTTAATTTTTAATCTTGAGTGGAGTTGAACTGTGCTTTTCTGATTTTTCTGAACAAATTTTAATCCTAACATTTAAAGTCAATACTAAATGAAGTCATATTAAAATTTTTTGTAACTGCATTTGCTTCTGTCATAATGAAATTAATGTATTTTTATTACCATTTTAGTACTTGTTATTTCTTGGTGTAAAAGGTTGCTAAAGAACAGCATATTTCTGATCAGTTTTGAGCTTTGAGTATTTGAACTGTTAATAGTGTATACCAACAACATTAAAAATCACTGTCATGTTTCTGTTTTCCACTTGGGAAACATGCAAACCTCTAAATATTTAGTCTTGCTTTCCAAGAGAAATCGAAGAGCTTTATTGTAACTGCTTTTGTTATAGCAGGAAGCAGGGGTGTTAAAAGTTTTTGTTTGAGTGCTATGATAGTACTACACTCCGGTATCTGAATGGGATGTTCAGAAACTTTGACTTCTAAAAAATACCAGTCACCTGCTCTCTGAGTGGCAACATCATGACTATAAAGTTTTGCCTGGAAACAAATTTCAATGTAACTTTACATGTATACAATTGCCCATAATTCTGTAGTCCATAAAGTGGCATCTACAAAGAACATGTGGATTCCATTTTTGCCTGGATTTGGCTGTTGAAATATGTCCCTTGGTAGTTGTAGGCTGAGGGGTGTAGTGGTTTTGGTTTTTCTTAAGCATGCTGTGGCATAAAAGACACTTCAGAGGAAGGTTGTTTCACTGAACAGGGCTCTTCCAGAATGTTTACGTTACATCCGTATGAATCAAACTTCCTGGGGACTTGCCAAGAAAATTTGAAAGTATAGCTGGGGAAGGCTTTTCTTTCAAGCCTTCAGGTAGTCTGAGGTCAGTTTAGCTTTCTTAGTTCTTCAGTCACTGAACACTAACTTCAATAAATGCAATGGTATTTATTTCTCATACTGTGCTAGTGAGGTGAAAACTTGAATAAAAGACTAGGGTTATTGGGAAAGGTGTTACATCTTCATTTTTGTGGGAAGTGGGAATGGACTGGTATTCATTAAACAAAGCTGCTAATAATGCATGGATTTTTGCAGTTGCAAGAGATGTGTTGGTTTATTCCTGTTTTTCACTGGAAGTAATTTCAAAGAATTTTCTTTTATAGTGTACCAAAAGGATGCTTTCTCCTATTTTTTCATTGGTTTCTTTGTGCTCAAAGGTTTTTGTTAGTCTCATGTTGGCATGACATCACATTTGCACTAAAGAAACTTCAAGGTCTTGATAAATGTCATTGTTTCTACTGGTGAAGTGCAGTAGAAGGATGTTTCTTGCTGTGAAAAACTAATATTTGAAGATTTGGGAAGACAAATGCTAGGTGTCCATACAGCTTTGGTTGCACTTGTGAAGTTGCTTGGATTTTGGCATGTCCTGTGCTTACATGTTTAACACTGCAGCTCAGTGTGCTGTGCTTCAATTCAGCACAGACTTCAGGCAGTGCTTCATTTTTAGTCTCCTTGTGTGCTCCTGATGTTTCCCCAGCAATGGAACAAAATCTGCAATTTTTCATTAGCACACTGGAGAGTCAAAAATACTGGAGAGAATTAAATCAAGAATCAGTTTTGTGTGTAGCTCTGGAAAGAGTAGGGTCATGCAGCCTGGGTTTGAGCTTCTAAATCTTTCCTAATCCTGTTGTCATTGGTATAGCGCAAGTCTCAGCTTTTCGGGTATGAGCTTTGTGCCTCAGTTGCATTCCTGAAATTTTGATAGACTGATTTGACATTTGCTCATAAGTGCATTGTAGACAGCCACCAATAAAACTGTACTTTTATAGAGGAATAAAACAATCAAGTATTAAACTATGCTTTAAGTTTTTTAATAAGCAGGAAATACACTTAGATGCCTTTAAGCCATATAAAATGTAAATATCTTAAGTATATCGTAAGGTATGCAATGCTAATTCAAGGTGCTAATATGAATATTAAAGTAGCCTGAAAAAGTAAAACATGGCTTACCCCATTGTCCTATGTAACTAATTATAGGTATTGATTGCACATTATGCCGTATGTATTATGCCCTACAGTATTAATTTTAAAGGTTTTAGTTTATACTGCCTTTGAAGATTCTCAACTTATAGGTTGTTGTATTAAACTGAGAAAATAACTAGCTTTTTTCCTTTAACAGAAATTGAAAAATTCCAAAAAGGTGAAGGAAAGGAAGAAGAAAAGTATATTGATGTAGTCATCAATAAAAATATGAAGTTGGGACAAAAAGTTTTGATTCCAGTAAAACAATTCCCTAAGGTAAGCCCAGTTTTCATACATGATAAATATAAGTGTTTATAAAAGATACTCTACTAATAGCTTAACTAGTTTAACTGTTACATTGAAAACAGTATTAACAATCTCTACTATTGCTGTTCTGCAGTCTGTTCTAGAGAAGCTCTAAGGTAGGAGTGGTTGGTTTTGGAATAAATACGTGGGAAAGCAATGTTGGTCACGTGAAAAAATGGTATGTTGGGAACAAATGATAAATGAATCATATTTTCAGGATAACAGGATCCTCCTCTTCAGAATAACAAAGGGAATTAAATATTTTTAAGTTGACTCTGATGTCCAGCTTTGAAACTTTTTTATTGTTTTATTTATTGCTCTCTACAACTACCTGAAAGGAGGTTGTAGAGAGACAGGGCTCTGTCTTCTCCCAAGTCACAGGTGATAGGACAAGAGGAAATGGTCTCAAGTTGCACCAGGGGAGATTCAGGTTGGATATTAGGAAAAATTTCTTCACTGAAAGGGTGAAGGCATTGGAATGGGCTGCCCAGGGAAGTGGTTGAGGTACCATCCTTGGAGATATTCAAAAGACAAATTGACATGAGGTTTGGGAATATGGTTTAGTGTTGGTCTGTGTTTTGTTTGGTGTTTTTTTTTATGGTTGGACTAGATATCTTAAAGGTCCCTTCCAAGTTAGGCAATTCTGTGATTCTGTAGGTAGAAGAAAAATTTAAAATGCACCATTAAAGTAACTCACTGTGTAAACATCTTATCCTCTTAAGTTTCAGCCATTGTTAGTTAGTCTTGAATTAGTTAAATCTGCACTTCTAAATTATACCATTTATTCTGGAGGGGTGGGGACTGTTTTGTTTTCTTAACAGTATTATCCTGCACTAAAATATTGGAAGCATTTATCCAACGTTCAGTAGGCTGTGGAATTTTATTCTTTTGGTCTCTTTTTAGATTTTAAGGTTAATATTATGAAAATCAGATTACCATTCTTGTTTGAAATGACTTTGTCTTCCTACAAGACATTTCAAGACTGCTTCTGTTTCTGCTCATGGAGGAAAGGAATTCCTTTTCTTTATACTCTTAATGTTTTTTCTATATTATCGGTGTTTTCCTTGGTCTGTGCTGGGTGACTTGCAGGGATTGCTTTACTGCTATTCAGTTTCATGAAATACTGCTTTTATGAATTCTAGATTGCGTACCACTTATGTGGGCATGTCTTTGGAACTCTGACTTAGCTCTTCCCAGTCATAAAGATGACATATACAGACATACAAAAACAAAGTTGGGAAGGTAAAAGGTAGAAGATGCTTATGTGGTCAATGTTTGTAATTAGAATGGTTTTCTTATATGTGTTGACATAGATAATTGAGCTCAAGGGGAAGAAAGGCAAAATGGCTATTAAGAAGGGAAACAGTTCCTTTTGAAAGAAGCTTCTTTACATAGTGTGAACTTCCTTTAAAGGACTAAACACTGAAGTACTTGTTTAGAATAGCTAGTAGGAAAACCCTTGTCAGGTGTCCTCTGCTGAGTGCTCGGTAATTCTGGTCCATGGAGTCTTTGATTGTCTGAGCTGAAATAAAGCCTGGGATGTGCTATGGAAAGGAACCTGCGTTTATACCCAGGCAGAGCTTTGATGTAGCTCTGTCTGTGTTTAGACCATCGGATCCAGGGGGCACAGTACAACTGCTGTGCAGGGTACACATGCTGTGTGAGTTCCTATGGAGTTCCTATGGCTTCACTAGGATGTTTTCCACAGAAAGCAGGATACTGGTATCTCTGCTTACAAACCCCTCGTTTATGAGAGTAAATAAAATCCAAAGTATTTTCTGTTTAACAATATTCTTACCCCAGTATAGGGGTGTGTGTCAGTTTTTCTTGGAAAACTCCATTTTATTACATATAGATGGATATTTATTTTTTCAATGTACTCTTCAGATCCCATGTAGTCAAAGGGAATTAAAATTTTTCACTGTAAAGGAGTAGTCTGGGAGGCGAGCATGAATTCACTTATGACAGGTACTCTTGAACTTCTTGGAAAAAACACCCACCCTAAACCACAACCAGTCACAGCAGTTTAGTATCACTTGTTTACTAGGTTTTATTTCTGAGATCTAATAAATCTAAATAGATTGTATAAAGTGACACAGTTTCAACGTGGCAAACAGAGCTTTATTCTGGTACACTGCAGACTGCAATGAGTGACATGAGTTTTGAATACCTGCTCACAGGGGAACAAAGTCTCTTTGCATCCTAATGTTTGCTCTAAAGACTAATCCTCTTCCTGTTAGGTGTGTTCAGAGGAGGGCTCAGAAATTAGAGGTGCTTTGTCAAGTCTCCTGGGGTAGATAGGAAATCATTCCAGCCATAGCGGTTTCTGAGCTGTATTTAGAGTGCATGCGTCGTATATTAGATCCTGCAGATTTTAAGCAGAAGATATTATGTGGTGCTTATAAACATCAAATGCTTTTTCACTTAAATGCTTTATGCCTCTATGCCATTCTTTTCTCTGCATGTATGCAATTTTCTAGACCCTTTTGCCTACAAGAGGTGTTTGTATTAGTGTGAATGTGTCATTTGTAGAAGCTGCCAAGTGATAGTTCCTCAGAAGTATCATTACAAGACTTGGTTCTGATTTATAAGCAATTTTCTCCTTCCTCCTGTTCAGGATTGGTGACAAATGCTTCAAGAGAATGAAACTTAAGACTTAAATATGTATGAAATCTGTGCAAAAAGCTCTTCTGTATGTGAACATTGAATTTAGAGCAGTTCAGGCTGGCATCTGTTTCTGTATGTCTGCAGTCCACACTAATGTGTGTAGTGATAGTGCAAGATACTGCCAGTCTTTGACGAGGTGCAGTCTTTTTGGTGTTAATGAACTGAGAATGTGCTGTTTGAAGCTGACCAAGTCACTGGGGTACCAGTTTGGCTCGAATGTTTTGATACTTAGAAAATTTACCACTTTTGATATCTGGATATTGAGGAAGTGCTGAGGTAAAGATAAGTTTGTTTCAACTTTGTGAATAGAATAGTGCTCCCCAAATAATCCTGCTTTTAAATAGGCTCAAAACAGCAAGTTAAAGCTATTAAATCCTTAGCAAGGTTTAATACCTGAAAACGAAACTAACTACAAATAAAAGTGACTTTGCTGGCAGAAACTATTTTGTTTATATTTGCCAGTGATGCCTCCAGCAAGCAAAACCAACTGCTGCTTAGGTAAACAGATAGGATTAATGAAATGTCAATCATAATTTTTTTGGTGATAAATGTTATCTCTGGACCAAAACAGTCCATCAGCACACTACACCCATTCAGATAGCTTACTAGACCTCACACAGGGTTAACTGAGTTTCCTTTAAGTATTTCATTGCTCTTTCCCTCTTTTTAACATTTCTCTCTAACTCTGACTCCTTGAATAAATCATAACAGCCTCAGCATGGGTTGGGCAGCCCTAGCTCTGATCTGCTCAGCCTGGTGTTGTGATGCCTGCTCACATTACCTGTCCTGTCAGATATATTCTCATGGGCTTAGAGCTGGGTCCTGGGCAAATTCAGCCTCATTACCTCTGACAGCCCTGGAAGGTGACAGGTTAACTGCAGCAGAAAGCTATTCAGCTGAAGTTCAAAGCAGCTGGGTTTCTATTGGAAAAGAATCTGGTAGATCTCAGGTTCAAAAGTAGGTATCTCACTTTTTTGGGCATCTCTGTTCTCCCTGGAAAAAAAACCCTTACAAGTTTCTGGTCTTCTGCTTGGTGTGCAAACAGTTAAGTTTGTGGTGATGTACTCAACTTGCTAACAAATAGCTCTTGGATGCTTTTGCAATGCTGTTTATTTATATCCTTTAGCTGGGACCATTTGTATTGCTCAGACCTTGGCGATGTTAACAGACATAGTATCTCATGCTAGAGCTGGTTGGTGTAAATGTTGTTTTCATGTCTGGACCTTGATAGGTGATAGACAAAATTCTTGGTTATTCTGCTTTATGAAATAATTTGTCAAGATAGTCCCAGAAGTTATGCTCAGTTTCTGCTTGAGGCTGGTTATGCATTTGAATTAATTTCTTCATCTCTGTTCTTTATAGACTGTTGTACACATTAAATACCTTAATTAGTGTCTCAATATGGTGACAGACAAAACCTTGTGGAAACTGCTGTAGATTTCAGGCCCAGTCAAGTCTTTTTGAAATCTGATTGTGTACAATCTTATGAATTTTTCAGGTTGGTCCTGCTCTACACATTCCTTGGAGATGTCTGAATTGTGACAGATGTAAATTAATCTGAGGTGTTTAGGTGAGGTTTGAGTAAGCTTTGGTAATGCTGTCTACAATCCTATTGTAACTGGGATGTGCTACAAGCAAGGATTAAAGAGGTTAGGGCTTTTATGCAACCTTGTAGGAAAAGGGCCAACTTCTTGAGGTAGGATTCAGTTCTAAATCAAGTTATGTATCTGAAGGAATCCACATGGATGCTGGATGTCTAAACTGCAGTTAGTGGTATGAGATCTTGTCAGGTGATGGAGTTCAGGGTGGGTGATTTAATACACCTTGCTGTTTGATCAGGTGAATACCTCAACTGACTTTAGGTCAAGTGTGGAAATGTGACCTGTAAACCTGTACTTCTGTTGCATTTCATGCTTGAAAATAATCTTCAAACTTGCTGTGACTTAAAGGCAGAAAAAGTGAGCTGGTCATGATGGGTTCTTTGTATAGATCCAGATAGTCCCTTCACTGATGCTGCTGTGAAATACCAGCACGTGTGAAAGGTGTTTCATAGCTTCGATACGTACAAGTGAGGCAGGAGGGTGTTATCCCCTTCCCACACATTTAATTAATATACATTGTGAAGTAGTTTAGTCTCAGAGATCTGATTTTGCTTTGACAGCTTAGTGAATTTAAGTGTTCTGAATGTGAAGGAAAAATAGCTGCCATGGGTGACAAATGAAATGATGATGGTTTTCCATGAGAAGGATCAAAACTATAGGAGCAATTATTTCTGTTTTGTCACAGGCTACCATTTTAGAAATTGTTCATAGAACTACACTTAAATACTGGGTAAATTGCAGAAGTATGTAAGAAAAGGTCTGTTTTGTCTTCCCTGAGGTGATACTTTAAATATATATTCTCAAGTTACTGACTTACGGAGCTGGTATCCGTTTAAGTTTTTTAGCTCAACATTTTGAAGTGAAAATACCTATTTTAAAATGTCACTGTCATATACAATATATCTGCAGTTGTTACATAAAGTCATGGAGAGATTCATATTTTAAACACATGACTAGAAAACAATTTTTCATAGTAGCTTAGTTCTAAGGATTTTGTAGCAGAATGGGAAAATGAGGTTGTGTAACCATAAGTGACAGTGTTTAAAGACCTATTACTGTGTTGTATGAAGGAGAGAGTAGATGCTTGAAGTATTTACCTTTCTATAGAAACCTTTTTTTCTTGAAATGAGTAAGAAAAATCTTGAAATTTTCCTGTTTCAGGTCATTGTAAGGGAAAGTGCTCTGAACCTTAATTTAAGTATTTTTTTTCTAATGAAAGCTAGAAAGAAAACTAATATGCCAAGAAAGCTTTTTATGGCTTTAATGACAATGGCTTGCTTCAAGCTTTACAGGAAAGCATTTGGTCAAGTGTTTATACTTTCACTAAGTATTTTAAGCTGGATGAACCATTCCCAGCAGACTTGTCTTGGTGGGGATCAGCAAGGATTACTTTTTCTATTATATCCCCTGTTCTGTAATATATATATTTAAAAATGCTGTAGCATTGGCATTAATTCCTTTTTTGCTGAAATTCACATAGTAGATTAAATGCTTATAAAAGAGTGTATACTCTCATTTGTGTCATTTTTGTAGCTGTGTTTTCTCCAGAACTGTTTTCAGGGAATAGTTTCATGCAGTGATCTAGTAAGGAAATAAATCTCTAGATAACTCTTAAAGTCACATTTTGATTTGGAAGCCCTGAAGAAATGGGTGTTAAGCAGTGATGTCTGTAATCTCCATTGTACTATATCTGCAAAAATGCTTCTTAAAATGAGGATTTATGAATATCTAGAGAAGAAACAATTTTCAAGCAAAAACCTGATTATTGATTCTTTTTTTGTTAAAAATATATTTTGAATTTGAGATTTTGTAATTATATAGCAGTTTAATCTGTGGAAGGAAAATAAATAGATGCTTTTGTTAACCAATATGTGTGGGTTTGTACACACCGTGGCCAAGGGGTAGAATCCCATATCTGAGGAACTTGAGTAGGATCTGTTGTGCTTCATACTGGATCTTTTAACCACAAATTAAACCCGAGGTGTTGATATGGGAGGTTGTGTTTCAATGATCGGAAGTTTTAGGAAATAAGAACACCCCTTAAATCTGGTATCCTTTTGCTCAAACTAATGTATCTGGTAATACTTTGCAATGATGTAAGACTACAGATGGTATAATTTGTCACAATTTGAGCGTTATTTGTTTTGAACTGTAGATGGGGTAACAATTTTTCCCATCTTCCCTAGTTGTCTCCTCCCAGGTTTGTTAATCTGAATCTTGATGTTTTTTACAAAGATACCTTAAATGCTTTGCTGTAGCTTTGAGGTACCGTATTTGGAATATCCTTCAGAGTTGGTCTAGAAGCAACTTTGAGTGAGGGACTTTATTTTCTGTTTTTATACCATCATCAATATGATCCTGATCCTTACCTAAGACCTCTGAAGCTGTCTTAATGTATAAACAACCCTTGATTTAACACAAGTGATCCATCCAGTGTAGAATAACATTCATGGCCAGTTCTTCAGAGCTCAGCTGTTGTGTAGAACTGTGAACGTGGCAGTAGCTTGCAGCCCACCTTGTGCAGGAAAGCAGTGAGACAGCTCTAATACAATGTAAAACTGAAGCTAGTGAACTTTGGGACAGTTTGGGGTATTTATGGCAGTTTGGGTGTGATTGTACTGTACTAGGGAGAAGGGTGAGTGAAGAGGGGACTCCGGCATGTCTGATTCTGAGTCAGAGCTAGTGAGTATCACTGATCTGACTTACACGGAGCCACTCAGATCTCTTGGTTACCCTCCAATGTCTAACTCAGTTTGTAAGCTTGAGTTCAGTATTAGACTTGAATTTGTTTTTTGTTCTTGGGCAAATGAACTTTAGGAATGTGATGCGTGGGAAGTGCCCATGGAACTTGCACATCAGCTGTCTTGTGTAAGAGCTAGCTTGGATCTGCCAAGTTTATCTGCTTCAGGTTCACCAGCAGACATGCTAGATTTGTTAATTTTGCAATAAAATCTCGTGCCTCACTGTGTGGTGATTTTTGTAACTTTAGGTTTGAGTCCTCATACTTCTTGATTACTGAGGATAAAGTGTATAAATATTGTTAGTAACTTGGTGGTTGGTAACTCTTTGAGTGTTTCTATACCTTTATGAAATATGTCAAAACTTTTGCTGATCAGATGCTTCCAATTTGTAAAAGGGAAACAAAACAATAGTTCAAACAAAATCAGTGCTGGTTCAAAGTAAATCATCTTTCTACTGGAAGGATTCGTTCAATATCATAAATGGGTTTTATTTATGCAATAATCAACTGAAATATTCCAAAGCTTTTTAGCTTTTTGTTGGAACAAAAGGGATTTGGGGCTGCATTGTAAGCCATTTTTTAGTAACCTTCATTGTTTGTTGTGTCTTTAAGCAGTATTTAGAAGTATGGGCTTTCTATTCAGCAGAATTTCAGACTTGCAGCACAGGTTTCTCATGCTTCAGACTTGTCAAAACTAATATTTGGAGCCTCAATGCACAGGAAAGAACAGTTCAGTGAATCTCAGGATACAGCTAATACATTTTCACGTTCATTAAGTGTGTTGTCTGAACACGTAGTTTGTGCAGCTACTTGTATAGCTAGCATAATGTCTAGCTTCAATGCTGGAGAGTTTTTGGTTTTGAGTAGACAACTTCTGGTGTTATTGAAGTCAAGTTGAAGTTGCTTGTAGGTCAAGTTTTAAATAAATGAAACATTAAAATATTTGCCTTTAAAATAAGAAAAATAACATGAAAAGCTCATTGGTTGAGATAGAAACAGGGAGATCAGTCAGCAATTAGTCACAGACTCAATTTGAGGAAGATTCATTTATTGCCAATTAATTATAACAGTAGGACAGTGAGAAATCCAAAACCATATTCTCTGCACATCCTGGCTCCAAGTCCAATTTTGTGTCCTTGAGATGATAATAGGCAGTTTTTCCTTTGTCCTTTTATGAATATTTTTTAATGCTTGTTTTCTTTAGCCTACTTTTCCTTCTGAAGGACCTTCTTGGCTGAAAAAGCACCAGCTGTATGTTTTGTTGTTGTCTTTAAATGGAAACAGTTGGATTTTCCTTGTCTTCCTTTATTTGTGTGGCTCAGCACTTTCTTCTTCCTAGCTATCTCAATGGGGTAATGCCATGGTAAGGAACCCCCACTCATTTTGGTCAACTTGGGTGATAATGGGGATTGACTGGCAGTTGAGAAGATCTTGAGTGTTGATTCTGGTTTGGGACTGGATTTAAATGCTTATGTTCTCTGGATTTAATTCCCTGTTTGTTTGTGGTTTTAGTTTTGGGTATATTGTATGGGTTGCCGTATTACTTCATAAATCTTCAAGGGAGGATAAGGCAATTACATTTTTTTTCTTCAGAGCTTTGGTTGGTTTGTATGGGTTGCTGTATTCATAAATCTTCAGGGGAGGATAAGACAATTAAGATAATTCCTTTGTCTTCAGAACTTTGGTTAGTATTCTATATGAGTTTTGCTGCCAGCTTTGTTTTTGTGGTTTTATGTACCTGGTAACAATTGCTGAGAATTGAATTGCAGTTTGAGCACATCTGTTCTCAGTCTTGTATGTGATAAACAGAAAAATCTCTTTACGCTATTTGAGTTCTTTGACTTCAGATACACATGTATTTCTGTTGTCACCTGGTGGAGCCACTGATGTGCTATCACCTGTCCTACATGTTTGTACTTAATGGCTGTAGTTTAGGATCTAATACTTGTTTGCATCTAGAAGAAAAAGTTTCTTCAGGAAAATATTCCACCTGTTCATTTATGTTTAAAAATCCAATAAGCTTAATGACTCTTTTGTTTTCTTGCAGTTCAACTTTGTGGGAAAACTTTTGGGTCCACGTGGCAATTCTCTAAAGCGTTTACAGGAAGAAACACTGACAAAAATGTCTATTTTGGGAAAAGGTTCTATGAGGGACAAGACAAAGGTAAGACCTGAGCATGCTACTAGAGTGTTTAATACCTGGATTTTGTAACTTTTTCCTAAAATCTCTGGGGAGGTGAACGAACCCTATGGCAAAAATTAGTGAGCAAATAAAAAGCATAGGGTACCCTTGTGCTGGCTAGGTTCTGATGGAGTCTCTTTCCTGTGGAGTCTGTTCTCATGGTGAGTATTTTGAGGCAACCATGAGTTGTACTTAAGTCCCCCCAACAATGGTCCTTGTGGATGTCAGTGCAGCATTACCAGAGGTGTGTTCTAGATGGATCTTGTACAGCTTGTGATGAGCAATGCCCAAGTGAACATGGCACTGTTTTCACTTTAGAAGGAACCTGACTTTGAGATAAATCCAAACATTTTCACAAAAAATAACATTTATTATAGAGTCATAGAATGGTTTGGAAGGGACCTTAAAGATCATCTAGTTCCAGCCCCTCCCACTAAATCAGGCTTTTCCAAGCCCCATCCAGCCTGGCCTTGAACAATTCCAGGGATGGGGCATCCACAGCTTCCCTGGGCAACCTGTTCCAGTGTCTCACCACCCTCACAGTAATCATGTCACCTGTCTGGTAAGCTGCATTATTTTTATTTGGAGCATTCCTAATGATACAAATCAAAACACTGAACATATGTCCTGCCTGTAGGGTACCATGTTTTATAGGCCTCTAGTGAAATATTTCAGTGGTTATATAGTCTGAAACTTCATAATGTGTGCTATAAAGACTGGTAATGACATTCATATGGAAAAGTGACTTAGAGGGCTGGCTACTTAATTTCCTAAACTACATATTTTTCAGGATATTTCTCCATCATTAAAATATAAATGCGATATGATTTACAGAGTAATTATCAAGAACTTGATCAGAGCTGAGAAATTTCTATTCTGTGCAACTTAAGAGCTAACTCTTCCTTTTAATTTCTTCTTGAAAATATTTTTATTCAATATAACTTAAACATAAATTATGTATATACAATACATAAAGGCTTGAAGATTAGAGGGATTTTTTTAATGGAAGCTGATAATGTAATACATAATACAGATAATGCAAGTTTACAGTTATGAAAAAATTGCTAGTAACTTTAAGAGGAAATATGACAATTCAACCAGAAAAACAAATATGAACTAAACTTGCTCTAAGGTAGGATGAAAAAGTTTCCAAATTGACTTAAATTACACTTGGTGGACTTCCTCAGTTATTGTAGAATGTGTCAAACTGACATTCTTCTGTTGCTATACTACATGTTTCTATATCAAAAGAAGATGTCATAGAGTAGGAAGGCCCCAAGTTGTGTTTTTTTTCTAATGACTCTGCAGTATGAAAGGTTTTTTTTTATTGAAATCAGAAGCTCAAGCTGAAAAGTTCAGATCCTAACCTGGGTCAGAATCCTGGGGAAGAGTCTTAAAGGTTTCTATTTGAATCATTTGAATGTCTCTTGTTTCAGTTGGTAATGAATTGTTCAAATTTCTATTTGACTTTTTCTTGATTTGTGATGCTAGTCAAAACTGCATCTATCACCTCTCTGGGCTACCTGGGCCAGTGTTTTACCACTCCCATTGTAAAAAACACTGTTTTTTTTCCTTCTACGTAGATGATAGTTCATAGGTCTTGAATAATTGCTTGAAGTACTTAAGTGAGAAACAGTTCCTGTTACATCTAAGTACCCAAGAGCTGTAATGTTTGTTAGTTACTTTCTATTTCTAAGATCTGTTGTTTGTGTTGACAAGATAATGGTTTTGCTGATGAAACCTAATCCTGCTGACTCTGTCCTTTTAATATTCTTGCTGTGGATGCTCTAACAGCTGACCAGATTATGCTGATTTTTTTTAAACATCCCTATAGTCAAACACAAAGTACGATTACAAGAATGTTATAAGCAGCAGTGAACATAACAGTTGCTTCTGAACTTCAACCTATAATTAAGGGTGTGTGGGGGTGGACTTCAACTATCACTGAAACTATAATTTTTAGTAATCTAAAGGATGAAGTACTTACCTGAAGTACTTACATACTTGCTAAATACAATAAGGAGCAGGAGAGAATTCTTAGGGCTTTGGGTTTTTTTAGTAGCAGAACTGCTAAGAATATAATATGTTATCTGGTAATGCAGTGAAATTATTTCTAATGGCATTTCAGTCTCTTGGAATACCACCTGTCAGATACACATGGGAAGGAAGGAGCCTGTCTGAGACTAACAAATGATGTCCTTTAGGTCTGTGAACATTTTGTCTGTGAATGCAAGTATTCGAAAACTGAGCTCTGCTCCACTAAATTGAAATTGTAGTTCTTCAGTCATGTTGAAGTGGATTAGATGAAGCAGAATAAAAGAAACTCTTTTCTGAAATAGCTAGCGAACTCTTGTTTTTTTTTGTCCTGCTTTGTCTTGTATGCTGTTAGTTGATGTCCAAGTAGCAAGGTTCTCTGAAGGATGTACTCATGGGGTAGAAGTCTTAATGAGAACAGGAAAACAAATGAGAAGTGTCTGAGCAGACCAATAATACTAAGATTGAGATACTATTGGTAAAATCTTGCTCTTGTGGAATATTGTTTCAAACCTATTTCTAAAGACCTGACTTCTGAGAAGAGGCTTCAAGTTCACTTACATTTCTCAGTGTCTTCTACATGAAACTGGTGCACTTGAGAATTCTTGGAAACATTCTCCCTTGTGCTGCAGTTCTATATGTGAGCAGAAGCTGATAGGTCCTATTTTTGGAGTTACTAGTCATAACTAGCAAACTGAGTATTCTGATATTTTAGCAACAAGATTTATTTGAATCAGCTGTATCAAGGAAGTATGCAACTTTATACTTTTTTCAGTTCTTAACATCTCAACATGAATAAACAGTGTGTGCAAATGCATCTGAAGCAACTTTAACACTTGCATTATAATATGCCTAAAATAAGGTGGAAAAACCCAATTTTTTTATCTCCTAGGAAGAAGAGTTAAGAAAAAGTGGAGAGGCAAAGTACTTCCACCTAAATGATGACCTGCATGTTTTAATTGAAGTATTTGCTCCACCAGCAGAAGCATATGCCAGAATGGGACATGCATTGGAAGAAATCAAGAAGTTCCTCATCCCTGTTAGTATTTTAATTTTTTTATAAAAATTCTGGTAGCCTTAAGTGAGAAACTGTCTCTAAAACTAACTGTATGACATTGGTCAGGTCATGTTGTGTATTTTCTTTCCCCTGTGAAAGAAGTATTTATATTTACAAGTTCTTCTCATTCTCATATAGACAGTTATTGGGTGAATGCACAGCTGTCCACATATTCTCACCTCATGATATGGCCTATAGTAAAAAAGCAGCTTACTCTTACTTAACTGGTCATGGGCAAAGCATTTAAGTTTATGAAAAAAATGTAAAAATGTGTAAAATATGAGAAATAACTTTGCTTAAGGTAGTTTTTCTGTGTTACTGATATCTGAAGCATCAGCATAGGATTCTGTTTCACTAAGAATAAATAAATTTGAAGCTGTAGTATTGCTTTCACCTATAATCCCGGTTTAGTGTTCAGTGCTGAGAATCAATAAAATTTTCTTTTGTATCTTTCATTTTTCCACAAAGCTAGTGATATGTGAGTTATATGTGTGTACTTCAACTTATGCTACATGGATGTATAAAATGAGGTGTCATTTCCAGTGTAAGTTCATACTCCAGCTTTGGAATATATATATAGACAGTGGTGTTGCAGAGTCTCCAGTGTCTTTCTACACAATATTCCTTTATTTGCTTCTTATGTAAGGACCAACCTTGATTGCTTTGTGGAATTGAACTGCTTGGAACAATCCAAGCTGTCTTAAGAGGCTGAGGTGTTTGAGGTGGTGGTACTGTGTGTGAAATTTCAAGCTGTAGTAGCTCTTCAGTGAACTTCTATTTTTATTGGTTATCAAATAAATATAGAAAGCAAAGCATCCTCAAGGTGTGTTGACTTCTGTTTATTTTTACTGCTGAAAATGTTATCCAAGTGTTAGTCTTGATTTGTGTCAGATCTTGGAAATGTGAGAGACCTGGCTAAGGGAACTTCGTGAAGGTGTGTATCTGGGTGACAGCTCATAAATATTTGAGAGACTGTAGTCAGTGTAGCTGTATTTGGGAACAGTTGGGGGTACCTGTTGTGTGGCCATTACAGCCTGTTGGGGGTAGAACTGCCAGCTGTTCTCTAGGGTGAAGCAGTTGGTGCTGATGCCCTGATGGTTCTACTGTGTGCATTTAGTTCACACACAACCCAGTCCAGATCCATAAAACTTAAGTCCCCAGGTGACTGAAGTAGAAAAACCCTTGAACGTCTTCTGTCTTGTTTTTGTCTGAAAGTTAATTAATATGCCCCAGTACTGCTGCATGATACAAACCAAAGCATGATAATTAATGATGATCAGGAGGGCTGTTTAGGAATAGATCCTCCTGTGAAATAATTATGTACTATTAAGAAGCAAGTACCACATCATAACTTTGTCTGCAGGTTCCCAGTGGCTTTTGTCTTGATGTATATGAAGAGGTAAATAAATATACTATGGTTCAAAATTCTGAACTGGTTAAATAGAAGATATTTGACAGAATATTTGTTGGAATGCTGGACTGTCATAATATTGAAGGTTACTGTCTTTACATAATTTGTGATTTGATTGTGTGAAGAGATAAGGGAGAATGAAGTTCTTGGCTATTCTCATGATCTAACAGCTGTTTTCTGACAAAAATGTGCTTAATTTGTTAGTGCTTTCTGCATGCACTGGAAATAGGATATATCTGATCCCTTTACCCCCTTCATCAGAGATCTTATTTTTTGTCATTGAGCTTGAAACACCTAATGGCATAATAAATGAAGAAGCTTATCAAAACCTTGCCATTACCCTGCTGCTCTTAAGCCAGTAGAATTACAGACTGATAATGAGCAAATCCATTTATTGGTTGTATACTTTTCCATTTCAATTTTTGGTCATTGTGTCTTTATTATACTGAGCTGAACCAATGCTACATAATCTTTTCTGAACTACGGGATCAAGACAACACTGTCTTTAATTTCCCTTTGGCTTTACAAATGTAATCTTATCAGAATGGTTCTAAATGCCTTAATCTCTTCTGTCCACCAGTCTCCCTTGCAGTGGCCAATTCGGGCAGCAATAAGGAGCAAGTTGTCCTTTATAGAACTACCATTTGGTTAACTGCTGACAAATGCAACTTGATTTTTTTTTCTGTAAGGTCTGTTGTGGCTTTCTTAGCAAACTATCAGTTTTATTTCAAGTAAGAAATCCAGCTATCAGGACATGTGGTTATGATCTTAACTTGCGTTCTCCTTACACCGTAAGCTAGCTATACCTTCCAGCAACTTCAGATGCTGATCTTAATTTATGAATATGGTCACTTTCAGTGTTCAGATCAGGCCTGAATATATGATCATAATTATGCTAAAATGTAGGATACAAAATATCCTTGTAGTAGCTGACTATAGCAAAAATGCCTCAGCCTCTCCTCTCAGATCTCTTTAGATCCATGAACAAGCACCTTGGCATTGAAGTTCAGCCTCAAGCAGCTTCAGTGGTTACTCTCCTTTATTGGTATAACTCAAACCAAGAACCTAAAAGCTTCTGACTTGTGTTTATTTGGCTGTGCTTATGTTGCCTTGATTCCTGTTTGCAACATGTACTACAGTAATCTAAGCATGTCTGTCTCAAGAAATTAAATGATATTAATATCAAATGATGATCAAGATATATTTCTAGGAGCCCCAACTCTGAGGAGGGTGTCTTGTGGAGAAGTTATAGAGGACATCTCTGATATATGCTATGGCAGAACTTTGAGACCTAAGTATCATACTTACAATACAGATTTAACAACTCACTAGCATTTTGTTTCAAGGTTGAAGTTCTTTGTTTCATACATTGCACAGAATTTTGTGTTTGTAGCCAGTTCTGGTCCAGCAACAAAGTACAACTATAAAGTGGGTTTCTGTCTAGTAATTGGCCAGTGTAGCATTCAGTTGTCTGTTCTACTCCCTGTGGTGGTTTGCCTGTGTATTTGTTCCAAGTTGTTCTATAACGTAATCTGTTTTTCAGAAGCTTCAGTTAAACGTTTTGATTCGGTCTTCCAGACTTTTTTTCCTTCATCTTCTTTGCGGGTTGGTTTTTGCTGCTGAATAGAGGATGATTTCAGGTAGACAGTTGTGAGTTAAATTTCAGAGCCTTTTTAAGACAGTTTGGACAAAATGCCTTTGTAGTGCCACTTTTTTAACACTATCTTCAGCAATGGTGTGTAAAGGAAAACTTCCTTATTTCTGTTTCTGGAAGCAGAATGTTTCAAGGATAATTGAGTTCTTCAAGTTTATAGATGTCTTAATCTCCTTTCAATGTGGAGTTGTTTCAGTGAACTGTCTAATGCAAGGCTGCCTGATGGTCTTTTGGTATCTGCCTAGTGCTTATATATAAAAATGATGTCAGATTTCCAGTGAGATGCAGATCCTTTGTTTTGTAATTGAAATGTAAAGATTGTATTTGGACAAACTTGCTGCCTTTGAAACATGAGGATTAGCAGAAGATAAAGAGTTGTTATATCAGAAGTATCACTTCATTCTTGTTAGAGGACTTATTAATACATTGGTACTCAGTGTGCATGTATACACACAGAGTAAAGTATTTCTTTTTCTGATTCACCTTTGCAGATGCATTCTTTGTCTAAGTGGAGGAAAAATGGCAGAAAAACATGGCAGCTTGAGTTGATTGCTGTATCTATTTTATTTCTGTGTAATCTAGTTTTAGAGGTTGGCTCAAGGTCTTTGAGACTTTTGTGTCTTTTTCTTTCAAAAGTACCATATTAATTCCATGTAAATAACTTCAGATTTTGTTTTGATAGACCTTGAGAGAGGATTTGTGCAGAATAAGAAACAAGCCATGTGTCTTCAAATTGTTTATTCCTGCGTATTCTAGAATTGAAAAGTTTGGAGCTCTTATTATAGCAGTGCATGTTTGTATCAAATGAATT
>JAHREE010000188.1:4166396-4185986 GCA_033628505.1 Tringa tobata
CCCCCCCCCCCAGGCTTCATGAATATTTTCCTGTGCCCAGCTATTTAGTCAATGTGAAAAAGCTTAGTGGGAAGGTCAAGTGTTGAGAACTTACAGAATAAAAACACCTTTGTGTCTGATACTTTGCTCCTACAGAGTCTTGTAAGCTACTGAAAATTGATAAAAATAATATGACTTAAGAAACCAGCACTGTAGCACCTTCAAAATGTGAGGTTATGTTGGATGTTACATTTAGGAAGCAGCTGCTGATAATGGATTTTTGTCCAAAAAGGAAATTACTGAAATACTCCTCTACTTTTATGTTGGTAATTCTGTTCTGTTTTACTGCTTCTAGTGTTGGTAAATGGGTTTATTGCACACAAACATTTGGACTTAATTACAAAGTCATTTGCCAGAGCCAAAAGTAAACATTACTTGGATTTGGTATTTTTTTCCATGTTAAGGTTTTCACTAAGTTTTTTTTTTTCCCTTGGAACTAAAATTAGAAAAAAAGAATCTTCCAAGAAATGAAATTACTCTTGTAAAGGGTTAATACCTAAGAATATACATAATAGTCTTAGATTTAATGTGTGCAGATGCTTAGCCCAGTCTGGAAAGAGATACTTCATAAAATGATTGCTTTGTATTTTACCTGTAGTTTCACAATACATATGATGTTAGATTTTGTTGAATTTGTTATTTTCTGAATGATTACATCATTTTTTCCCGTAATTTTATTGAATGCTGCACGGTAAAAGAAAACAAGAAATGATTCACTTGTACATTTCTCATGGGGTATCGACACTCATTTTCTGGCATATTTTCTGGGTTGGCAAAAAGATTTCCAGGGTTGTATTGGCAGGCAGAAAGTAATAACTATAAACAGCCATCTGAGCTACCTAGAACAGCATTCCTATCTTTAATCTCAATATCAAATAGTAGCCCATATTGCAAAATGTCATTTTATAACCACTAAGAGATAGTTATCGTATTTAGGTGCATTAAGATGTCCTTACTGTGAAGGAAATCAGGGAAAATTGTATTGTTTTCATAGTTTAGCCTTATATCATTCTTGATATTTTGCCCTCATAAGGCATGGGAAGAAAATATATTTGCACATAGAGGGCATTCACGTGTTTAAAATGCACCATTTAGTGACTAGCATGTGTAAATAACTTTTCCTCTTTCCTTTTGTAAGTTGAAAGTAGGTATCTTAAAAAGTAATAGTATTTCTAGTATGTTTTCTGATATTAATTTCTCTGGAAAAGTATGATATGATATTGTTTATTAAAGAGGAAATTTAAGAAATGATGGATTTGCTCAATTTATTTGCATATGTGCTCTCTTCCTGCACCTCATCAAACTCAGTTATTGTTCTCAAGTATATGTTGTACACACAATGTACATGTGTGATACAGCGGAGACAGTTGAACTACTTGTTTTAAAAATTTTTGCTTATGGGATTAATCTGGTAAAGATGGAAATTCTCCAAATCTGACCATTCAGTAAAACGCAACATGGCTCTCCTTTGTTTTTAATTTTGATGTTTCTCAGAAATGTGTATTTCTCAGAAATGGTCACGTTTGAGATGGATTAGGGTGGGTGATATGTTCAGATATGAAGGTAGTTGAGACTTTACATACCTCTGCAAATAATTCCTCCTTCCTATAACCCAACTGCTTGCTGCTACCAAATCATGTGTGTTTTAAAGTTTAATGGCATTTTATTTGACATTGTGCGAGACTGCCAAGCACAGGAAGGGTACAATCTGAAGCTTTAGTTAAAACCTCTCACAGTGCTAATAGGGAGAGAAACATCAGGGATTTCTCCAAGTTCTCATCTATCTTAATGCCCTGTAATCCTATAAAAAAAAAATTGTTTTCCTTTAAAATATATTTTATCCACAGTTGTTTGTTCATGCAGCAAAGCCCTAAATAGTGCTTCAGGATGTCTTTTAGCAGAACTATTTGTTTTTGTCAAAACCACTTATCCCTTGGAGCTGGACTAAGCTTTAGTAGATATCTTAACTGACTTTTAGAAAATATGACTAAATTATGCGTATAGTATTTGCAGAGGATTGTTAGATGATATTTTAACCAATATAAACTGGGATGGCTAATCAACTGGGCTGTTTGGTATTGTTATTAAAAAAACAATCTAAATTTAACAAAATATTTCTCCATTTCTGAAAATTAAGTGCTAGCAAACACTTAAAGCAGCTGAGACAGCTTTACCTTAATAGAGCATAATGAATGCTGTCAAAATGATCATCATTTATGGTTGACATTCAATGCCCCATCCCTGGAGGTGTTCAAGGCCAGGCTGGATGGGGCTTTGAGCAACCTGGTCTAGTGGGAGATGTCCCTGCCCATGGCAGGGGGGTTAGAACTCAGTCTTAAGGTCTCTTCTAACCTAAACCATTCTATGATTCTAGTTAAGGACAGCAGCAAGACTAGGCTGAATGTAACTCTGTGCAGGACAGACTTCATGATGCACAGTCAGTAATTCCTTCATAAAATATCTTCTTTATACATATGTAGTAATTTAACATGTGCAGTTGTTTGTTAAAAACCTCTTTGGGATCTTACGGTAGAACGTGAGTTCTGAGTGTGAAACACCACTCTCTGTGACTGCTGGTGCTGGTATTTTCTGATGTCAGATGCATGTAGATGTGTCAGCTCCACTCACCAGTGCTTATACATTCTTACACAGCCTAGCTGACTCTTAAAGGACTTCCCTATATCTGTCTAGAACTGAAATCTTTTACTTGGATCTATTGCAGAAAGTAGTGCGTGTTTTAATGGCCTGATATTAATGGTAGACTAATCTTATTTTGAAAAGTTACAAGAATATTGTGGAGGAAGCAGGAGCAGTTCAATCTGCATTTAAATTTGCAGATCAGTTTAAAACATTTTCACCATGAAGAAAAAATCTATTTATTTTAAATCTCTGAAATATGTTTCAAATTGAGCAAAAGTGCTTTTGTCCCTTAGCGGCTCCATATATGATCTGCACAAGTGTTTGCGAAGACAATAATAGGGCAAAGGGAAATGGATGCTAATAAATCAATTGGCACTGTCAGTTCACTGTTTAATGTTCTCTAGAATACATAAGATTTATCACTGAGGAATTGTAGAATAATGGTAGTGTATGGAAACAAAGTCCACCAGGGAGATGTACTACATCATTCGGATTTAGCGCTGCCATCTGCTTAATAGCACTGAGATGACTACAGAGGTACTTATGATCAACCATTCATAGCAGTGACAGATGCTGCAGAAAGTTAACATGCCAGAGAACGATGTTTGTTGCTAAAATTCAGATTATGTGACAAGGTTGCTGAGAAAGGGGGCTGGGTTTGTTACCTCTCCAACAGCATTAAAGGTTTACTGTGTGCTTTTAAGTTTACTGTCAAGAGAGAATGGCTAACACAGTTACTGTAGTATAAAAAAAAATGGGGAAAACCCCATCTGTCTGCTTCATGGCACTCAGAAGTTTCAAATAACTTTAGGCTTGTCTGCTGGTGTTTAAAATGGAATACTTATTTTCCTGGGAAAGAACAAAACAAAAAACCTGCTTTTGTCTAGCTTCATTCTTTTTTTACCTACAACAGAGATCAGTCTCAAGTATAAAAGCAATAGTTTGTATAATTATATGCCTGTGTCTGTTTAGGGATGATGTTGTGGTTACAGCTGGCCACTAGGACTACACAGATGCTTGCTCACTCCCCCCAGCTGGGACAGGGAAGAGAATCAGAAGACTAAAAGTGAGGAAAAATTCTTGGGTTGAGATAAAGGCAGTTGAATAGGTAAAGAAAAAACTGTGCACACAAGGAAAACAAAACAATTCTCTTTCCACTTCCCATCAGCAGGCAGGTGTTCAGCCATCTCCAGGAAAGCAGGGCTCCATCACACTAAAGGATACTTGGGAAGACAACTGCCATCATTCTGTGTGTCCTCCCCTTTCCTCCTCCTCCTCCAGCTTTATATGCTGGTATGGGATATCCCTTTGGTCAGCTGGCCCAGCTGTGTCCCCTTCCAGCTTCTTGTGTACTACTAGCATACTTGCTGGTGGGATGTGAGGAGCAGAAAAGGCCTCGAGCGTTCAGCAACAACCCAAACCAGCAGTGTGCTGTCAATGCCATTCCCATCCCAAATCCAAAACACAACACTACACCAGCTGCCAGTAAGACAGTCAGCTCTATCCCAGCAGAAACCAGGACAGGCAAGAATAAGTCAGTCATATAGTAATGTCATTTTCTCTTCAATTATAACTTATCTGAAATAGTTTTAAAACTATAAATCATTAGTCAGGGTGATCTTACCTTCGCTCTTTTGCGGAATTCAATCTAAATGCTGATATAAAAGGGGAAAGATTAGGACTTAGGGTAATTGCTGGCTTCTACAGTTTTCTACAATGTTTTTTGGTTTCCACACTTGCCTATTAATGCTCTAGATTTCTCTCAGTAACAACCATTGTACCATTGTGTTAAACATAGTGTTTCTCAGTTGCTCTGCTTGAACATCTAACATTAATTGCCACTATTCCAAATCACACCAAAATGTGATACATTCAAATACCTGTAAGCTGCCTGCAAACCTTAGAGCCAACCAGTCAGGCTAATCTGAATTGAGGGAAATGGCAAATTTTCTTAAGTACACTTCTGTTTATTCAGTGCCTCTAGTTCACCCTGTGTCTATTAGTTAAGGTTTTGGGAAGGGAAAAGTACATACTGCAACTTTAAGTTATTTATCTAAAAGCATAAAAAGATAACTGCCCTTGTAGTTATTCCTAAGTATGTTAAAAATGCGGTGTTACAAATACCATGCAGTGAGGCATTATTCTTCACTGTTTGTTTCAACAATGACTGATTCAAGACATAAAATTGCTTTAAAAGAAGGAAGACTGTGCACAAAGACCATGTGGTTTTTAAGGTTTTGGGGAGTTTGTGTTTCCAAGCTTGTGGTGTTTACTTAAGAACTATGTCACTGGATATAAGTTGAAAAGAGGACTGAAAACAACCCACTTTGAAATCCGGCAGTGGTTGTTGTTCAACTGATGCCTAAATACAACTAAATTGTTTGGTTTTTTTTTAAATCCTTCAAATCTCTAAATCCCTGATTTTGTGTGGCTCCAGAGGCACCTTAGTTTTGAGAGAAGCTGATTTCTATTATGCAGTTCTTGGCAAGACCCTTCTCATTTTTCCGTTAGAACCCCAATTTTTGGGTGTATTCTGAAACTGTGCTTAGTAGTCACAAAAGATGACGACATTCTTGTTTATAAGAGGAGGATTTTCATAAAGAGCTGAGTATATAGATTTGAAATTAGCTTGCGGAGGTGTTGCTGTTGGTATTCCAAAGTTAATTGCTATCATTTTGTTTGTGATGCTCAGTGTTTTAAATTTACATTGTTAAGTTTGTCAGCAATCATGCATTTCCAGGGTGTATAAATATGCATTATATGCAAAACAGTGTCTGTTACTGTAGCTTTTCAAGATGTAATGCTCTGGATTTTAATGCTAGTAGCTGTTTGTATTTCATGCTCTGGCTAATAAATCAAATCAATCCGCAGCAGTTTGATTTCTGGGCACAGTGCAAATGGTGAGTATTTTGCAGTTGTCACTTAACACCTGATACGTACAAACTCATTGGAGGTTATAATTCTGCTCAAATAAAACCTCAAAAGTATTAGCATCAGCAGGCTAATGTATCTTTTAACTGAAAACTCCTGCCATGTGTTTTCTTCTGTAATTTTTACGCTCATATTACTGGAAGAGATTATTTTCTGCAGTTTTTCAGATCTAGTACTTCAGGTTTTGATAGATCGTTTTCCTTTTTTGTTGCCTGTTAAAATGTGACATAAAATACTCAAAACTGTCTCAATAGCAGAGATAGTTTTATCTGTGAGTCTAGGATACATGTTTCAGTTTCCTTTTAAAATTTGTCTACAGAAATCTGGTCTGAAACCTTAGTAAATAGGAATAAAACTCAATTCAAGTGTAATGATGGAAAAAACATCTTTAACGAAAACAATCTTAACACAAGTGTATTATGTGCTGCATTCATGAAATTGGAAAAGGTTTTTAGAATTCTCATCATGTTGGCATTAGATTATTTCACTATTTAACAAATGTTAGGATTACTTTTAACTTGTACTAATTACACTTAAAGTGCTTTTTAGATGCAGAAAATAATTCTTGTTTTCTTCATGGCTTAGCTAGTAAAATAACTATGACTATGCCTCAATGTTTTCTAAACAAGTGGAAATGCATTTAAATATAGATTTAGAGACCTGTTGGAAAAAACTTAAAGGTGTTATAGCAGTACAAAAAGTATTAACATGAAATTTTAAATACTTGAGAAATCGAAATAAGGAATTATTTCTTAAAATCAGATTATTCATTTTGCATGATTGGTTTAATTTTACTTAGCTGATTGTACACCATCTTAAACTGGGTGCTTCGATTGCCACAATATAATTATAAAAGGATGAGTATTTGGTAGGATTTAGGGTTGAGGGATTGCACAGGTGAAAATGAGCAATGGATAGGTCAAGTAAGATCTTTTGAGGAGTCTTAATAGAAAGAAAAACTCATTAACGGTGAATGTTTTTCAAATATTAAAAGCTATATTGTAGTTATTACTGGTAACTTTTGGAATTAGGATTCAATTTAATTACAGTTCGGCTTTTTTTTTTTAAAGGGTACTTTAAGCTTGGATGACAGAGGTAACAAAAAGGAAGGAGAGTATTCTCTTGCTAGGCCTTAGCAGAATGCTGCAGCAGTGCTGCTAAATATATTGTCCTTGGGGACAGAACCTGAATAATCAGACTTCCAAATCTTACAAATTAAAGTTATTATCCATCTAGAAATAACATTTCAAATGTCTCGCATAATGAACTTTCTACTGGTTTCATTAAGAGATGCCACGATAAGGAAGAGAGATGACATAGTCTTTCTCTCCCTAGAGAAGGGACAGCATCGTACATTCACGCTTGTAGGAGACAGTGAAGAATATATGTGTAGGGAAGATTTATTTTCCCTGGTGTGGGGTGGAGAAAACTTCACTGGAAACTCACACTTTCTTGGAAGCCAATGTCGGAGTTGAATGAGAGAGGCATGAGAAATCAGGTTTCATCAGTTCAGAACATCTTTTTGTCACAAAACACCTTTTTGTAGATGAAGATTTGACACTATTTTGCTGGTTGCCAGTCGACATACAATGTTTGCTAGTGATAATTGAAAATTGCAGTTTTTTCTCTTATTCTGTCCAGCAGTACTTGGTTGCTTTCAAGGGAAGAAAAATCTTGCCTCTTTCTGTTGATGAGGAAATATCTATTTAATTGGGCAACTTCAGGAAAGGGAGATGGTTTTAGGAAAACTTTAAATTGGCCTTACTTGTTTCTTCTGCTTGTATTTTATTTTACAAGAGACACTGGCAGCTGCAAAGTGCACTTTCAAGCACAATTTTGGCATCATTTAGTTGACAGTCAATGAAAAATACAGTTTAGTAACCATCAGAATTTGAGGTTTATTGTGGTGTGTCAGGTGCAGTGTGCTTGGAACGTACATGTTGATAAAAGCAGTAGAGCCCACATAAGCCCAGCAAATGAGACTTAGCAGGAAAATGGGTTGAATTATCTTTAAGTCTAGAGACAGATCTGCCTTATTGTATGTGGAGAGGCAATGCTGTAACCTTGCCTGTGCGAGGGACACTGGGGAAGCCCTGGACAAGCCTCAAACATGGTAATACATTGCTTTTGAGATCTGTCAGATGATTATGCAGCCCTGAAAATAGTTAAATATAATCTTTATTTAAACAAATATATTCCCTGATGGCACTTATATTGTTTTTTAATTATAATAATTTAAAACTAGGATGGAATATTTAGTCTCAAATGCCCTTCAATTTCAGTTGTTGGTCCAAATTTATAGGAAACTGATGAAAGTTGCACTATTCCTTCAAGAAATTAGAAAGAGAAGCTGTGATGTATATCTTACTGAGTAGTGTTTCTAACGGCAGAGTGGTTGGTGATGTACTGCCTATGAGGTTTTTGTGAATGATGGTGAATTGGAGGCAGTCTTGTACTCCAGTCGGTGACAAGTAACATCATCTTGGATCTCTACCAACATCTTAGGCAGGACTCAAGAGGGATAACCAAGAATTAGATGGAAAAATACCCACAGCTCTTTCCAGTATTGCAGTGGATAGTCTAAAGATTTTCACTGATTCCTGTCAGGCCTTCATTATTCCCTGCTGCTTCCACTGTCCTGAGTTGTCTGGCCTGTTTACAGGGAAAAGGAATAAAATGCATCCTTTTCCAATATTAATGTTTGTGTTTGTGTCTCTGTTCTCCATTTAGCAGCTGGAATATACTTGGTGCACACTTGGATAGTTTAAGACTCCCAGTTTAGTTTCCTCTAAGTCTAGTTCACTTTGCCCAAACTGCTTTGCCAACCAGACAGATGTGTTGTGGGGATGGCAGGGGCTTGGTTCTAATTTACAACCTGAACCAAAATGCTGGTATTTAGGCCACCTGAGTTTTTAATTTTTTTTTCTGCTGGTGCTTTCTTGTTTGTAGCAGACTTTTGACATTTTACTTAGAATTTTTTGTATTTAGGAATTGATTGTTGCTGAATTTGATTCCTAGTTTCAAGGTAAAGCTGCCTGCTGCTCTTCCTGAGAAGAAGCCTTGTTTGTACTGTGTGCTTCAGTCACCTCTGCTACTTGCCACTTACCTTTGCTGTTTTGAGAGATTGGACATGGGGTGGGAAATGCTGAATGAATTCAGACAGCAGTAACTGGACACTTCAGATCATGTAACCATTAGCTTCAGGGAAATCTGTACAGTTCTCTGCCTGGTAGGTAGCACCAGAATGCAGATGCCTCTGTGGGCATTTTTCTATGCTTCAGAAGTGAAATTTATCACAACTTCTGCCATAAAAAGTAATTTCTAAATAGTGATAGCTAAGGGAATCCTTGAGGGGGCACTCTGTCTTTTAGGATTATAGGTAATAGACTTGCTATTTGTATTACCCATATGAGAGTACAATGGGATATAATTTAAGGAAGATAGCATCATTTTTCTGTATCTTATTAACTTTTACTTATAGGTCTCAGTTGTTTTCTGAGATCATTATCTGTTTTACAGACATTGACTGAGATGCAGGGATGAGAGTATGTACAGAAAGCTTCTTCTAAGAGGTGGCAGAATAGGGTGTTAAATAAAAATCTGTCTGTGAGACAGAAGAAAAAATATGGATCTCCTCTTGCTATCTTGGTTTTATGTTATCCTGCTGTTAGCTGGGTTACAGAATGTGTTGTAGTGATCCACAGAAGCATTAAGAACAGATACTCAACTCAATTTTCAAGACAAGTGTGAAGGTAAGAGAAACTTCACTACAGTGATCGTTACGAGGCTCCCTGCCGTACTACTTCTGTTTCAAACACAGAAGTGGCATAATGCTGATTCTAAAGATGCCTATATCAAATCTAAAGGGCTGTAACAATCACATTCATTAATCAAAGATATTTTGACTACCTTTGTGGATTTTTGGAAATATTATAGAAAATTTACAATGTGCCTGTGCTAGGATTGTCCCCAAAATAGCCCAATGACCTATTCTGTTATCTTCATGAGCGCCAAGTTGAAAGTCTGCCATTTGTCCCAAGAGAATATCCCAACATCTCTATGCAGAATTACCTAATAGTTAATATAGTATAAAAGCTAAGAGTTCCTTAAGTCTTAAACATTTCAAGAGCAGTTACTGCTATTTCTTTTTATATACGGATTTGTTCTTCTATTATGGTTCATCAAGATATTTTCAAAAACAATCAGCTTAGTGGAAAAGCCTGAGAAATTCAGGTCATATTCTATAAGACCTTTGAAGTCTTATGTTGAAAACCTCTAAATTAAAGTATTTCAAGACATTTCTCGCAGCACAGTGGTTCTAGAAAAATGGTAGGAAGTTCCCAGTCCTCTGTTTTACTAGATAAATAAACCTTCTCTAGGGCTTTACTTCATCAGTGATGCAGTGCTAAAATCTGAGGTTGCTCTTCTCTGTCTCGGGGTGTTTCTTGGACTGAGAAAACAGACACTTCCTCCTGGCCTTATTTAAACTTAAGCCTCACTTCACACTTGCTTTAAGCATTGTAGACTTAATGCCCAGACCTCAGCAGTTAAAACTGACACAATTGTCAAGTTTATTGTTGTTTGCTAATCCTTCCATGCCATTGGGTGGTTCCAGATTTTTATGTTGTCTTGGAAAATCAAAGGAATTTTTTGCTTTGCCATCTCTTGTCAGCCCACAGACATTGTGCTGGAATGGGAATACAAAAGCAGTTAAATATGAGTAGATACAAGTAAGGGCTCTATATGTACAAAAGACCTGATTCACAGCTGATGTGAAGGATGGTTCCTTTGATGAGGCTTCCTTTTAACAGGTGACTGCTTTGGAAAAAACCCAGTTCTGTAAGCTGTAATTTCATATACAGTATTTGATTTTTCTGTATTTCCTCCCCAAAAATCTCTATCTTGATTATTTTAATTTTTTTTTTCTACTGTGAACTCCATGGGCTATGCAGACTATTAAAAACAGTCTGTGTTTTAAAATGTTTTCTTTTTTACCCAGAACTCCTTACAGCTGTATGTACCCTTTTCTTTAGGTCATAGCCTTTAAGTTGTCTTATCTGAAGTTTTGCATTTGTTTATGTGCAGTTGAATTGTGAGAATGTTGATGTTCATAGAGCATAAATGAAATTGTTTGGACTTAGAGAGTATGGAATTGCACTGGGCAACATTACTTCACATTATAGCTTGTGCTTTTTGGAGAGATTATTGATTTTGAAGGGTTTGTCCATTAATAAAGATGGGTCATGATATACTTTCTGGATAAGTAAAGGATTTTTCCTTCCTGATGTTTATTCGCTTTGCAGTTTACATGCTGTAAAATGAGTCATTTTTTTGTTTATTAGATATTTTAGGTCTACAAAATGAAACCCTGCAAAAGTCATTCTGACAGGACAGACAGATATGGGGATAGGGCTCAGCTGCTATAGACTTCTAAACTTGATGACAGCCTTAAAATAAATAACCAACTACTGCGTGGAAAAATAGTGAATGTCAGTTTTAAGTTGGTTGTCAGAATAAAGACTATTTTATCACTGGCTGCTGCAGGGCAAAATTATGTTGTTTCTTATGCTTCAAACTTTGCCCTTGTTATTTTGGGGTCCTCATCACATGGACTGACAAACCATAGATAACATTTTGGTTCTATACACATACTTCTTTGTGGGTATTCATAGTGCATTCTAGTTAAGTTTTTGGTTAGGAAGGCTTGTACTAGCAGTAAAAAAAACTCATTCACGCTTTTTACATAAGCATTTGCACACACCAAAACTGTATTGTTTCTGGCCTGAATTATTTTGTGGGATTTAGGACCTTTTATTAAAAAAAACGAAACAAAACAAACCAACCCAAACACTACAAAGGGTCTTTGTCTTATGTCAGTTCAGAAGTAATTGTGACGTATTTTATATAAATGCTTTACCTGCTAATTCACGTTAAGGCTGTAAACTTTTTTTTTCTCTGGTTTTTATTTTGTTCGCAATCTATCTAATGTTAGAAACATTCTGTCAATATTGGAGAATACTTGTTAGTCAACATTTATTAGTGGTTTCCTTTACCCTTAGAAGGTAAAGACTTGGTCTTGTCAGTTTGTAGAGAATTTTCCAAGTATTGTCAGCCCTGGGTCTGACTGTGGTTAGAAAAAAAGGGAAAAAGAAAAAACAATTAAAAGACTTGCTTTTGATGCGCTACAAGCATCTCTAATAGACTGTCATTTTGTCAACTATGTAAAACATATTTCACAGTTACATGAAATATGAAAGCCTAATGGAAAATTAGTATGTAATAAGGCTTGTCCATCAGTTTCCATTCAGGGGTCTTAATGCAAATAGAAATGCTGTTATGAAATGCAGGACTGGTTTAGGCCGTGGTTATGGTATTCCTACATACTTTTGAATCCTAACAATTGCAGTTATCTGTTTTTCATTTAGCTACTATTGTTGTTTCTTGTCTTACTATTAAAATGATAGCATTTACATATGTGCACACTTGTTTTACTTTGTAGACACTGGAACCTACACATATAGCAACTGTATAATCCTCCGATCAGCAAGTTGCTTGTCCTTTATTGCATTCTTATCATTGAATTCAAAGATGCAAAGGCAAAATATTGGGCAGCAGTAGGTAATGAAAAGTAGTTTATATGACATGTGGTTGGCTCAGTATCTGCACCTCCTATTCTTTCATTGGCACTTGTAAGATCTTCAGCCTTCCCAGCTATAAGTATAATTTTAAATGTAAAATTCCCACATCTGCATTTACATTGTGGACCAGGGGCTCAGTACTGAAAAAAAAAAGTAAATAGGATTTAGTTTATTTTCTAGTTAATGAATAAACAGGACCTAGGCTATGTCACATGATGCTCACCTTTGTTACCATAAGCCATATCTATATCCTTCAAGCTTTCTTCTTTTGAGGTAGAATATGTAATGATAACCATTGCTTTGTAAAATATAACTACTTTATTTTTTGTTGTTCTTCCTGCTTTCCTTCTCCCATACAGTGGAGCAGATTACTACGACTATGGCCATGGACTGAGTGAAGAAACGTATGACTCTTATGGTGAGTACCTTTTATGAGCTGACTGACTACAGAAGTAGACTCTTGAAAAAGTAACCAAAGAAGAAATTGCATAATGGCAAGCTTCAGCTCTGCAGTGGGTAACAGCTGTTCAGGGATTCTGCACTGTCACAGAGCTCCTTATGTGGTTATTGAGAAAAATACCAAAGGAGGTTTCTGTGGTCTAACATAGCTAACAAAGCCATGTGAAAATAAAGTCGTAGAAATAATAAGAAATATGTAAATCATGCTTCAGATACTCTTCTCACATCCCATTCAATGAGATTTGAGGGGGAAAAAATGGGACTGTAGGACCTCTTTTCAGGAGCTGTTTGCACCTGGAAGCAAATGCTTCTAGTGTGGCACAACTGGCCTTGAAAGTTGGTACAAGGTAAAAATGGACCGAAGTTCTCACCTGAATCAGGGCCTAATGGAGTGCGTCTTAAACTTGCATGGTCTTTTTGTGTTCGCTCATTTTCATGCATCAGTCTTGTGAAGTCAAGCAGGGAGTCATTATGTAAAGGTTATGAAAGTACTTTACGTAGCTAATAGACAAGAGGGCAGTGGGTTACTCATATGGAGACAAAACAATGCTTAATGAAGCAAAAAGCATATGCCAGTGGTAAAGATCACTTTTTTTTTAAGCTAGAAGTGTGCTAGTGACAGGTTTAATTAAAGAAATCTGTTACGGATTAGAAACATAAAGCATGTTAAAGGGCACCTTTGCTTAAGGGGTAAATGTTAAATCTCTGGCTAGAGATCACAGGAATATAATCTAGATCACTCAAATACCAAACATTTGATTGTTAGTAAGTAGCGTAAAAAGAGTTGTAATCCTACAGAATGGATGCTTCAGTGATTTTTAGAGCTCTACTTAAAATTTTCCATGGTGTATTTCTGGAACTCCATTTGGAGTTTCAGCAGGAAGCATTTCCTGTTGAAAGTAAAATGACCTCAACTAAGTTGTTGTGATAAATGCACCTAATACAGAAGTTTGCTCAATGTCGTTGTCTTAAACTAATTATTTTGCTTAAGGGAAGAGTCAGGTCATAAAAAGAAGAGGTCACTTGAAATTCCTCTGTCCCCCAGCGCTTTCAATTGGTCTTGATAGATATATTGCTTAAATCTTTATTTCAGCATTAAAATATACCATTTGCCATTATAAGCCTGATATTTCTGAGACTATTTCATTAATGTGAAATTGATGGGGGGGAAAAAAAATGTATGAAACTGCTTAATGTAGACAGAGTTGACTGATGGGGAAAAAATGTGGATTGCAGTATTTAAGGCTGAAAATATGCTTTTGCATTTAAGTGCTTTTGCATGTAAAATTGGTTTTCTATTTATCAAAGCACAGCCACTGAGGATACTAAGGGATGTATTTACTCAAGTTGAGAGACTATAAATACCTTGAGGAATGATTATGGGTTACAGCCACTGAAGTTTTTGCACTTACAGATTGTTACACACATTATTTCTTAACTAGAAACACGCTAACATTTCTTAACTGACCCTCTAGTAAATCCTTAAGTGGAGAGTTAGATACTAATTATCAGCCTTATAATATGTAAGGACATTAGGTGCCTTGAACTAAGAGTCGTAAGACTGCGTGGTGAGCAGATCACAGAATAACAGAGTCAAAGAATGGTAGGGGTTGGAAGGGACCTTCAGAGATGATCTAGTCCAACCCCACTGCAGGGTCACCCAGAACAGCCTGGACAGGAACACATCCAGGTGGGTTTTGAATGTCTCCAGAGAGGGAGACTCCACACCCTCTCTGGGCAGCCTGTTCCAGGGCTCTGTCACCCTCAAAGTAAAAATATTTTTCCTTATGTTCCATTTTGTGTCCATTGCCCCTTGTCCTGTCACCGGGTACCACTGAGAAGAGCCTGAGCCCATCCTCTTTGCACTCACCCTTTAGATATTGATAAGCATTGATGAGATCCCCTCTGTCTTTTCTCCAGGCTAATCAGACCCAAGGCTCTCAGCCTTTCCTCATAGTAGAGGTGATCCTTCCCTTGATCTCTTTGTAGCTCTCTGCTGGACTCTATCCAGTAGTTCCCAGTCCTTCTTGAACTGGGTGCCCAGAACTGGACACAGTACTCCAGATGTGGCTGCCTCAGGGCAGAGTAGAGGGGAGAATGACCTCCCTTGACCTGCTGGCCATGCTTTTTTTAATATACCCCAGGATAGTTGCCTAGTGATAGCCGAGGGGGGTGGGGGGTGAAGCGGATTCCTAGGAAGCACCTGAACTTTTCCTCTTTTGAGACGCTCAAGTGCCAATTCAGAGGATATAGGAAGGATAAGGGGTTTGGGTTTGTTTTTTTTTTTTGTAGGATTCAGAGCCCTGAATGGCAACAGAATGAAAACTGATAAAGGTGACCCTTTACCCTACTGATTTGGCCAATTGCTTGAAAAAGACCAAGTATTCCCCTTAACCTGTAACCATGACTACTTTTTACATGTAAACGGTTACTTGCAGCGGTGCTTAAATCTACGATGTTCTTTAATTCTTACCCTTCAGCCAGCTGCCTTTACTGCAAGGCTGAGGTTCTTTTCCTTGCTTAATATAAGCCTTGCTTTCTCTGTGATGAAGAAGCACAAGAAGCTGTTCCTCATGTGTGTGTTATTCTGTTACCTGATTCCTGTGGAATTTGCCTGAGGTACAAGTTTAATTCTTTCAGCTTAGACCAAATTTGAACTTGGTCCTTTTACCTTGTCTTCAGGCAACCACCTAATGTTTTAAAAATAAAGTGAGGATGAGACTTAAAAAGAGTTTGTGAAATTGGACCCTTGACTTACAGGATTTTCATCACCTAATTTCAGATATCTACTGTCTGAGGAAGTTACTGTGCCATTCAAAGTCTGGGGTTTTTTGACTTTTATTTTTTTATTTTTTTTAATTGACTAAAAAGATAAAATGATGACTACATTTCATATTACCATACCTGGTCATTTGGATTCTGTCCTTAGTTTCTGGATTACAGTGGGTTCACTTGGAGACCTGTCTGCTTAGGGCAGGACAAGTCTGCAAAAGCAGACCTGGAAGCAATACACTGTTTTCAGGTGTGTTTGCTTTTTGGCTTTTATTGTTTTTGTTTGTTTTTTTCTCTCAGGGGCAGTACTCTGGTTTGTTTACTTAAAGTGCCCCTAAGTACTATTGCATTATATGCTGCATTTGGTCCTATGTCTTCTCTTTTTTTGTAAATGAGTGGCACAGCAGGTCTGATTCTCATTTATTAAGACAAAACTTTGCTACTTTTTGTTAACATTTATTACTGCTAAGATGTGGTAAGTTTTTGAAAAACTTATTTTATTGTCAAAATTCAAACAAGCAATCTCCCTTGCCCCTTTAATTTCTTTTTTATAATCTGCCTTCCTAGTTCTTGCATTTTAAAGGAAGTCCATGTTTACAGTGAAGTGAAATATTGCCCCTAGATTATTAGAAGCCACAGGTGTTTGTAGTGATACTTGAGGCTTTTCAGTATTGGATTGCATATTTGAATTAAGCCTAAATTGGTACTGATGCAAAGAAACTTATTTCTGAGGGTAGCTTATTTGCTTATACATAATTCATATTCTTCATTCACTTCATCCAAGCATAATTATTTGTAGGTCTGCTACGATAGCTGGCATTTCTATGCATTTGCAACAAGCAGATCCAGCTGAATGCCAGAGCCCTAAATATTTTTGCTGTCACAGTCCCTGCTGTTATGTGTTGAAAAACCATCGTGGGGTCATAAGTCACATATGTGTTGTACCCAGATATTTTTTTAGATCAAGTGTTAGACTTCACTTTGTACACCTTGGTTTCAGATAGTTCAGAAACTATCTAATTCACAATTAAATAAGGAAAAAATAACTATAGCATCTGAGAACACTGGAAGGGGTCTAACTGTATTTTCCCTTCTTGTAGGGCAAGAAGAATGGACCAACTCAAGACACAAGGCACCTTCTGCAAGGACAACAAAAGGAGTCTACAGAGACCAGCCATATGCCAGATACTGATTGTACTGTCTGATGTTGTGAAATATCCAATCTCCACCAGTCCTGTATACTGTTCAAAGTAATTTTTTCTATGAACAATCCCTTTTTATTAAAACAAAGCGCTTAAAAATCTGAATGGATGGACTGAACTTAAAATATTTTGTTGAAAGAACAACCGGGACAGCAAGATATGTAAAACAAGGAACTTTGTTATTTCCAAACTGTATTTGAAAAAATAGGTGATCAAAAAAAATAACCTTTGATTAACTAGTGTTAAACAAAAAATAGGTTTACTAAATATGTTAGTCCATTCTTTTAACATAAGCGTAACCTTTTATTTTAAAGGTTTTCAACAATTTAGTTTTTAGTTTTTATTTTCAGCCATTTGCTAGTATTCTCTTTGCAAACATGCGTAAAAAGGGAAGCAAATTACAAATGCAAATAATGTGGTATTTTGTAACTCAAGTCTTGAAATGTTCTGTAGTGTTAAGCAAAGTTTTACCCTTGCTTGATACTAAATAAACTTTTGAAAGAAAATCAGTGTGTGTGAGATTAATTTTATGCTTTATCTTATAATAAAACTTCATAAATAGTAGTAAACAGGGAGAAATACGTTTAACAGTTCTCAGCATAAAAGGCTCATATTAAACATTGCGCGACTTCTTTAAAAACATGGTATAAACCTAAATGTATATATATACTCACAGTAGATATAAATGCTGTTTAAAGTATCCAAATGGTATGGATCTGCTTGAGTGCCACATTAAATCAAAATATTTTTGTTAAAAATGGTTAAAAATAGCTACTGAATTTTCTGAAAAAGATGTGACTAGTTTTCATCTTGTTGAGCGTTTTTTCACTAGTGCAACTTTGGAATTTTTATGAGAATTTTGGTACGTTAATGACCACCTCGCTCCGTGCTGGAAGCAATAAACACAAAGCTTTTAAAGACTTTCTGACTTGACTAATTGAGGTCGCTTTCGTCAGAGGCAGAGGATGTGTAACCCTTAAAACGGTCTTCATTTGCAAAGGTAAATAAATCAAATAAGATTTTAATCTCACTTAATTTATCTTAATATAACCAATAAAAACAGGGAGGATACAACCTCGAAAGTTTCCTTTTAGAATGTAGGAAAGACTTTAAGGACACCTAAATTCTCATTTTAAAACGTTTAATTTGTGTTAGTAATCTAAAAAGCCTTAGTTTAGCTAGTTAAATTTGGACAAACTATTCCCTATTAAACAACTGTAAAACCTCATAACCAGTAGTTTGTAATATATTATTTTTTTCAAAAATTCTAGTAACTTAAACATTACAAATGTTATCTGAAGCTTTTTGATGCTCATTAAGTTTCTGTTAATTATAGTTTGATTTACATTGTTTTCTTTAGTTTTTATTTGAAAGTCTTTAAAATTTAGTAAAAATATCTTTTTCTTTTCTCTTGTCAGGAAACCCACCTCCTTGGACAGCCAAAAGAACAAAAACCTTAATCTTCTGATGCTTTGGTAGGTATCTTTACTCATCTGTGAAATTGCTACAGAAATAATGGAGCTTTTGGTTAGGTCCTTAATTCTCTGTATACAATAATTATCAAATTCTTTAATTTACACCATGATTACCAGTACCGAGCTGGGGGCCAGCAAAAATCATTGGCTATGTTGAGTTCTGGTGGAGAAAGTCATAGTTTTAAACTATCATTAAACAGGACATTAAACTGTCCCAGTGTGTGGACACTGTCCTCTGGCTGTTTGTTTATTGAAAGGTATGTGTTGCTTTGACAACTTTTCAACCAATTGAGGATTTCATTGGGCAGAGGAAGGTGAAAGAAAACTAATGTTATTTTATACTAGCAGTGTTCAAATGGGAACTTAAAATTCTAATCTGGTCAGCAAACATCTCTAAAATGGTCTTCCAGAGCTGAAGAAAGCATTTTGTAGAATGATTTTTAAGGCAAGCATTTCTGCACAAGGAACACGCTGATTTTTGGCACAAATAAAGGAGGACAAGTCCACGGAGAAACATTAGCTGAAGAGTAGCTAGCTCTGTTATTGCTGGTGAATTCAATATATGAAGTCAGAAATAATTTAGCTCTATTTATGCTCAGATTGTCTATATTTTAAATAGAACAGATTTCTTTCTTTTATTTTCTACCTGAAATGGTAATTCTTCCTGCTAACCTCATGATCTCAGTGCCTTTAGTTGACATGTCTTAGATGAATAGAGTGCTATACTTTGAAATATTGCATACGTTGCAGGGCCTCTATATACCACAGTAAATTTAAGAGACTGCTGTCACAGGCTAGAGAAACTTTTTGTACATACAAAATGGCTTTAGAATGATTTTAGAGAGTATTTTAAAGATTTAAAGCAAAGGACTCAAGGTTAGGAGAACTTGGAGAGGATTTCTGCCCTCTGGGGCTCAGAGGGCAAAGACTGGATACCAGCTGCTAGAACTGCTATGACAAAACTGAGTATATAAATATCTTTTTAAAATATTTATGATGGAATTGGCCAAATCTCTATTTCTGCTCACATCTTAAATCACATACTATGACAAGTTTCATAAGTCATAACAGTCATGAACATAAGTTCAAACTTCATTTGGAAATATGAAGTTTATATTAACCATATACAAAGAAACTTGATAAGTTGAAACCGAAATATCTAGTAACAGAGATGGCTGGTGGATGAATAAGTGAATCAGAAGTGAATTCAACTTTCTGTAACATTTATTCAGCGCTTTTTTTTTTTTTCTGCCATCTTTCCTTAATGCTTACTCTTTGGAGGCTGAATGTATCACTATGTGTTTGTGCTGCTTTTCTGGTACTCTGCCCTGGAGTCCTATAAATCCTTAAATTGTTCCAGGTACCCTTTTGGGGCTGGAAAAAAGTGTGTCCTTGTCAAATCACACAAAGCGTACACCTAAGCAGCCTTAGGTG
>JAHREE010000188.1:4195986-4211304 GCA_033628505.1 Tringa tobata
CTTGACCCCAAGTTTTTTTGCAAATATCCAGGTCTTGGTGGAGGCATCACTCTATGGGGCATGGGGTAAATATAGAGGTACAGTAAGGAATAAGAATACTCTTAAAGAGATCTAATAGTGAGGAAAACATTTTTTAAATAAAAATACTTTATTATTACCTTCATCTATGTACAACCCATGACATCTAGGCATCAATAACTTCATTCTTTTTCTTTACATTTAATTTTATATATGTCAAGGGGTGGAGTGGAGGAGGTGTGATGAATCTTCCCCCAAAACTTCCTGTGTTCATTACCTAGTACAATGAACTAATTACTCAGCATTTCCCTAGATGAAGGTAGTTGAGAAGTACCTGAAACTATAGACACCCTTCCTCCTTTCCCTTCTGTAAAAATGCATGAAAAGGAGGATAAATAAATTATAATACATGCTTTCTTGTTGCTACTTTTTCTTCTCAAGTCAGTGATGGTAAAAGAAAGATGTTTATACATCTTTAATTCTCCCTCAGCCAACAGAGCTTGGGACCAGTTCAATAGTTTTATTCAGTGCAGTCTTGAAGGGTGCAGTAAGCATCTGCAGGTACTTACAGCATCAGGGAGCATAAATCCCTCCACTGTATATTGAGGCTTACGTGTTTCGGGTGTACTGAACCCACATAATGTGATCTTAAGTCTGGACTGTAGCTGTAGGTTCCTTTGTAGACAGCTGTGACTGACAGGAAGCCACTGAAGAAAGGGAAAGATGGGGGTGCATGATTTGGCTAGCCTGAGAAACATCAGTCTGCTCCCATGCTAGGAGCCTCATTTGGTTAGCTGAGACCTCCTTGTTGACCCCCATGAATAGCTTTTGAAATAATTGCAGTTGTTAATATAGTAATAGAATTAATTTAGTAATGAATAAACACAATAAAGATGAAGTCCCTGCTCCCTCCTCTGTCTGTTCTCTTGTGCAAACACAGACTGTAAGTGAGACAATTATAAATAAGTTCCCAATGATCAGCATATGTTAGCAGGACAGAGTTGGCTTCTTCATGCTACTCCACCACAGACCAAATATTGTCATTCACTGACGACACCCTGTTCTGCTAATTCAAATGGAGGGCTGTGTAAATGGGATAGTGCTTGAGAAACAGCTCTACTTATTAATCATCCCTGCAGATCTTTTGTTCTACTACAGGTACATCTAGAGAGCAGGCAACATTTTCAGTTATATGAGGACATTTATTTTTCAACAAGTTTCTTAGAATTAAAAAAAAAAAAAACCAACAAAAACAAACCACAGAAAACTAGCAAAACATGATTTATTATTTTCTTTCTTCTGAGCACCTGCAGCATTTCGCATCTAGCGGGCAGAACACAACACTGCATTCTCTCCCAGATGCTTTGCAGAAGTTTTTTCCTTTATCACAGAGGCACTATCCCTGTTGCTGATGGGCTCAGCCTTGGCCGGCGGTGAGTCCGTCTTGGAGCTGGCTGGCATTGGCTCTTTCCGATTTGGGGCTGCTGCTGCTTCTCACAGAGGCCACCCCTGAAGCCTTCCCTCCACTTTCAAAACCTGGCCACGTAAACCCAATACAATCACTCATCTGTTCTCATCACAGGCAGAAGAGACTCAACCTGGGGAAAACTAATTGAATTTATAGCCAGTTAAAATACATTCACAGGTAAGAAAAAGAGCGAATGAAAGCACCCCCTTTGCCCCACACCCAGCTTCTTCAGCTTCATATGCAAATTTTGCATGTGAAGGCCACCTCTTACTCTCCTGAAGAGGCCTACAGGTTAGTGGCAGGGTGACATACTCCTGCCATCCAAGCAGGTCATGCAAAACCTGTCAAAACAGGCATCTCTAATGACTTAAAACCTATGGAAGGCAGTAACAGACCACCAGCCTCCTGTTTATAGTGGCAATTTGTGAGCTTCGCAAGAACTGCTTAGATATTCCTTCTTTAGATGCCTTTTACATTTACCGATTCTTTAATCAGGTGTAGCAAAATTCCTCTATGGGCAAACCCTCCGCCACTTCCTAAGCCTCTGGTGAAGCTGGTTGTTTGTCTTTTAGATTTCCAGCAACTGCCTTAATTTTTCACCCTGTACTGCCCCCTTTGAGAAGCAAGAGAACCATATTGCTAAACCTTCGAATGTTCATCCGGAGCCAGGTATTTATTATCTGAGTTCGGGTCCCCATTGACTCCGTGGGTTGCACAGCCTTTGATTCATATTTGGATTGCTGCCTTTCCTGTTTTCTGGTGGTTTTTTTTTTTTTCTCTCTTTTTCTCTTTTTTTTTTCCTTCCCCTTTCTGGAAGCATCCCAAGTTATTAGCACCAGCAAACGTCCATAACCAAATGTTGCTCCTCAATGAAAATGTATCTGCAGTGTTGACACCAGAACAGCACCCGCAGCAGCAGTATCAGAGCAAAGGGCCCTATAAAGTGGTGGTTGCCAGGCTTCAAGTAAGATATCAACCTTCCAGCTTTGCCACACAGGGCTGTTTAAAGGCCCTGTGATACAGGAAGCCTAATTCCCACCTCCATCCCAATAATTTGAATGGGTAATTACTGCACAGTTTGTTTAGCAAAGTTCCTGATGCCGCCGTGCTTTCACGTGTGATTTTTCCTTTCTCTTGTCAAGTTCCTGTGTGGCATCACTGTGTGGTGTTACACAGCTGCTTCTCGCTACCCCAGAGATAGATGCACTTCAGCAGAAGACAAAGCAATTGCTGTTTTTCAAGTATGCATAATTCCCTGGGAGTAAAGAGATCCCAATCTTCTGCCTTATTTGACTTTAAAATCTTTTTCAGACATCTGCAGATTTAAGAGCCATGGTTTGGATATTGGTAGAGACGCATCCTTAAATTATTATATCTCTGCAGAGGACTAGTTCTTTTCACCTCCCCCCACCCAGAAAAATAATTTAGTGAGCTCTTCTAGAAGAGACAGACTTTCAGGCTTACTAAATCAGACGAAATGTTTGCAATTAAATTTCAGTGTGCTGGAGGTCATTTGTATTTGAAAATGAAAAAAGTCCAGCCTTAAGATTCTACCAGCTGTGCTCTTCTTGCCTGTTCTTGGGATGCGTTATATTTAGTTTGAGTTTGTGTTTATTCCTACTGTATTTTTTTAGCTGACTTCCACAGTTTATACCAGAAGAAGATCTGACCTAAGTGTTTTGGTAAAATTATATAATAAGCAAGCAATCTCTGATGCAAATGAGATGTTAAAAAAAAAAATACTCAAAACATAAACAAACAACAGATATCTATTTTCTCAAGAAGGATGATGCACCATCTTGGCAATTTCACATACATGGAATGAGGACAATGAAGAAATGACCTTGATGCAGATAACTCACTCCAGAGTAGCCATGAGTGGTAGGCAAGGTTGCTCCTTCCTGTTGTGGAAAAAAACCAGTCATGAGCTATTTCTACTAGGCAGTATTAGCCAAGCCAATTTAGAAAATTCTCCTCCAAAATACAAGGATGCTAATTTCCCAGACCCTTGGGATCACTCGTTGTGTACCTGCTGCTCACCAAAGAAAAGCTCTTCGCCCAAAGGCTCTGTGTGGGTATGAGATTCTCTTTCCTACTCTGTAATCTCCATAGTCCTCTTCATCACGGGGGCTGGAAGTATCTCCACGATGTGGAATATGAATCTGACATGAGAGATGGGTTGTGTTTCATGAACAGGACAAGAGATGGTCACCACTGACTTGGAGGATGAGGTGGAGTGCTTCCCTAAATGGTGGACATAAAATAATGAATACAAATGAAGCAAAGACATTTAAATAGGTTAATTTATATTGGTTAATTAACAGTCATTAGATTTTATATGAGATCCTCTGATTCAGTCGATTAGGCCCATAAGAAGTAGTGAAAAGCAGCATAAGTTTCTCATGTGCAGGTGTCTAACAAAGTTTCCTTTTGTTCTCGTTTGCGTTGGTTGATTCCACAAACATCAGTGTCGTACCTGGAAATTGCCTACTAAAACTCAATGAGATGGATGGTGCCTCGTTTGGACACTGAGCTGGACTGGAAAAGAGAGTATTTTAGCTAGGAATATTTAATGGATCTTCCAGTGACAACCAAAGCAATTGCTTCTAACCCTCAGCTGACTTCTATTTCCTACCTATCATGTAAAGTATGTCGCTATAGGACTTGCTATTTAATGTGTACTTCTGCCTTGTATTTCCCCTATGTGTAGAGAGGTAGGTCCTGAGTTTGTTTTCTTTGTTCCGAAAAGTTTAAATGGTCATTCTCTCATTTGAACCGACTCTAATTGCAGTTGGCTCATTACTAACTGTAAAGCAAACACTGGAGTCAAGGGTCACACCAGGCGGAGCGGTTCTGTGGACACAAACCAGTAGAGCACAGTAGAAGATCTACATCTGATGCTTTTTTTCTGCATTTTTTTATGTGTGTAGTGGAGAAAAAAAGAGTCCTTCTGACCTTTACAGGTCAGACATGTTAAGTTAATCTGACATATGAAGTCTTACTGCAAGAAATTATTAACCGTTAGCTAAACTACTGTGTTATGAGTGCATTGAAGGCAGCACAAGAAATCCTATTTCTGCTACTAATGTCCATAGCCGCTCAGTAGAGGAGCCTCACATGTCCTTTCCCTCTCAAAAAAATGCAAATCCAACAATTCTTTCTACAGCTGGATAAAAACCTTATTTAAAAAGCCACAGGAGACAGTGCCTGCCCTCCCTTTCCTTGTGTAAGCATTGTGTCAGCTCTTAGCAGTACTAATTCTAGGAAGTCATCACTGATTTTAAGGTTGAATTTTGCAGTCAGTCTCCAACTTACAGCTCTTGTTATGCCCTTGTTAGCAATGTCAACATAAACTCTAGGGTGTTTGCACGCAAGCCTATGAAATGAATTAGCCCGGATCTGTTACCAAGTGTTTTCGTTTCGGACTAGACAAGTGTAGGTGATGAGAATATTGCGTTCTCTTTGACTACTGGACGCAAATCTAGAAGGTAGCAACAGTGATCTCTTTCCTTCACATGTGCCAAAACTGACACAGCAGAGAAAGCTTTTCAAGCTGAGGAAGGCTGGCAGAATCTGGCCCTAACAGCACAAACGCTACGCTGAGAATAGCTATTAGGAGAATAAACTGCGGTGATTATACGTATGAAGGCTTTAGGGGGAAAAGAAAGCAAACAAAAAACCTATCAAAAACCAAAGGGTGATTCAGATAAAAATGCATCCTGGTATTTAATATGCCTTGCATTGTTCATTAGCTATTGTGTTCACAGAGCTGACTGCGCTGACAAAGGGATATACTGTGCTCCATCACAGGGAACAGCACGGGGGAAGAGGGAGCAGCTCCGCCAGTCTAGTGGGACTGAGAGCTGTGCTCAGCAAAGCCAGCTCTTTTGGTCCTTTTAATAATATGACAGTAATTTGACAGTAATAAACATTAGGCTGTCACTGTAATGTAGCAGTTTGCAAATAATGTTGACATTATCTTATGCTTCATGTCAGAATGTGGGTCTGCTTTATCAGCTGATTAATGGGGAAATTGGATGAAATGCTTTAAATCTGACAAAAAGGAGCTTGGTTTGCACTGGGAATGAGTTGTCTTTTGTTTTCCTCTGTTCTTTTTAAGCCCTGGTAGTGCTTTTTCATCTTCTTTCTGGGTTTTTTTGTCGTGTTGTTTTTTTCTCATTTTGAGCATTTGTGCAAAGCTGTGACAAGTTGAACATAAACGATAATGTTGTCTTAACTACTGGAAGTGCCATTTAAAGAAGTCCCACAGTTTTTTTCTAGAAATACACTGTTCTGAAATAGTGAAGGTTGGTTTTTTTTTGGTTTGGTGGGATTTCGGGGTGGTTTTTTTTGGTTGTTTTTGTTTGGTGGTTTTTTGGGTTTTTTTTGAAGCACCTTCATCATTAGCTTCTGTCTACCTACTCTGATCAGTTCTGAGAGTGAAAATAACTCGCCCTTTCCACCTCAGAATCCCATGGGCAAGAGGACAGGATTATCTTGCTTTCTAGATGTGAGATGCAAAGGTATTACCCAACTTGGACAGAGATGGTATAGTCATTCAGTGGCAGAGTCATGATTATTACCTGGATCCTTAGTCCTTTTCCAGCTTTCCTGGACTGGACCTCAAAATCCATCTGATTTTGCTGGTATGGGTGGCAATTATGAGTGAATCAGGAATAAATGTCAGTAAGTACTCCCAAGAGACACTTGACACCTTCTACAGGAAACCCAGCAGCCAATATTAAAAATCAATTAGTATTTCCACAGCACAACCTTTGCCATACAATATACAATGACCTTTACAGGCCAGAGAAGAGTCAGTTTAATGTACTATATAATGCCAGATGGTAATGCCTTTCGTCACTTAGGTGGCTTATGATTAAACTCAATTTTCTCAGCCACCAATTGACCTTTATCCATCTCCCACAATTTAGTGAATGGAAGTTGGTAAAATCTAACAGGGTATATACATCATATTGTGACAACTTCTCCTTATAACAAAATACAAGTGGGCAGTGAGGCACGCACATCTTAGATGAAGTAATTTCATGCAAATTTTGTGTTTGTCCAGTTAAGGGAGAAATTTTTGAGATGCAACCAAGTTACTTTTGTGTCCATCGTGTCCTACACGTACATTTTCCATTCAGTGAGAAAGTGGATATAACTAGTCCTCTTTTCACTGGTGGACTCTCTTGGAGATGTTCAGTAGATAAATATTTTCCATTTAACAAGAGAACGGTGAGAGATTTGTATACCCCAGCTGGTGTCCCAGTAAACATGGAGAGAATTTGCCCTCCTTCTCCACCTTCAGAGATCAGTCTGTAGTCAAAGGACATCCAGTAGTTGATACTGTGCAGAGCCATAGTGCAAGAAATGGCCTTTGTGCTAGTTGCTTACATCCTTGCTGGTACAGTGGCTTCCCATGACCCAGACACTTGCTGGTCTGGGAGATATGGAGCCAAGGTCAGTAGTAAAATGAAACGTCATGGTATCATCTTTTTCTTCTCCCATGATCCAGCACATGTGCTACCCCAAACATAATGACAAGTAGATTAGTTCAGCTCATTTACCCCATTGGTAGATCCATGCCAGGGGAGGACTAGTTGATATTTGTCTCTAAAACACATATATTTATATTTTTTCAACCTCTTCAGTTCAACCTGAAGAGGGATTTATCATGTACAATGGTCATTTCCCCAGAAAAATTTAAATTTTACAAGACCCCATGATGTATGTGGCACACCTGCCTTTCCTGGTAAGATTTCTTAACAAAGTGTTTCTGTTTCTTGTAAATGTTCTGCACAATAACTGTGCCCAAGTCACCATCTCGGGATACCAGGTCTTGAAATCTGGTTCAAATGACAGCTGATTTGAGCTCACCCTATGGAGCATGCTGTGGTTGACTCTATAGTCCAGTAATGCAAACAGAGCATTCAAAGGGTATTTTTGAAATGAAGCTGGACATCATTGTGAGAAATTGAGTATTTTGCTTCTTCACCTTTTCACCGTATTTCCCTTCTATTGAAATAGTCTGGAAGGAAGTAAGGGAAGTGCTGTTTTATCACACCCCATCTTTTCTTCCCCTGCTCATCTTCATTCTGCTCACAGTGCTTTGGGATGCCTGAAATTTCTTCCCTATTGCAATTGTCTTTTAGAGCTTTCCTCTGGCAAAACTTTCCTTAAGATGTTTTTTTTTTCTTCTCAGATCCCAAGGATGCCAGCATATGGCAATGAAACACCGCCACTGAATTACTGTCTCTTTTCATGGTAATTAGTTTATTCTTTTGGACTACATCTATATTAGCTAATTGAATGGTGCCAGGGAATGTTCCCAGGGACGGGAACTTGATCGCCTGTCCTGTTAAATGGTTCCTGTTATGATTTTGGCCCCAGCCAGCTGGCACTCTCCCAAATGCATCCTGGACACAGTTCGGGAATCCGCACAGACCAGGGACCATTCCCAGTTAGCAGTCTGGGTGTGCCCACCCTGTTTGATAGGCTGGGAGAGTTTAACAGTACAGATATAGGTAAATCTGTGCCAAAGAATGATCCCAGACACGTAGCTATCTAACCATATTGTAACCCAAAAGCAGTGTCTCCCTTTCCCTCTTTACCTAAAAAGAACCCTGATTACAATTAGTTCTTAAAAAAACCTTACATGTTTTTTAACATGTATAGCACATAGCTTGGGAATCACTAGAACTATAATTTTCTGTGTCAGCTAAATTGGTGCTATTTATAAAAATGTATTGCCTTCCAGCCATTGATTATGCAAATACATGCACATATTGCATGTATATGTTGGACCTGCTCCACAGATGAATCAGGACTGTGTAGTGAAAGTTCTCCACTGCCTAGACAAATTGCTAGTTGCAGCAATTAGGATGTATACGATGAATAAGGAAGAGAATAGAGGGAGGGAAAGGAGGATTTCTTGCCTATCATGGTTGAATACCAAACTGTAGAGCTGGATGCTATCCAGTGTGGAGCTCCCAAGAGAGGCTCCACAAGTGACTCAGAGCCAGTAGGTTAGCCTAAGGTGGGAACTTTTACTAAGTTATTATGACACCTCAGAAAAGTGCCCGATGTCTGGATCTGCAAGGAAATTCAGGCTGGGCTACAAAGAAGCAGCCATGACTCATTTTCTAATTAAAAGGTGGGGAGGAGAATGAGATAGAAATTATGTGTTTGTGAAACAGTCATATCTGGTTTTATCCAGACTTATTTTCTGGGTATTCAAGTAGAGCTTACCCTGTGGGATCTTCTGTCTAATCAGATGTCAGGGGTTTTCATACAGAGACCTTTCCTTCTCTCAGAAGACCTGGAGAGGCAGTCCTCCTCCCATGCATACAGCTCCACATGTGGCTTTTCTAGGTGACCACTTATTTACCCTTTAACAGTGATTGCTTGTAGTGAAATCCTGCCTGTAGTGTGCATCAACCATACTTTCATACGGATGTTGTGGCTTTGACAGCAAATGCAGACGTTGGCTTAAAATGATCTTAATCTGATTGCAAGCTATCCAGGTTTCAGTGCACTGGCAGGAAATTTGCAGCAATAGCTAGAATTTCACTTCAAAATTGGGAAGATTCTGCAGATAATTCCATTTTCATGGAATGTGGAGTTCTGGATTAAAAATTCTATTACCAATTTTTGTATCGTTAAGGATGGAATACAATTTTTGTTTTTCATTTCAACCACCTATTAATATTGACACATTGTTAAAACAACCCCGTGCTCCAGAGATGTACAATTAAATGTTCCCAGAATGTAATACCAAGGATAGCAAGTATTATTGATTAATTTCATGATACAGGTTACACTATTCACTTTAGAGAGTCACTCAATACTAGTTATCAAAATATATGTAGAGGACAGTTGAAGGTTAAGAAACTGTCTGGAGAACACAGCTAACAAAGTAAACTCTCAGCTGAGAGTTCTGTGCATGACTTATTACTTCTAATAATGTAAATATGTGCATATTAGAGGCCCTATTGATCATCAGTAGCTACATTTCAAGTCAGAATTAACAAAGGTAGTAAGACAAACACAGAAAATAATAGCCCATTAATCTAGGTAACAGAAGGGAACTGCGAAGCTTAGCGCCTGTTCAAAAGTCACTGGGAGAATAGAGTTTTATTCTACCCTTGTAGTAGCTACCGAGTGGCAGAGAAGGAAAAGTAGTATCTGTCTTATTTGTCTGAGATTGGTACCACAATGGGTACTACTGCAAACCCACACATTTTCTTTATTATTATTTTTCTCAGTTTCCTTAACATCTAACACATGTTTGTTTTCACTGATCTATAGTAACTTCCACTACAATCACTTTATTACATGGAGGGCAAATAGGAGGATTCTCTGACACAAAGATGCTCTAAAACCACAGGCAATTTAATTAATCCTTCTCTGCCTCTGTTTTTCCTTTTATGACCTTTCCTGTGCATTAGAAACATTTGTCTGGCATGGTACTTACCTCTTCTTTTTCCAACTGATCTTCCCACTACACTGCATGCTCTAATGCCTTATTGTAATACAAATGAATTCCTTAATGACAAACAAATAAGAAAACAAGAAATACATCCCTTCCCCCCAAAACTTAACATAAGTAATTACTTTTTAAAGTTTCGTACTTATGAAACTGCACAGAGAAATCAGACCTTCTGGAAATGAAAGTGTTTTTTATACACTGAATCATAGAATAGTTTGGGTTGAAAGGGACCATTAAAGGCCATCTAGTCCAACCCCTCTGCAATGAACAGGGACATCTTCAACTAGATCAGGTTGCTCAGAGCCCCGTCCAACCTGACCTTGAATGTTTCCAGGGATGGGGCACCTACCACCTCTCTGGGCAACCTGGGCCAGTGTTTCACTACTCTCAGGGTAAAAAATTTCTTCCTTATATTTTGTCGAAATCTACCCACATGATAACTTTCATCTAAACTACACCAATTTCACTGAATTCACATTGCTGTTTGCAGTTATTTGAGGTGAATGGGACAGTAAGGGAGGTGGACCATGTCACCCAGGTGATAATGTGGTGGAGGTCACTCAGGTTTCCTCCTGCCAACTGAAATGAGAATCCCCTCCTTTCCCTGGATGGATGTGGTCGGGCAGCTGCCTGCAATTGTGGGCTGTTACACTCACTCGATCACATCAACTTGCACTGTCTGTGAAGAATTAGAATTCCTTTCTTTATAGCTAAAGAGAAAAGAGAAGGAATCATGGGCTATAAAATGGAAATGAGCAGACTGAGCTCTGTCACTGTGGTGACCATCTGTGTCTGGCAGGCTAGCAGATTCATTTAGCTGGTGGAAACACATGATGTGCTGAATTACAGGAAGGGAGAAGACAGAAACTTGAACCCACCTGAGCTCTGTAAAATTACTTTTCTCCATGATGTGGCAGCTTTGTCATCTTTTACAGTGACTTAGGGTGATAACAAACGCCCTCTACGTGGAGTCTAGTCTAACTTTCCTATTGATTTTTTTCAGTCCTGTGTGCTTGTTTAATAAGAAAAATGTTGCTCAAAACTCAGTCTGATAATCTTAAAGATGTTATTTACTTTTTGAAAGGTGAGCTGGATTATGATTAATATGGTGAATAACGAAAACCTAATAGAGTCAATGCTTCTTTATATCTCACAGTGTCCAGTCCTGGTGTGGAGAAGAAAGTAACAGTCAAGTCTGAATTAAACACTCTCAGCTTTCATGTTTGTGCAAGGGATCTTGATTTATTTATTTATGTCTATGTGTAGGCTCCTGTTCAATCACAGGAGCTGATGTCATTCTGCTGCACAGAACAGGGACAAGAAACTCAGGTATCTGCCAGGTGCAACTTGCTTCCCCACTTTCAGCACTGGTCTCCTTGGGCACCCCTCTCTTTTGATGATCAGCTGATTAACATGATACATGTTCTTCTCTGAGTGGATCAGAGACACTTTTTAGAGGGCAGTGTAGTAAGTGCATGACAGTTCCTCTGTCTCTTGTTTGTCCTGGGACCCTGTGACAGGCAGGGACCTCATGGCATCAGCCATGAGGCTACTTTCCAGAAGAAAAGTACAAGCGATCCATGCCACCCTATCCCTCTCTCCTCTCCTTTCCATCAGGTCAGTGCACCAAGAGTCTCAGCACCTCCTCTAGGAGTCAGCTTAGGATGTGACTAGCCACCCACCAAATATCTCTTGCCTTCCTCCACTGGAAATGGGGGATCATTTATCACGAGCCTGGAGAAGACAGTTTCTCCTTGGCAGGCGAGGCAAGACCCCAGAGTTCTGCCCTTCCTTGTTGGTTCTCAGAAGGGGTTCCAAGGCCCCCCATCATCCATGAACCAATTGTAGGAGGTCTGCATCGTGTCTTTCCTGTAGAAGATACAGGAACATGAGTTCTTCTTGCTATTGATTTGCAACAGCTCAATATAAAAGTGTTTTAGGTAGCAGAGCTTTACTGGAACTGCAGGAACTGTTCCTAGTGCTGCTGACTCTCAAAGACAAAGCATCATTCATTACACACTTCCTCTTGAGATAACAACGTATATTTGTCATGTTGTGCAGGAGCCTACAAACACCAGTGCTTGCTTCGATTTTCCTCTTGGCACTCCACCTGGGCAGTGATATGTTGTCTTGTCATGCTGAACCATCACTTTGTTTTGATATTTTTTGCACCATGACACAATATTTCCCAACATCTTACCTTGAAATTGGAGCTGGGCCTAAATGGATGGAAAAAATATTGTTAAAACTTTCCTGTTAAAATGGAAAAATAAAAAATGAATAAGCCTTTATGTGTTAGTACTCATAAGGGAATTTATCTACAGCGTGCTTTGGTTTTAACTCGTAAATTTAAAGTGATGGTAGCTTTTCCACTGTCAAAATGTACAAAATTACTTACCAAAATTATTTTAATAAGCCATCTACTCAATATAGTAAAATTTCTACCACTTTCCAAATAGGATCAGAAAGAAATTGAGTCAGACTAAAAGACCATTCAGTATTACTTTTTCTTGATGCTGGGAGGAAGGCGTGATGTGCTTTGTGAATTCTCACCAGATATATTTGGCTCTTCAGTCAGGACTCATTCTGCTGAAGGAAGAGAGCACAATTAAGTTAGTGACATACCGGTGACGCTGTGATGCTGTCATGAAGTACAACGAAAACCCACAATAACTCATGGTCATTGGTCATCCCTCCTGGAGAACTGTGTTTAAAAAGCATTCATTGCAGGGTTTTCTGTTTGTTTCTTGCTGTTATCTCTCTCTTTTGCTTTAAAAAGAATAAAATACGCATTAGAAAGGTACCCATGCCAAAATGGAACTCTGGAATATTTTAGGTAATTGAGTCTATTTTTTTAGTAAGTGCTGCTGCAAGCAGTGAAACATACAGGGTGGAGCCTCCACTGGTGTGGACTCTCATGCTGAGATAGTTGTTCTCATTAAACGTGTTTCTATGGATGGAGAATTCATAACATTCCCCTCCCATGTGGATTCTCTGGTGCTTTAATTGTAGTTGAGATTGGGGTTTGCCATTCATTGGGGAGCACACTAATTTTGGTCTTCTTTATGTATTTCCACAAAATATGAAAAAATCTGGTTGTTTAAATTTAAGTTCCTTCTCCCAATTTGGGAGGCAGAAGAATTTCATCCACTTCCCTTCTCTACCAGCTCTCTTGACCCAGTGACTGTCCCATCTTGCAACAATTTCCCTCTTGACCTGTCTGTTCATTTACATTAAAATTTGGCTTTTTTTTTTCCAGTTTATGTTTTCTGCTGTACCTTGTTCTGCTAGGGGAGAAGGACCATCTCTGGTGAGTATACTACCTCCTGGCAATCAACTCTTCAGTTGAATGAGTTTGCATTCCTAGTCCTATCAACATTTGAATTTCCAAATCTTGACTAAAAAGCAGATTTAAAATTCTACACAGATGTGGGTCTTTTTTTGTGTACTGGTTTTTTTTCTGAGATTAAGTTAATTTTCCTTGTAGTAGCTCGTATGGTGCTGTGTTTTGAATTGGTGATGAAAACAGTGTTGATAACACACTGATGTTTTAGCTATTGCTGAGTGGTCTTTACACAGTGTCAAAGCCTTTTCTGCTCCTCACACCACCCACCACTGAGTAGGCTGGATGTGCACAAGAAGTTGGGGGGGACACAGCTGGGACAGCTGACCCAAGTGACCAAAGGGATATTCCATAGTATGACATCATGTCAGCAATAAAACTGGTGTGTGTGTATAGGGGAGCAGTTTGCCAGGGCTTTTTTAACTTTTGCCCTTCTGATTCTTTTCCCCATCCCACTGTGGGGGTGAGCAAGCAGCTATGGGGTGCTTAGCTGCCCATGATGGTTAACCCACTACAATTTGCCCCTGAGGCAGGAAGATATCTGGCTTAGCCTGCATGGGACACTGCTATGCCTCCTTCTTCTGCCAAGGTGGATGGGAACTATCAGATGACAAATGACTGGTTTAGTGGTGATCGATGTGAGACTTTGCCATTTGAGAAATCATCCATGAGTCTTTAATTTATTTCCCAGGGCCAGAAATAAGAGCATCAGTTCCAGTAACCAAATGATCCAGGAGCTAGCAGTGTGCCAGCAATTAGGTCTACAATTATTAGGGTTAGGAAGACAGTATTTCCAGAGGGCACTGAGCCTTATTGGATCATCAATTACAAGGGACAACCCTGTAGAAAAGAACACATTGTGATTCATATCTTGAATGTATTTTCACATAGATTATAAATATAAACTGTGACCTCCAGTTAATCCAGGTTCAGTGCTTCTATTTTCCTCAAATTTGTGTTAAGTGGATCAGGTTTAGGATCATTTTACTACTTGTTTGGGTTTTTTTTCTTGAACTTCATAGACTAATGAGGATTCAACTGGGTTCAAATATGAACCAAATCACCTACATTGGCTACTCGGTTGGAAAGCAGTGTGACTTCTCATAGTGTGAATTTTTTTTTCACAAGTGTCCCAAGTCTAACTTGGTACAGTTTTGAATTTTATATTTTAAGGTGTTTTGTTGTATGATTTTAATATCAGAACACTTGGCTTCAAACTTGATATATTATAAAAGCCCATAGTCACCCAAAAGACTGTTCTAGATGACTAAGAACAGAAGATAGCCCCACATGCATGTTTCTCTTGAGCTCTTCAAGCTTACTGATGCTTTCCCTACCATAACTCCCACATGCATGAGAAACTGCCATGTCAAGTTTCATAAGCTTTTTTCTTTTGACCTTCCTTCTTTTTGTTATCAGATCCATTCAGCCAGTGCCTGTTCTTCTTTTCCCTTCCCCTGCCTGGCCGAATGGCTCATCTGTTGTATCCCTTCTGGCATTTAACTTCTGAATTGTCTGGGCAGGGACTCTGTTGTTGTGATTTAGCTTTATAGCATCTGGTCCTAAGGGACTCTGATCCCCAGTGATGGTTTTTCAGCATTCCTGCTTTCCCACTGATTCTGTCTCATATAATGGGCAGCTCAGGAAGTACCTGAAAATATATTAAGCATATAGCCAAATGACACATCCCAAGAGAATCTGATTTACAGCCAAATCTTTGTTTATACAAAACAAACCATGACAACTCTATACTTTCTGGTTGAACAGTTCAAGTTAAGGACAAAGAGTCAGCCTAAATTTACCATCTTTGGTTATCTCATGCACAGTTTTCATGTTATTTTTATGCAGTTTACTTAGACATGCAACAAATAAAGGTCATTCCCTTCTACTTAGAAGAAGTTTTATTGCTTTTTTTTTTTTTCAAAGAGTGACCTTATTGCTAGTGAAGAGACAGATAGATAGGCAGCTCAGGTGTCTAGAATAGTTTATTCTAAAGTT
>JAHREE010000188.1:4214933-4298865 GCA_033628505.1 Tringa tobata
AAATCAAGCTTATTTCACATTTAAAGGCAGCTAGGAACAGCATCTGGTGAAATGGTACCATGGCTGTTTTGCAGTACAGTAGAGAAGCCAAGGCAGGCTTCACACAGATTCAGCACAACTGGTTTGTAGGTGTCTCCAAATGTGTGCATGGTCTCACATCTGAGTAGAGTACGAGGGTACTGCCTGCTGGCTAAAGGCTGCCCTTTCAGCTGAGATGTGTAATTCCTCCTGTGAAACTTCCTTGACTGTTACAGTGAATAATACATAAATAAATAAATTAACACATGCCATCCCCATGGTTTAGTCCAGTCCACTTTGTACTGCATAGAAATGGACCTGGTAGGACCCCAACTTGAAACTGAGAAGTGACAACATCTAAGACCATGCACTGATGTCCTGAACAAAAAGATACCACTTTGCCTGTGCCAAAGCTGGTTCAGCCTGCTCCCAGGTTTTGGATTAAGGAGTCTGAGCAGGTAAGTCTTTCACATAAGAACTGATGTTTTGAAATTTTGTTTTACTGCTCATCAGAGGAAAACTAATAATTGAAAATTACTTGTGAAAGGGGATTGAGCCTTGACTCCAGAGCTGATGAACAGGAGCTGTGGAAACCCCGGCAACTCTCTTCTAGCTAGCATACAGGGAGTTTTGGCTCTTGAGGATCCGTGAAGCCTCTCTGGGCTCTGATCTTGCCTCATCTGGTAGCTGAGGTGTCAAGAAGCTGGGAATCATCAGAATCTTTGGTAACCTGGTGGACAAGTGTCCTGGGTTAAGCGACGCAGGACTAATTTGTCTTTTATTGCCTGGGAAAACTCCACTTTTAGAAGACTCTAGTGTCTGAATTCATGAAAGTATTTACTTTATAGCCAGCTAGGTCTCAGTGTTTTTGAGCCTTGCCAGGTGCAGGAACACAGAGGAGCGAGACCTGGGCACTTGAGCCAGGCTGGCCAACAGGATTATTTCATACCATGAATGTCACATTCAATATAAATTAGAAAAGTTTGCTTCGCAGTTCTCTCTCCCTTCATGGCTGCAATCCAGGGAACTCCTTGCCCCAGTGCTGGACCCCTGAGCCCTTCCCTTCCTCCCGAAGCCGCAGCGCTGGCAGTGTCCCACATTTGCTGTCTCCTGCTGGGAGTACACAGCTTACTGCTGATAGAATGGGCTGAGCGTAATCCTTGTATATCTTATGATAGTATCAGGATTAATACTGGTTCTTTGGTATTATTGTTAATTATTTAGTCTTATCCTATTAAATCTACTTACATTTCAACCCTTGTGTTTCTTTGTGTTCCCCGATTCCCCTTTCCAAGTGGGGAGGGGTCATTGAGTATTAGAATAATTGACAATAAATTGTTGCGGGTTTTCTCAAACCATAACAACAAGGAAGTGGACTGAAAGGTTTGAAATGGACAAAGTGGTAGGATGCGCATGAGAAGCTTGTAAAACTAACCATCTCCTCAAAATTGCACAATTCTAGCTATTGAGCAAATTCTGACAAAAGAAAACACTTGAGCATTACTGTGGCTATGCTCTTTTTGATTTATATTTCTGCAGAAGCCAGAAAAAGGAGTTCTCATTTTGTCCAGACATTGCCAAAGAAATAATATTAAATACCATTATCACTCAGACTAGTGTCCTTGAAATTAATGGAATAAAGCATTCCTTGGCTTTAATGGAAGTAAATTCAGACTCATCTGTAGTTTTCCAATTTCTATTCAATGTTTGTATCACCCACAGGAATTGCTAAAATGTTGCTAAGAGGTTAGATTAGCAGAAGGGAAATGGAGACACAGGAGATGAGATCCCATATGGGTGAGCTTGACTCACCAGAATACATAATCAAGTGTTTATCTGCTTTTGCTGGCTACAGATCTATTCCTAAGTCTTTGAGATGTTCACCTAGGTCCTGATTAATCAAGGTAATCAACCAAGGTAAATCAATTAATCTATCAGGTTTTCATTAATGGTGATATTAAAAGAAAAGAGTCATTGAGGGCATAAATCTGGCTGATATAATCCTAATTTGGCCATAGACATGTTTCAAACAACATCCTACCACTGAGAATGTGTACAAAATCCCACCACATCTTATTATATACAAACTTTTAAAAGAGGGCTTTTGTCCTTCCCCCTAGAGATAATTATGGCTCTTTATTGACCATGAAGTTTTACGGTCTTTGTACTTTTATTACCCATTGCTTTTGCATGCAGATTGCAACCAAGTCTCAAGGGCGTGTTCTCAGATCAGTTGCAGGCAGTAGAATTTATTTTCCTTTAATAATAATAAGAAAATATTTACATATACAGTAACAGCCTCCTCAATTCTGCATACCTGATTTTGAAGAAAAAAGGGGTACCAGGGCAACTTGGTGGTATTTGTTACAGTCTTATGAGCACTGCCTACAGGCAGCTCCGTTAGCTATGTTCAACTTTGGTGATTCTCCACATTCTCCGTGTACAAGATTAATTAGTTATCCCATAGAAAATTCTAGTTTAATTTGGTAATGCATCCATCTGTCAATGTATACTTTCTTAGAAATCCTCTATATCTCTAAACTGTCCATTTTCAAATAACCTTTGCAACTGTGGATCATCCATCACCTTATATTTTACTTCAGATGCAGATTAAAGTAGCTTCGTTTTTTTTTTCCCCAGGTGTGGTTCAGGATATCCTCAAGACACTTTTGGTCATATATATTTTCTTTAAGTTTCCAAGATTTCTCAGCATCTCTAGAAATCCAAATTACTCAGCCATAGTAAGAGAATATGTTAGCATGTATGCATATATATGTGTGTGTAACACTTCTATAATTACTTATCATTACTTTATATCTAATTACAACAATGTTGTTGGTATTTATCAAACTTGTCTCTTTGGGCTTCAAGCTAGCACAAGCAAAGATGATCTCCTGATCTCTTTCTTTTTATCTGGAGAAAAGCTCTCTGGCAGACTTTGCTGTCTTGCCTTACCTCCCCCAGCCCAGGGCAGGGGCTGGGGGGGACGGGGGGCTGCTGACAGAGCCTCAGCACAGCGGTACCCGGGCTCCCATCTGCTCAAGGTTGTTGCTAAGGAACGTCTGCTGCACATAACAGCAGTGCCTTCCCCCACCTGCTCCCACGCCGGCTCCAAGGGCTTCGCTCCTTCTCCTTGACTCCACAGACAAGGAAGCACCAGCTGCTGCTGCTGCAAGATTGTGTGGAAGTTTTTCTCTTGCCTTTTTTTTTTTTTTTTTTCTCCTTCCAATCACTCCTTAAATCTTTCAGAATTTAAGCACCTGCTGCCACCTCAGAGGCAGCCCTTTAGCACGCTCCCTCCCCACTACACTAATGTCAATTGTTGCAGAGCATTTTCTTCAGGCTCACTTTCTTGCCTCCTTTTCCTTGATGAGGTGTATCCCATGACTATTCGGGCCTTCAGATCCAAATGGTTTGTGTGCGGATTTACACTGAAAGGGTGAGAATTCATGTAGCAAGTTCCCTTCCCTCCCTTCTCCTTACCCAAATGCATGTACTAGTCCCTTACAAGAGCTGTGATTTGGATCTCATAATTCATGTATGCTTGGAGGGAAATAAAAAAGTATGTGTCAGACTATCCTCCTACTTTAATGATTACTCTGTTTGAATTAATTATAGCCCTTTTGGTATTTTTTGAAAGGTCTGTGGCTGATGGTGTGAGATTTGATTTTATAAGAGCAGAAAAGCTGACCACTCATGTGATTATGAAATGATATACAGTTGAGCAAAGATTCTTTATCTCTACTGAGAGCTAAGAAAAAGTTCATAGGCAGAGCACCCTACTATGAATAATCTTCTTATTTCTAATGCCACCCAGCCATGCAGACTTAAAGATAAGTACAGATGAACTAAGAGAGGCTGAACTTATTAAATGTAATGGAAATGGACTTTAAATTTGGTGAATCAAAATTTTGCATTAACTTTTTTCTTTAATACGCTTAAATTGCCACCATAGCAGTTCCATTTTCCTCATCAAATTAGTTAAGTGGGAGATGAAGTGATGCGAGTTCTGATCTATCAAGGAATCACAGACTCCAAGATGAAAGAAGTGAAATGCGGAAATAGCTGTTGCAAAGCCAGGCCTGGTGCCAGGGGGAAATGGAGGCTTTTAGTCTTCAGAAATTTTTCTGAAAGGAAGCTTGTGTCTCCAGTGAATGCAGTGCTATCCACCATATTCTGGCATTTCTTTCTGTGTCATGTACTCCAGGCCTTTTTGTTCCCTTCTTCAGGCAGCTCCAAAAGGGACTTGAGGCATCCATCAGCTGGGAGAGGTAGAGGCTTGGAGGAAACGTGACCTGTGTCAGAGCTGTTGCAGGAAACACCCCACAGCTGATGACATATAACACAGCTCATTGTGAGACTGGTCCTGCTGGTCTGGAGGGAGCAGGGAGGCTGGGGAGCTGCCTCTGAGGGTTTCTGGGAAAGCTATGGCACAGCGTGGACTTTGTCTGCAAAGATGGTGGAAGGAGAGTCTGCCCAGTCTTTTACTTGTCCCCCTGGCCAGGGCCGGGAAGGCTGCAGCCCTCTCGTGGAGTTGGTGGTCTTTGTAGCCATGACCATGGCCAGAGACTCCCAGCTCAACACAGCACAGAGCGAAGGGAAATATGGGGAATCCGTGGTTAGGATGGATAACTCTCCCTGCTGATCTCACACCTATCTGTGGCACACACACCTATGAAAATCCTTTTTCTTTATTTATATACATTGCAGTACCTCAGCAGCAGATAAAGAAACCAAACCAAACACAATGTATTTGCAACCAGACATGAACCGATAATGTATATATCTCAACACTTCAAATCATCTTCACAAGACACAAAGTTTGTGTTTGGGGTTTTTTTTCTTTCATTCCCATTTAATTTCCATTTCATTTTGAAAGCAAACACCAAAAAAGCCTAAACCTTTACTCTTTCTTCTTTTAGTAGTTCCTCTGTTGTAATTCTCCCCAATTAGCAAGGCAGCGGAAATTTAAAATATTGTTGAAATCAGCAAAATTAGCTGAAAGTTTTGGCCTTCGATAAAAATAGTCCTCTATTCAAAATTAATTTGGTCTCTTCTATGCTGTCCAGAGTCATGATTCCATGAATAATAAAGTGTGTAAATAGCTTGCCTCTGGTTTCTGTCCTCATGAGTGAGATGTCCTTAAGTATTCACAGGTTTGGGGGCTATAAACACTGTGATTCTTCTCTTAATTGAATCAATGGGAGTTCTGCTAGTAATCTCAGTGGGAATTGGATTTTTTTAATGAAATGTTTCCTATTTCTAGGGTTTCTCCAAGTCTGTGGGAGGATTCTTTTCATCTTGACTATAGGTTTAGCCCAGCTTTAGACTAGACAGGTGAAACAAGTCGTCTCTTAGAGTACATCCCTCAGGAAAACTCATATTGTATAAAGTATCTCTGTTTAGCCACTAAAACAGTAAAGCAACACAAACTGAAGCATCTCTGCCAGAGTATGTCACAGGGACACCCCACCTGGCCCCAAAGGATGGAGATGTAGATCTGAGGCTCTGGAAGACACTGTGTAGAGATCTCCAGGCTGGATGGTGGGGGGCGTTTTTGTACCCAGAGCAAGACAACAGCCTTCGTGGTGCTGACCCAAAGCAACGTACTGCGTTGTTCTCTGCCCAGTGCCATGAGGATGCACTGTGGTCAGGGCTGCTTTGGAAATCCCTGTCCTTCACCCTGCTGCATTGGGAAGATTTGTGCTTTCTTCATCACCATGGGGTGAGTTTCCCTTCTTTTCTGTTTTGCTTGTTGCAGCTTCTGTTACTTGATGCTATCAGAAATCAGGGGGTGGAGTGCTTGAGTTGTTTTTAATTTGTTCTTTATTTCCACTCTTTTCTTTAGGATGCATTGGTTATTAATATGGCCAAATGACTTACCTATTTAATCTGTTTGTTCATTAATGAAACCTCCAAGTGCCCAGGGATATTTGTGTCCGAGAAAAAAAGAGAGTCCCAACTACTTACAGAGGGAAATGTGAAAACTACAGCTAAAATATCAGTCTAGGTGGATGGTGAGGGTTATTTGACTGTTCCAGCTCATGCCTCACAATAAACCAGGGCTGTGGCTTACGTCTCTGGTTGCTCTGATCCCACTTCCACTGTTACAAAGATACAAGACAAAATAATTGTGTATTAAGGCTGCCAACTCTTCATTCCCTATCCTTAACTAAATCCCCCTAATATTCATGCTAAGGAACTGATTATAGGGTGTGCTGTTAGTTGTTGGTTTTTTTCCCTTTTTTTACCATCTGTCTGCTGTGAATACATCTGAAATCCCTGGCTTCACCAGCTAAAATGTACTCAGCAACTCATTTTTTTTCTCTTCTAATTATCCTTTTAATTTGCTTCTGCTCAGCTCCCACACCTCCTCCCCCTTACCAGATTGTTTATATTTTTCCAAAGAGCTGCTGAGAATTGCTTATCCTGCTCTTTGCACCCTTTCCCTGCTCCTCATTCCAGAAATTGCTGTCTCTTGTCCCCTCCCTTGCTGTGATCTTGCAGGAGTCAACGTGGATCACACCCTTCCCAATGTTTCTGACAAATTGCCCCACAGAGCAATAACCTATTATATTAAGAGTATTTTCCTGTTACTCAGCCCTCCCTGCCCTGCATTAGCAAGTGGGATAGATTCCAGTGATTACAGAGAGGTTTGGTACAAACCAATAGTACTTTATTTCTGGAGACAGATACTTCATCCAATGATGTCACCAAGCTACACAAGCAGCTGCTGAGATTTGACTCACAAAGTCAAAGTTAAGTAATACTTGAGGGGCTGGAAAAGTGCAGCCCAGAAAGAAATCATGGGACAGACCCTGGGAACAGTATATCAGTGAAAGATTTATGAATAAAGCTATCAGTCGGCTTCCCAGCCTGGGGGCTTGATCTAGGCTTGGATGCAGATAACTAGTGCAAGGTCCAAGTGAGACTGATGTGTCTACCTCCCAAATCGCATTCCCACGACTCTTTTTCAGGCACTGTTCAAGGCTGGTGCCATTTGAACTCTCCTGCTCTTCAGATTTCCTCGGGCTCAGAACGGGCTGTTCTGAGCCCCTACCCCTTGTCTGAATGTAATGAGGAAAGAGGAGCGAGGCAGCGCGAGGGCGATGTCTCCTGAGGAGCTCCGTGCAGCGCCTCAGATCTTACCTAACAGACACTGACAGAACTGGGTTCCTCAAGAAGCTGTTGCTGGTGGTTTTATGTAATAGCAAACTTCATAAACACATTTATAGATATCTATAAAAAGCATTTTCCGTAGTGTCTGCATATAAATTGGTATGAATTTCATGTAACATACGCCACATAAGTAGAACACAATACATGTGAGGCATTCATAACAAATGGTATATAACCAATATACTGTGTAATTATATAAAATTAACAATATTTATATAAAATCTACAAAAAAAATCAAACTAAACCAAAAAAACACCCCAGCCCAGAGACTGGAAGATCTATCTGAAACAGACCCTAGCCTAGGGTTCAAGTGTCCTGTCTCTGTCTCCAGGTATGATCTGTCCTATTTGTACTGGAAAGGTAAAGAAAGGAATATGGTAGCGATGAAATCCAGCCCTGTGTTGAAGCTGGACAGCTGTACAGAGTTCAAGAGGAATTTTACCAGACAGGGAGCATGTGAGTGGAGAACAAGGGTGGAGAAATCACCAGTGGGAGATGGAGAGGGAGAGAGATGTCTAGTTCACAATTTTTCTTTTTTGGTAAATTTTTGTTGCATAAAATCTGAAAGCATCCTCTGCTGTAGGTTCTTGCTCTCAGATTCTTAGTACTTTGAACCTCCTCCACTGCTGAATCTACTGCACCAAGAGATTTCTTTTTCCCTTTTCTGAACTCTGCTTCATTGTGTCTGCAAGAATAACCATGAAATAGCATATATGGACTAATTAGCATGTTATATTTGTATGGGGATAGCAATGCTGGAGAACAGACAAACTTGATGATGAAACATATTGACTTAAAAATCAGTTGGCTGAAGACATGTAGAGAATTTCAAGACTGCAAAGAAAAAATTAGTAATAAGGAAAATACTAGCATACAACATAATAGTGTTATAGAGTGATGGCTCTAATAGTTTGGGTATATGTCAAGAGTAAACCTGGAAATAAAAGACCTGGAAGTAAAAAGCAAAACAAATCAGAAGCAGAGAAAGCCCAAAATGCATGAGATGGCTCTGGTAAATAAATTGAAAGGGGTCAAAAGAAGTCCTGAAGCCTATATAAAACTGAAAGCAATGGAAGGACATCAAGTTTTGAGCCCTTATAGCTCAAGACATACATCCTAAAGTTGTCAGTTTTTAGAATGCTGTGATGTCTAGTGTGAGTTTTATGTTCAGATCTGCTGCTAAACAGAAATTCTAGTCCTTCAAGAAGAATTATATAGTTATTAGAATAGAATAGAATAGAATAGAATAGAATAGAATAGAATAGAATAGAATAGTAGTGGTTACATTTTGAATAGATAATCTAAACATATTGANTCAGATCTGCTGCTAAACAGAAATTCTAGTCCTTCAAGAAGAATTATTTATATAGTTATTAGAATAGAATAGAATAGTAGTGGTTACATTTTGAATAGATAATCTAAACATATTGATGTCTGAGAAAAGGCAGTAGTAGCTGGTTCCCAGTTGGACTTTGTACCAATGATCATCAGTTTTAGGCTGAAGGTCATGCCAGTTCTATACCCACCATCAGCCAGGTTTCAGCACCCTAATTTGTGTACCCTGTGAACCCATAGGCTTGAACACGTTCAGCTGGCTTAACAACACCTTCCTCTGGAGAGGTCCGTGCTGCTCTTCCACAAAGTCTGCTAGTAGGATCAGGGAGCCAGGAGGCTAGAGATTAGGTCTTTTCTGTGAACATTGCAGAGAAGAAACGGAACTTTGTGTTTCAAGTCCACCCACGTCAAATCCAAACATTTCATTTTATCAATCTGATTCAAATCCAGAGATATTTGGTATTGAATGATGTCTGTCTAATCTGTCATGGTGGGTATGGGGAGGATATTCCAGAGGTTTTCTCTCTTCCTCAGGCTGGTGTCCTCACCTGTATTTCCTTTCCCCTGTGGTTTCCTTGATTGTTGAATTGTCACAATAATTCATATGTAACTTTTTTTTGAACAGGAAGTTTTACTGTTTGAGAAATGAAAATGCTAAAAAAAATAATGCAGAAAGGACACAACCTTTTCAAGCAGTTGTCTTTAATCAAAAAACAAACAAATAAAAGTAGACCAGCTCTCACTGGTGGTATTTCCATGGTTCCTTATATTCAAGCTCAAGGCTTTTCTCTGAGGTTAGATGCACTCCTGTGAAACCTGAGCAGTGCATCAGAGACCTTGTTATTCATTAACCAACTGGGTATGAAAGACCACAGGAATTCTTGCAACTGACAGAGTGATAGACTGGCCTGAGCAAAGGGATGGAGGACAGAAGAAAGACCCCAGACCCGGATCTCTTACATGAAGAATGGAAGGCAGCCAAGAAGGAGAGATAGGCAAGATGCCAACTGTACAGTGATGCAGATTTTATTATAGTGCAGTGACTGACCCTGAATCCTCCTGCCAGCCAGGGATGCTGTAGTTTTGGCTGTGCAGTCAGGTTTTCAGCAGAGCAAGGACCCTGACTGCAGACTTGATCAAATGGGCCATCAATCAAGTGATTCACATTGTGTACTTAAACCTCCTGCTCAAAGTCAGGTTATAACTCATACAGCTGATGACATCCCAAAGCAGATGCCTTAAACTTAAGAGAAGAACTGCAAAAGGTGGTAAAGCAGCTGAAAAATAAAATCTCTGGTGACTTATAATAAACATCAGAACCCTTTCTCATGACCTTCTCCAAATAGGCATCTCATAAAATCATAAAAATGAGTCTTTTTTAGCTCACTGGGAATTACACTTTTATAGCAATGCAAGGGGGAACATTAAAGATTACTGGAGTAAGAAATTGCTGACCATGCAAAGAGTGGGCAGTGAAGATAGCTTTAAAAGAGATAGGACTAGCCAAGTGTGAAAGACAGGTGTTGTTTCCTTGTGTTAGTCTCCACAAAGCTGTCTGGATTTAAGCTGGAGCTTGATTCAGTTGCCTACAAACAGGTTCACAGTGCCACCTGAGATTGCTTGACATGTCTGAACAACTCCACAAGGAAGTCTGAAATGAGACAGGACTTTCACAGACTGACAGCCTTCAAGACCAGAAGCCAGATGGGAGACTATAGGATATCTCAAATGGCACAATCATGATCAGGCATAGGAGACAACTGTAGTACAGTTCTCTCAAGTTAGCTCAGGTGATTCCTACCTGTTTGAGTCCTTGCACCACCAGTTTTAAGCTGCCTGCCATTTCCCATTCTCTATTAGTCTGTGACGAGCAAAGAGTGGAAGCCTTTAATGCAACACTACTCTTCTGCATTGAGGATCTACTGCTACTTTGGTTTAAACAAATTTAGTTTAAAGGAAGAGAAAAGGAAATCACAGTGGTGCTGCAATTTAGATTCTGGAGTGTAATTCGTGTCTGTGGCATAGACTTTGCATGAAAGTCATTGCAGTGTTTCTGTCTTCACCTCTTGTGTACAAAATGGGTATAACTGCATTTTCCCTACTTTATGAAAACGACCTGAGGTAGGATGTATTAAACAAGAAGAGGAGCTCTGATACCCAAATAGAAGGTATTGCCATAGAGATGGGGCTGATGTGCAGTAATAGCGTGATTATTGTCAGATCTGCTGTGTAAGAGTCTTAAATGGAATCCAGTTATTATGAATAACTGTATAGCTAATATTCAGACAGCTCCCTAATGTTGCATTCAGTAGGAACAAGGAAATAATGGCTTGCTGGAAACAGCTTTTTACTTTCTTAAAAGACGATGGGCCTAAATGTTTTCTCCAGAGATCCCTGTTTTCTGAGTTGTAAATCTTGTTTTGCTGGAGCTGATATACGTTAGAGCACCTTAAAAAATATGAACAGACTATGTTAAGACCTCTACAAAGGTGGCAGGAGCTATTTGTTAGCAGCTCTTTAGAGAGACACCCCAATATAGATTGTTCTAGTGAAAGAAAGTGGAAAAATTTAATCTTTGTATCACTAAGAGTGAGTATAACAGGAGAATAGATATCAGGATGCTGGTTTTAATTGGTATACGTATATATATATTTAAAATTGAATTTACAAAAGTTATTTATCTGCTGGCATTATTGCCACAAAGAGTACTGAACCATAGTGTCATAATGTAAGAACAGACCTCATAAAAGTCCTAACTGCTACTCCTAGGAATATACATCAGCCCATGGTCTGACTGCAGAAGATACATTACACAGTGTAAGAAATACACTGCACCTCAAGTACTGTGTGCAGTTTTGGGTGCATCAATGTAAGAAGGACATCAAACTATTGGAGTGAAAAGGGAAAAGAAAACAAAGTGGCTCACCTAGCACCATATTCTGCTCCTTTACAAGGTAGGTATAATATATCAGCACTGTGTATCTGTTTAAAATTATGGCACCTATCGCTTCTAAAATAAAGTTTACTTTCAAGTATCAGTGGTCATATCAAATCCTATCACTATGTCTACACTGACTTGCCAACTGTCACGAAATATTGAAAGCCGGTAAAAAAGAGAACCTATCAAAATTGGCTGTCAGTAAAATCAGTGGAGAAAAGAAAATACATGTCAGTAAGGACTTTAAGATAATTTAAGAGAAAGAAAAACATAATTTTTTCCCTTAGTCTGGTTTAAGTTTCTGGGATAAATACATATTTTAGTATGCAATTTGATTTATGGGCTTTTTAATGGTTTGTACCAGCCTTTCAGCGTACCATCATAAAGACAGGTGGGAATCCAAAATTGTTTTAAGAACATAATTTTCTGAGGTGAAGGAGTATTTTTGATGTGGTATCTGCATTTATTGTGCTTTTATTGTCTGAAGTTTTATTAAAAAAAGTTAGGAGAGAATGAAAAGCAAAATGCAAATTTTCCCCCTCGTAAATGGGATTTGTTGTTGATGTTACATTCTCTAGGCCAGGATCTTCTCTCCTGCTTCTGTAAGTAGGTCAGTGAAACTCAATGGAGAAGCATAGATGCAAAGTCAGTGCAAATCTTTTCTTCACTGTTTTATGTGCTGATCCTCCCTCCCACCACCTTTTCTTATAAAAGCCCCCGGAATTAAAAGAAAATTCTGAATGCTGTACAGCAATAATTATATTTTGCTTTTGCATACTGCTTTCCTTTCAAGATGTTATAGTTCTTTCTTTGACAGTCTCCATTTTATGGCAGGACAGATCTCAAAGAGACATCAAGGGTTTTTTTCAGACATGCCTAGAGGGTCTGAGAGCAAAATTTCTATGGAAAGTGCAGTGGTCAATCATCTCTTGTGCTACTGAGAATTACAAGCCATTTTTGAAGATGGTTTTGGCCCCCAGATTTCAGTGATAAGAAGCCCATTTTTTCCTTCATATGAAAATCTTTTATGGCTGTCAAAATTGGACAGCAGCACTCCTAGAATGTGGGAATATTACAACTGCTTTAAGGATGCATTTCAAGATTCAAGCCAGGTGAAGCATGGAAGGCTACACCTCTACTAGCAAACTGGCCTTGGGGAGAGGTTGCATACTGCAGATTATGTATTTGTGGCTAAATTCCCTTCTCTAAAGCACATATCTGCATCCAAACTGCCTCTGGAGAATGGCTCTTGGTCTATGCTGTTCCATAAATCAGTCTGACCACTCTATGGACGTGCAGGACAGTATGCAGATAAATAAAAGTATGTGTTACAGACAACGTTGAGGCTCTAGTCCTGTGCTGTTCTGGTCCTGTTTATTTCATTAATCAGGTTGTAACCAAAAGACAGGTTGGGAATTAGGAGCATAATTGGAGGTCAGGTAATTCGAATTTCATTTGCCTTGCTAAATTATCAAGAAACCTACTGAGCACTGACCAGGCACCTTGTGTATAAATAGACAGTGAAAAACTAGGAACCATTTTCAGCTAGTGGAGAATTTTTACTATAACTGCTAGGGAAAGACCTTGCTGGAAGATGAAGGTATATTGGGTGAAGAAAGAAAGTTCTGTGCTTGTGTGTAGCTGAAACCTCTCTGACCCTGTTTCCACTGTGTTGTAGGAATCCGTATCAAAGCCAGATCTGCAGTAAATCATTGGAGCTGCCACATGTCTGTTGCTCACGCAGCAAAATAGACAACTTGAGACAGAGAGATAAAATAACTTATTCAAGGTCTAAACCCAAGGCACTAGCAGAGCAAGATCTCCTGCTTCCAGATGACCATGATGCTTGCTGGCTTTATGCACAGCAATGGCATGCTGTTAGAGGGAGATCCAATCTCAGCGTGAAACAAAGCCTTCTGAAAGCACCATTTTTCTTTCCTTGTCCAGGCAGGGGCCAAGTTGCTAAAACTTGGAAAGAAAAAGCTTAAAAAAACCTCTGAATCACATTTTCAGAAATTTCTATACTTCCACCTGTGCCACATAAAGGTTACAGGTGTGTCTCCTGGAGAAACTGAAATTTTGCTAGTAGTTACCCAATCAGTCTCTTTCTGTCTGCATTATGCAGTTCTAGGTCAGTTTTGCTCATTTTTAATACCTATAGTGTTGGCTTACATCTAAATTGAAGGAACTTCACTTAGCTCTTTTTAGCTCTTTGGGAGAGTCTAAGAAACATGTGTCTCTCTTTCTTTTAGCCTGATCCCACCCGGCCGTGTAACAATGGATTTCTTCTGTATGTGCTGTCTTAGTTTTCAAAAAGCATTGTCTCTTTTGTGCTGATGGTGAAGCCATCTCGGAAGGTGAGCGCACAGATAGTCTCAGGTGGGATATTCTTGAGCCCTCTTGTAAAAATCTTTTCAAACTCAATCTACTTTCCTGTCAATTGCAGCATCCCCCTCCTACCCCCAATTCCCAACCTCAGTGTCCTAATTTCCTCCCTGACTGATTGCATGAGTCTTCTTTCTGCTGCTGTTGTTACTGTCGTTGCTACCCTTGTTATTTGGGGAAGTGTTCTGCAGCTCAGCTAAGCATCCTGAAGCCAAAGAAAAATGTGTTAGAAAGTCACAACGATTGGGAGGGATTCAGTGGGGACAACTGCTGACAATCCTGTTAGGTCAACAGCACATGGCACTGACAGCCTGATAGTCCTAAAACTCAGAAAACTACAGTGCTGGAAAGCTGACAACTTCTGCTGACAGAAATCTGAGGGTCAATTGTCATAGCAAATGCATGTACAGCTCATGATCAGTCAGGGTAAAAAAGCTGAGCCTGGACGGTACTGAGCACCTTCACCTGCTGCTATGTCAAATGCAGATTGGATTTGTTTTATGAGTCCCCACTGCAAGAAAGCCATTGCAAACTGCAGGGAGCTGAGCTGAGGGCTTCTCCTAGTCCAGAGAAGATCTAATAGAAATCCTGGCCACTGACATGTTTTACGCTTTTTTACAAAGGTAAAAAGAATAAACCATTGAAAAGAGGTAATGGCTACAGGTAGTTATCAGTTAGTGGAAGCCATTAGCAAACAAATGTTTTTTGGACAACAAAAGGAAACAGTAATGTACCGATCTTAAGCAAAAATACAAAGTTTTTAACTCTTTTGAAAGAAAAAAAATCTTTCAGGGGCCTCAAAATAGCCCATGTTGATGAAGAAATAAGTTCATTGAAAACTTTTCTTTCCAAAATCATCAAAGTGGGATTATTTGACGTTTTGCATTTTAAAATGTGAACTGTGATTCATAATTCAGTTGTTCAGTCTTCGGAGAGAAAATATTTCAGTTCCGTTTTTCCATCTGCCTCTAATCCACAATGCAGAAATAATCTATAAATACTAGGAGATAGAAGAAAACTTTCCTTATGACAGCTTGGTTGGCTAGAGAGTGTTTGCAGGAGTCTCTGAAGCAGCAGCACCAAAAACTTTTATGTCTGCACTGGGCGAACCGATAGAGCAAGAGAAGTGTGCACTTACCCAGTAGAGCCATGCCCTTCTCTGTTGCCAAAAGGTGAAGTTACCTTTTTGTTCCACTATCGATTGTAGCCATTTGTTATCTTCTGAATCTCCAGCTTCAGAGTGAAATTTGTCAGGTTTATCCTCTGCCAGAAGGTCACATTCAAAGCAAGTTCAGCTATTTTAGTGTACAAAATGCATATTATGGAAAAACACTGCATCCCTTTTAACCATCCTCCCTTTCTTCCACCATCATTTATTCTTATCCAAACTTTTTGATTTAATCTACATGCGTGAACAATTGAATAACTCTCAGATTGAGGCTGGACATTTTTTGTTTACATTTTATTGTCCTTCCTCCATTAAGCTAAGGACAATCTGATTCTATTTATGCTGCCTCTGAGATTTTCCTTCTCAGTTCTTGCTGAATATACCTCTGATCCCTGAATGGCAATTGGGGTAGTTTAGATTTCAGAATGGACTGCTCCCAACAGAGTCCTAAAAAAACCTCAGGGCCCAACTATTTCTAACATCTATCACCTGTCCATGAGGTGGCATATGCAGGACCTCAGCTAATCCATGGCACAGATTACTTTGGAATGGCTGAACAAAGACTGCAGATGGGTCTGCCTTTACTAAAAGACACAAATGGGATCACTTTTAGAGTCTGCAATAAAGTATCTCTTACAGAACACAGCAGCACCTACTTTTTTTGGTATGGTTGGCATTACCACGTCCCCTTCCTGTGCAAGGACATCAGGGTCTCTTTATGGCTGTCACTGGCAGTACTGTAAAACCCGACACCAGCTGTTCCATCTGGAGGGACAGGGACAGGGAAAAAAATAATCCAGTGAAGTAGCATGTCAGGACTGTAGAGGACATGTCTAGGACACGTAGAGGACAAGTCAAGAGGACTTGAGAGACAGTTGTTGGACTGGGAATGCTTCATAAAAAGCTCCTGCCTTTGAAGTCAGTCCAGGTGCTCACCCTAACAACCACCCATGTTCTGACAGTGCCTTGCTACCAAAACTTCATTGAAAAATAGGGGACAAAAGTCTTCCCACACGGGAAGTCACTTAAAAGAAGAAGGACTTGCCTTCTTCAGGCTGCATCAGCCAAAGATCTGACAAAACACTGCACGAAGCATGGTCTGAGGCTGCAGGAGCTGTCGTACTGTGTTGTGTTACTTCTTTGGATGAACAAAGCACGGCCAGTTGCAAGCCCAGCTGTCTGTAAGCGGAGCTCATCTGTATGTTTGGGCATCTGAGGGGTGTGTGTCTATGCATATGCATGTGCAGAGAAAGGTAGAAGGAGAATTCATGTTGGAATAGCTGAAATGCTGGTAGAAATCAGAAAGATCATGTGCTTAAGGGGTATTGGCTACACTGTCACTGGAATCTAAAGCAATCTCAGACCAAAAGGTCAGTACTGTTTCTGAAGATGTTAAGTACCTTCTAGTACAAGTGGCTGCCCCTGAGAAGCTTCTCGTTTCCTGTCTTAGCTGAAAAGGAAAATGATGCAGTAAAGAAAGATTCTTTCCTGCAGTAAGAGAAATAACTCTGCCGAAGAAAATAGGGCCGTGCTTCCATTCAGACTGCCTAATGACATAAGATAATGTTCAAATGCAGATCAATGATCCTTGCTCTGAATTGGGTAGAAAAAGGCATTTACCCTTGATGTCTCACCCTGTATAAGTGAGCAGCCAAATCATTTATGTAGTAGCCAGTGGAGTAGAACTAACAGAGGATCTCAGAGCCATTTTTAAGCATCTCTGCTGTGAGGTACCACCTTCCAGCGGTGAGGCTTGCCTGCTGGTTTGCCAACTCTGAAAGAGCAACGCCGAGTCCCCATCCACTGATCCAAAGCGCTGACCTCTCTGTAGTGCAATAGGGATAACAGGGATGGCACCAACCCCCTTTTTTTTGGTAAACTGTTTTGAAAAAAATGCTTATCCCTGTATATCTGGAGCGCGTGAAGTCACTGTGATTACTCCCTTGACTGTATAGTTTCAGGTAAGCATAATAAAAGAAACCACTCCATATTGAATTCTTGCTGAGTGACAGTGCAGTCCCAGTGTAGTGATTCCTTGCCTGGAATCACTACGGAATGTCCTATGAGACAGTCTCATTCTCAGTTTCATTTTTAAGGATTTCTTGGAAGCACAAGCATTTTCTTTTTGTCCTGCTTGTATATTAGTAACCAAAAAATCCATGTAGGAAATCAATGTGAATTAAGATTGTTAACTCCCAGATATTATAAAGAGAATGAAGAGAATACAGTGAACTGGGGAGCTTAATTGTATATCTTTCAGAGTGTTTGAAAAATATGGACTTACTTGCTATACTTATTGCCTTTATTATCCGGTACAATTTGTAACCAGAAATATATGAGAGTCAATTAAGGTTTTGAAGAAAAGTTTTCTTTTCTTTTCCATATGAAAGTGTCATATATCATGCAATATCAACTCCAGTGTTAGACTAGCAGAAATTTACTGCACCATGTCCCCGCAGTGAAAATTTGCAGCTAGATTAATGTTCCTTTAGCTGGCATTAAATCAATTTCATACATATGCTTGTATTTTCACCAGAGTGACGTTCTGCAATAGCTGATGTTTTGTAGGAGCACTAAAGAAAAAAACTCAGCAGATTTTGTTCAAGCTTCGCATATATATATATACATATGCACATACACATATATATATAACAACACACTTCATGCTTCACTTGCTATGAAAAAGTCTTGAGGCTTCAAAGTTAGCCAACTTGTTTCATGTTTTTCATGGCGTATGCACTGCTTATTATCAGTGCACATGTGTTTCAGACAGTTAAGAAACATCTAGAGTTACATATATTTAATTTGGATAGAATTGAAATTCTCTTTTTTTGTTTGTTTGTTTTCAGTTTATTGGATTTCTTCTTGTTATGCAACTTATACTTCAGTAATTGACATATGGGGAAAAAAATTTCATTTATCTTCCTACCTAACACTCATCACACTGTAGTTGAATTCACCCTGCCTGGTTCTCAGTAGATCAATGAGGTAATAGCACTCTCCATGACGAGACATGTAAACTGCCCAAGGAGTTTTTGCCTGTCGGTGGGAGTTTGTCCTCTAGGCTCAAAAGACCTGGCTGACAGGGGCAGAGCAATCTCCTGAGCAGGACTCCAGAAAGCTCATTTTCCCTGAATGCTCCTTTTGAAGAAATGGCATTGAGGAGAACAGGAATCCGCTTACTCAGGCTGTCCACACGTAGCAGCTGCTGCAGCCATGGGGCCAAAGACCTCTCCCCTGTTATTTATGTGACAATCACATCAGGCATGAGCAGTGTCCAGCGGTGACATCACCATGAGATCACCAGAGAACAAGTGACAGGAATTTTCCCTTCTCAGTTTCCTTGTGGTAGGTAAAACCACATCAGTTGTTTTGGCAGTCAGCAGATATAGCTGCCCCTGTGTTGAACTGGTGTCTTACCTAGTTGGGGTTATTCAGGCTGGAGAAGAGAAGTCTCCAGGGAGACCTTATAACAGCCTTCCAGTATCTGAAGGGGGCCTACAAGACAGCTGGAGAGGGACTTTATACAAGAGCATCTAGTGATAGAATGAGGGGTAATGGCTTCAAATTGGAAGTGGGGAGATTTAGATTAGATAACAGGAAGAATTTTTTCACTATGAGGGTGGTGAGACACTGGAAAAGGTTCCCCAGAGAAGCTGAAGATGCCCCATCCCTGGAGGTGTCCAAGGCCAGGCTGGATGGGGCTTTGAGCAACCTGGTCTCGTGGGAGGTGTCCCTGCCCAGGGCACGGGGGTTGGAACTCGATGATATTTAAGGTCCCTTCCAACGTAAACTGCTCTATGATTCTGTGATTCTACTGCTTGATACCACCCCGGACGATATGAATCCTCAGGAAAAAAACATTTAGTAGGCATCTCACCTAGACAATCTGATCTGAAAAAGGAGACCTCATTTTTTAATCACCATAGCAAAGGAGGTGTAAATGGGAGAAACCACTGCAAGTGAAAGGAGAATAAGCCCGAGATTTGCAAATAGTTCTACTGTGACTTTGTAATTGAGGAATTTACTGGGATTTAAGGTTTTACAGGCATTCAAGCACAGGTATATTCTGTGCTGAGACACACATAGATTTAGAGATAATGTAGTAAAGACAGCTTATACATATGGATATCTCTAAATATGCCTAGGGAAAAAAATTGTTCCTTTTGCAGCATTACTGTGGTGTAGTGAGGGACCTGTGAGGAAGCATGAGGTCTCTCGGAGTGACAGCCAATGGCAAGTGCTGATCTTTTGAAGGCTGCCCTCAAGGTGCAAGTGAGATGATCTAGCCATTTTTATTGTATGATCTCCATCCTCTAGTATCTAAGCACCTCACGGGCATCACCAGGTCTCAGTCAGATAGAAAACACTCATTGTATTTTACAGCTGAGGGAACTGAAATACAGGGGAGACTACCAGGAAAATTCTTAATTGGCATTAATATCTGGGGCTCTGGGTGATCAGCCACAACCCTGAAGTGTTTCGACACCTTTATGGCAGAAGGACTCTAGCCTGGGGACACAGCTCTTCCTACACACCAAAAATTGGTGGATAATGTTTCCTTAGGATGCTGCTCAACACTGGTGTGTTACTTGTAGCATCTTTCTGTGAGTAACTGAGGTCATCACTATCACTAAGTCTATCACTAACCTCAGTAACAAACTTAAGCTGCCTGAATGCCTGTTTTGCATTCTGTCTTTATATGTCTTATAAGCTATGTTTGTTACTATCAGCTCAAACGCAGTGCCTGTGTTTCCAAGCAGCACCCAGAAATGATGTCATCTTCCTGTTCTCTTCCAAGGAAGGATTTGATTTAATTCATTGTAAAACTAATATGTCTTTTCTCACTTATTTCTTAACCCTTTGCCCTGTCATGATGAGTACCTTTTGTCAGCAGAGTATACAGTTAACATTTGATTACCGGAAAGAGAGAGGTTTGGGTTTTTTCTCTGACATGTAATGCAGCAAAATTAGAAATTAATACCTGGGTCAAGAAGAAACTGACCCTTGAAACATTTATTGTTGCAAATTGCTTGAATGACTGGGTTTCAACTTCGGTCAGCACTGTTGGGTGGAAAGAGAGGCCTCTTACGTTTACATTCATTGTGGAAGATCAAAATGAGAACCCACAGCGGCATTATGAGCATAGTTCCTTTTTAATACATACATCTTGGTGTTAGTTTTTTTTGTTTTTTCTTTTCCCCTGATTATCATTTTATTTTCAATGCAAAGCAAAGTATGCACTAGTGGAATTGTAAGTGAAAAGCTGCCTGCAAAAGTCGCCAAAGATTTGACAAGCTTGGAAGACAGCTGATTTTTAAATGTCTGCCAGCAGTGTGCATGGAACAGCCAGTGCATTGGCTCATATGCCTCCACCTGCTTTATTGTTTCTTGGGAAGGATTTTCACCATTTCCACGTAGGGGATTGTCTTTCCAAACCCAAAGATAAGCTGCACAGGAGTTTTGTTTCATAAATTTCTGTTTTGGAATATGTGCGATGTGTTGTATCTATTGATTCTTTAGCTGTTGTGCTTTGAGGTTTTATGATGTAAGAGTACAGGAAAATAAATTCTGAGCATTATATTAGTTTTAGGCTTTGTTCTACAAGTCTTCAGTTTTTTATTTTCTGTGCTACTTCTTGGGGTTTTTTGTTTATATATGTGCACACACACACCCATACACATGCTTCCTCTATCATCTCGATTGTCTATCCTGCCTTTTTTATAAATCACTTTTAAAAATTTCTGACTATTCTCTGTGTCGTATTTAATTTAATGCAATATTTATAACCATCACCCAATGCTTTTCTGTGCATGGTTTGAAGCAGTTTTCATAAATAAGGATTTAACAAAAAACAGGTTTCATTTTTACACTCTAATTAAAAATTAAGAAGAAAAACCAAAAGAAGAGCAATAAAAATGGGCCAAATTCTTCTCTCAATTGCATGCACTAACCTGACTAGATTTGCTGGATTTACTCTTATTTAAAATGTGCATAAGGGGGAAAAGCAGAGCATGGAATAACCACTTATGAACAGTGAGCTAGCAGCAGTAGCAGGATAGTAATTAAAAGTGCCTCTAGCGCACTCTTTCGAAAGAGCTCATGTGCCTTTGCTCACTCTCTGACAGTGTTACCTGAAAATTCATGAAACACAAAATTTTAAGTTTAGCAAGGCAATCAACAGATAATCAGGGACCAGGGAAATGTTTGCCACTGTTGAATTAGCACAGCTCAGCTGATTAATAGTAGTGGGTTGTGATGTCTTGGCCATGGTGACCACCCATTCTTTGCTACAACATTGGTGTCCTCATTACATACTTCCCTAATTATTAATATAGGTCAAATATATTAATATGGGTCAGTCAGGGGTAAACATGGGTAATAACACCCGAGAGGTGTTCAAGATTGTTTATAAATACATAATCCTTTCCTCTTCTGGGAGAACAAAAAAAGCATAACCAAAAAAACCCAACCCCAAAACTTTTTTTTCACCTCCAAACCTGTCTGGTCTTGAGTGATTTTGGGTGAATCTGAGAAAACCAAGGTTCCTGGTCTTCTGGAAGGAACAGATGTGTTTAAAATAACGTTTGAATCCAATCCCTGTACCATGGACTGTACCATAGAAAGCACCTTACAAGTCAGTGTGGCTTCTTTGAATCTGAAAGGGTTACTTTAATGCCTGGAATTGACACTTGTCCAGTTCTGAGAAAATATTTCCCCAGTGGGAGTAAAACCCCACAATTATCACAGTGGAGGAAAATGTATAACAGTGAGGGGCCATCTCACATTTTTAAAACCACAGTATTCCTTACGGGACAGCACATCACATATGGAAGTGAAACTCTTTTTATCTGCTAAATGCTTAAAAGTGAAAGTCTTCATCCTAAGGGAAAGAAGGAACTCTCTTATAAATTAAAACGTTCTCATCTGGGTTATTAAATAGTTTCTCGGTGGGGAAAAGAATAAAATTAGAAATAGGACTTAAAAGTCCTATTTCATGCTAAAGCATGAAAGTTTTGGGGTTTTTATGAAACTGCTTTCTTTGTGGAACAATGAAAAGGACTTCCCATGTTTTTGTACTAGATCTTGTAAAATCATTCATGCTTGGTCCTCAAAGGGCTTTGCAAATATTACCTAGGTGTCAAAATGCTGCAAGTGAAGGAGACAGGTGGGATTTGGACTGATGGAATGGAGTATCGGAGAGGGAGCTTGAGCCCCACGTAGCTCAAAGTGACTGGCAACTTGGAGGTTATGTGTTGGCTCTCACACTATTAAGGCTGGGAGGCTAAACTGCTTCAGAGAATGGCATTGAAGTCGCTTATTCTTTTAATGCTTTTGCAAATGGTGCTCATAATTTTCCAAGACAGCTTTACCTGGGTAAGAACTGGAGACAGCCAGAGAGTGGATGCAACATAAAGCTTTTTCCTCAGTTAATTATTGTTAAAATGGAGGATTATAATAAAGAAGTCAGAATATAACCCTCCAAAGAGCTTATTTGTTTATGCTTTATATGCCTTCATATACTGACATTTATTATTTTCTGTTACAAGAAAGTAAGAATAATCCTGTGTTTGGCTTCATAAAGTGTACAAATATGCAAATATGTCTGTATCAATATATAGCAATACACAGTCAGCGAGCATTTGTTCGCATCTAGCTGTATTTCTGCAGAGCTAATCTCATCTCCTGTCCAATATAAAACTGTCAGATCGTCTGTTACACTAGGAGACCATTCATATTTCCACTTGTGCATCGTTAAATCGTGGTTTGCAAGCAGTGTTTTAAGTCTAACTCATTTGTGTGTCTGTGTGAACGTCTGCCTCTGCCTTCATTTAGTTCTTTGGATTAACCAATACCGTGTTGGGAACTGCCCAGGAAAATTTGGGTGCCCAGCATCAGAGCTCTTCTATCACTAAACTGTTCCTTTTCAGACATATGCAGACATTGAGAGGATGAGAAATAATTTTTTCTGTTTTGTCTAGCTTCAGTGCAGTACAGCTTATGCTGACTCTGAAAAAGTTTTTAATAAAGTCTTGTGGGGTTAGGAAAGAGGGCTAAAAACCTAGTCTGATTATATCAGAATAGATAAAATGTGCTGTAATCCTCATTCTGTGATGATAGGCTTTTCACAGAAATTAGTTTCCCTGCACTGCACTTTAAAACAAAGTTTGAGAGCTTTTAGTAAGTAAGGCCACACAATCACAACCTTTCTCTGACTCCTAAACAACATGAAAAAGTATGATGTGAGGAAAAAAAAGTACTTATTATCAAAGTCATTATTTTGACACTTTTATCACAGTATAAACAACTATTCAGGTTTCTGGGTATTCACTGATCTATATTTCTCTCCTTTTTTTGCATTCTTCAATTTAGGTCAGCCTTTCAGTTAGTCATTCTGCTCAGAGGCAGAGAACTATTTAACTTGCCGTTTCACAAGCAGCTTGAGGTGTTTCATTGTTGTCTGGAATATGACAGCACAACCCTCCTCTAAGAAAAAAAAAAATATTTTCTTCTAGAACAATCCCCAAATTCTAAAGATTTAACCAGAAAAAAAAAAAAGAGAAAGGAAAGATTCAAACCTCAACTAGCAGAGACATGCAACTTTGCTGCTTAGAAATTCTATGCCAGTGAAGGGGGTTTCAAGACCGTGCAAGATTTTCCTCATTCTCAACATAATATTAATGTACAAAGAATCTCCCAACATATTAGTAAGTCTGCTGAGCGTAGGCTTAGTCACTCTTCTGCAGAGGTGAGGGTGCAGCAGACATCTCAGACTGGAAACATGGTAGACCTTTAAAAGTAGATTTCTCCCACCTGTAAAACAATCTCTCTTTTGCTTATTAAACGATTTTCATACACACAAAATTCTAGTCCTACTGAAACTTATGGAATTTTTTCCATTAATCCCACTGGCTGTAAATGAAGCCCTCGTGTTTCTTAAAGAGTAGCTTGTGGGGAAAAATATTGTGTTTATTTGTTTCTGGCTTTGTTTTCCTTCTTTTTTGTATGAAGTGGCTTGGATTTGTCCTTACTAAGACAGTAGCAATGATTAACCCCAGGAGAGTAGGTCTCTGTAAGATACAGACCCTTCTTCATTATAAATGTAAACATAGCTGCAATTTGCTTCATTGATAGAATGGGTGATAATTTGTCATTTATTGATTTTTTTGGTCCAGTAAATGGTCCTGAGGGCACTGAACGCAGCCTGAGCATCCCTGTGCTCATCCTCTAACAAGAAAGAGCTGAGCCACAAAGAGTTAGGTTGCTTTGTCCTCCATGGAGACCTTTGCCTTATTAAAGCTAAATTTGGAAAGCTTTGGCCCTGACAACAGCAGATGAAACCTGTTGGTCCTTGCATGATGTATCTTCCCCATAATCATGTGTGCGTGTGTATTTCCTATTAGCTGTAATAAGGGTTATGTATTGAGAGCAGATGCTATTTAAGCAATAACTGTCTCATGGTATTACATCTGGATTTATTTAAATGCTGTTGTCTCCCCCTACCATTTGAGCGTTGGAGTGCAGATTTACACAACAAACCATTGAGCAAATGCTCAGTGCTGCTGATCATCATAGTGTAAGGATGCACTTCAAATTCATAAAACTGACCTTTTTCTGAAGTCGACTTTGCTGGGGTCAAACAAAGCCTCGAACCACAAAATATGAGTGTTCCACTTACAAGAAATCCACAGTTCAAAAACATCTTGGATGTGAGAAGGTGGAACTCTACGTTAGATGTGCACATGGTTTGGCTTGTGCATGGTTGGGGTTTTGACCAGAGTTAATAAAAAGGCAGAGATTGGAGAAAGAAAAAAAAATGTGACGAGTTTACTCCTGGGGCAAAAGTGCACTTTGGAGTGAGCTGGCTTCTCTCACTTCTCCATTAACGATCAGTGTCTTGAAGTATAACAAAGCTCACTTTCCAGCTCAGGTCAGGTAGGGCAACAGGTTAGAAAAACCTCTGTGAGAACTCAGGGAAAAGTAATGGGAAATGTTGTGTGCCATAAAAAAGGCAAAGAAAAAAAAAAAAAGAAAGAGACTGAGAAGGTAGAGTGTGGGGGAAGAAAACCAATAAGAAAACACATTTACTGTGCAAAAGTAGCCCGGCACAGAGAGCTGAATTGAGTCAGGGGAAGGTAGGGAATTTCTTATCACACGCATTTTTCACCTCAGTCCTCGTCTCTCCTACAAACAAAGGCAAATGGATAGGCTGTGTCTGTCTGGTGCAGGATTTTACATTTCTCCTTGGGCACTGAATGCACTTCTAGAAAATCAGGATGGCCCTAGGATGTCTTTTTTGGAGGCTCATGCCTTTTCTTCTTGAGCCTGTGGACCTACTTCTTGATCTGCTGCAGGCAGAAGGAGCTAGGTCTTTTAAAAAGCTATTTCTGAAAAATCACACACACACACACACCCCATGCAACATGAAGTCTCATGATGCAGAACAGTCTTTTGGTCACATTTAGCCTAGGGTATATAATGTCCTCAAACTCACTTTGCAAAACGCCCTGGTTGCCAATTCTCTGCTCTCTGGTCAGGAGGTTTCAGGTAATGTCAGCTAATGCAGAATGGAAAGCTGTCTTTTCTTTCTTCACCACTGAGTCCTGGGATTTCTCCCTGCTCCAGGGGGCAAATGGAGAGTTAGACCACAACCTCCAAAATGCACCATTTTGTGTATTTATCTAAATATAAAAAACTCCGACTTGTCCATTAGGCAGAAAACCTAGACACTGAACTCTAATGGCCACATCTCCTAATTAGAAGGCACTCAGAAATGCAAGTCTTTGTTTCCACAAAGGCAGCAGCCCAGTTGCAGACTGCTTGGGAGCACCTCTGTGCTGTGAGTGGGATGGCCATCCTTACAGGTCTCCTTGGGACAGCACAATTGGGATTTACCAGTGTCTACCTAATGCACAGGAGTCGAGTATGACCCTTCTGTTTCACAGCCAGATTCTTTTTTTCTCTCCAAAGTGACTAGGAGTCAGCTTTGAGAGGCAACCCAGTCTTTATGAACCTACAAGAAAATATCTTAAAACATGTGCCCAGCCTCTGGCTTTGCAGCAATTCAAGTTAATTCAGTGACAGTCGTCAGTAAAAAATTATGCACTTTAGTCCTGCAGTTCCTCAATGTGGGTGAAAATGGGTGGCTGAGTTATATCTATACATTTTTAAGCAGTTAGTTTTCGTCATGTGGCTGACTTAGAAAACATTTTTTTTCCTGCATATATATATTGTGCTGTGGAGGGTAAGCACATGTCAGTGGTAAAATCTACTCCACACTACAGAGAAATAGAAGAAATGACCTAACTGGCTGGGTTTTTAGATGAGCAAAGGAATGTTGTTCTAATGTTTCTGTCTGGTGTTTCAACCCTATGGGGCCATATATTGCAGTGTAGATGTCTGACCAGCCCTCCAAAGGCCGAGGTGAGCAATTCTGCTGGGGAAGCAAGTCAGGCATTCAAGAGATGAAGAGCTGTTGAATTCACAAGACTTACGTCTACTTTTCTAACCCAAACTTAACAGATGGGTCCTGAGCTCTGTTCCATGACCTCCCATGCTGCCATTGAAATAGGAAATCCCCACTGCAATTACTAGCAAGTTCCTTTGTCCTCATCTGTTATGAACATTAACTCTCTGGGGAGAACATGGTAACCAAAAAATTGAGTTAAGTTGACATTGTGGCACTGAGATAACAGGATGGACGCAAAATGTTAGCCTTTATTTTGGGGTGGATAATGTTTTTATTTTTAAATTGTCTTTCCTGGTCCTTATCTTTAAGCAATTAGCACAGTAACAGTATGCTTAAAGGCTAACAATATACTGCATGCAGAAAGGGCAATTATAGCAAAAAAAAGAAGTAAAAAGTGAGAAGGTAGATCTGCTTTGCTACAAAGAAGTCAGTAAATTGTGCAAAATGCAGGATGATGCAAGCCCCCGAAAGATTCCAGCAGCAGCAGCCCCTGATCTAAAGCTGAGTGTCTCTGTCTTCACTCCTGCAATTGCAGTCTTTGCTTTGGTTACCTTATTCCTCCTCAGCCTGACTATGTTTTTCTATATTTCCCCTGTCTATTTTCTGAAGAGGCAATTGTTGTGAATGGTGGAGAAGGTTGAGTGCCTAACTGAAATAAAGGAAAATTAGTTTTTAAGGAGAGTAAATTTGATAGAATAGGACCCGTAAGGATAACAAGCTGGCGATAATTCAGTGTAGTCTTCCTGTTCTGCTCCTGTTTATTAAATATTCTTATTGACTTCTGCTTCTCAGTACTCTATGTTCTGTAGTGTACTAAATTACAGTAACTGAATATTCTGTCTACATATGCTGACTGGTCATTTGAGAGATGAGTGTACTTAAGACAGAAATGCTTTCCTTTACTCCTTTCATCTTGGAAATGCCTATTATAAAATGTACATCTGTGAGAAGGCACTTCTCCCTGCCAAATGAGATTTAATGCTGAAAAAGCTACAGAGCTAAATAAAATAATAAACTTCAAAATGGAACCTTCTTTTTGACTAACAGTTCTCTTTCCTAGCCACTGCTAGAATTGTGAGTGGGGTTTAATACCCGTGCCTCCATACCCAAATTCTCTCTCCTATAAAAGAAGTCCCACCACACAAATGTTCCAGAAAGGCTTGGCTTACCCTCATTGTGACCTAAAAATGTTGATGGACTTTCTCGGGCTTTACAAATTTTGGTGTCACTTGCTTGGGGAACAAGACGCTTTGATTGTCAGCCTTTTTTGGCAATGAAAGGTAAACTACACAAGGCCAAGGAATGCTCTCAAGCACAAGCATGTATTTATCCATAACATTTAACTACTGTCGGTCTCTCTAGAATAGCTTTGACAGGCGCATCTGAAAGTCCTTTGGTCAATGCCTGGACGTGGCATGAGGAATAGCATAAGCCAGTGACTGTTCTCACACAACACAGATAAATCCATCCTCTTCTTGAGTCAGAAGTCTTAATCCGTGGATTTACACCATGATTTTGTAGCCAGACAACAAGTCTTGGTCAATATTCTTTACTACTACGGAATAGGTTAAATGTTCCAACTTTATTCCCTTCTCAGAAGAAGGGGAAAGGGGGAAGTGTTATTTCCCTCCCTTTCCTAACTATTGGGTTGCACAATCCTCTTCCCATTAATGTTATTTTATTAACTAAAAAAAGCTTTACAATTTTATTTTACAATTTTATTTTAGTTTTTGCTGTACAGTAGCAGAATTTAATTGCCTTTCTACCCAGAATACCCTGTTCCTGGGAGATGGGGCATTTGCCAGGAGGATATAGCTTTGAGGCTCCTCCTTCTGAGGAAAGAATTGAAACCAAGTCTCCCAAGGGCCAGGAATCTATGCGACCATTAGGAGATTTTGTAACAGTGTGGTATTTCCTCAAGCTGTATTTTTTTTTAAAGTGTTGCTCTTATCTGATATGTTGGTTGTGTTCTGAGACCACTTCATGACAACCTCCCAAAGGAGAAAAATTGAGGGTAGAAATGCTTAATTCCTGAATCCCAGTGAAGTTTGTTTGTTAATCAAATGTTGAACTGCTTAACAAACTATACAGCAAAAGAAGATAGAGATAGAACTTGCAGGGTCATGAGATATTTGGGACTGAAAATAGTCCCAAAGTTCACATTTGTGAACTTTAAGTGCCTCCAAATGTGGATAGAAGAAGTACATTGCTTTAGGAACATATTTAACATTATAATATGCAAGTATAAATTCTATCCCTTCATGCCCTCATGTTATAAGACTGCCTTTATTTCCTCTAATAGTGATTGAGATTTGTCTTTGCTTCTCCTGCAAGACCATTCTTTGTCTTCCATTTCCTGAACTAAATATAAGTACTCTATCTTGCTTAGCTGTCTATGCAGCAGAAGCTAAACCTATGTCCAAAAGGGAATTCTACATCTAGGAATTCAACATGGATTGAGTAACTTGGAGGCAGCAAACAGCAGCTGTTCAGAAAACACTGAGTTTGCTGTCATTGATCTCTCTTTTCCATATGGAGTAACCGTCTTTTAAACACTCTCCCATTTGAACCAGGCCCCGGGGCCCCACACCTCTCACAAAAGCTAGGAGAATTTCTTTTGCTTTAAGAAATCTTAAAGTATATACAGTCTTCTACTAGGGAGGAAGATTTTTTTTTTTCCAGTAGGAAGTAGTTGGTTTATTATCTATTTTCATTCACTTCATACAGAACTGCATGCAAGTATGAGATAAGTGTATCTATCTAATTACTGAAAGATACCATGACCTAGCCAAGTACCTGGTACCTCAACCTAGAGGAATAGTTTGGAGTAGAAAAAATAATTCTATTCCCTCTCTATACATAACAAGTTTTAGGTTGCATACTCCTGGGATTCTTTAAAACAATTAAGGCCACGTAAATGTTTTGCTGTATTTTCCTATGATGTGCAAACATATTTAATTTCTTTGGTATATTAAAGGAAATAGTCTTGGGATTTTTCTCAGCCTTCTCTGCTTAAGGCATCCCTCAGCTCCATACTGCAGTCTTCTGAGAAACAGTAGATGTTAGTTCCCATGTTTGCATGAGAAGAATCATTGTGGATTATGAACCAAACCTGTCAGGCTCAGGTCTTTCTCAGGGTGAAATTCACACCATGCAATTGAGATCTCTATTTTATCATTCTGACATGGGAGAAAAAAATAAATGAAAGGAATAAAAGTGACCCAAGTGACAATAATCATTTAGGCACAGCAGATTTCTTCCTCAGGTTTATTCAAGATGCAGGATTTCAAGACTAGTTGTCACTTGTTTCCTTATTGTGAGTCACAGGGACTAGACCTGGAAGAGTTCTGAGTCATTCTGTCAAGTCTGCTATTGCAGAAAACCTCACTGTGCAACCTCAAATTGAATAAACTCACAGAGAACTCAAAGATATGTAGGCACCTTTTAAAGTTTTGATTTTCCTTTCAAGACCCAAATATTTTGGAAAAAAAATCTGAAAAATATGGGTTCTGACCACATAGTTGACCTTTGTTTAAGTTGAACTAGATGACCTCTGTAGGTCCCTTTTCTGAATTATCCTGTGTTCCTGCAATTGCAGCATAAATGAGCACTGACTGAGACCTCTATACTACCCATGAGATGTGCAAGTGACACCAGTAAGGGATTCCACTGAGTTTTGACATCTCATGATCCTTCTGGAGAGAAGTGAAAACTTGACAAGATCATTGCTCTTGCTAAGCCCCCTAATGGCTACTATTTTTTTTTACCATGTTCATTTCACTGAGGTGCTTCAGCTTCCTGTGTTTATGCCCCAAAATAATTCAAAGCAGAAGTTCTGCAGAGACACCAGCAGTTGGAACAGAACGAGGCAAGGAGTAGTAAAAATCTGTTCTGCAAGTGAAGAGGATGGTGAAGAAAAATTGACTTTTTATTTCCTTTATTACCACCAAAACTGTTTTGTCATCTTATGTTAATTACTGAAATTGAAATCTCCAGAGTGCCAGATCCCTAGCACAGGGAATAAACAGAACGACTTCCATCGATTTCAGTATATTATGGACTTCTGCACATTTTGGATCTGTACAGGAGGAAGGATACATGTAAGATGGCATGAATGCATCTCTTCACCACGTCTGCTAATGGTTTGTTAAGTGCAGCACTATGTGGGCCATTTGACCTCCATGCCTCCTTGTCCCCCTGCTGAGGCACTAACCTCACCAAGCAAGGCATAAAAAAGGCTCAGAAGGTTAAGTACTTGTTTGTAGCATGGAGGGCCTGAGAGACCCCATGGCCAAAGGACAGACTATACTAAAGACTAATCTGCTTATTAGATCATGTGGTCAGTGTCAGCAGCATGTCTGACCAGGCCCTCTAAGCTTCTGTTCTTTTTCCTACAACTCTTCTCCACCTGCCTCCATGTGAGGAAGGCTGATTGATTTCACTGTCATGGTCGGAGTCTTATTTTTGAACCTTTTTACATGTTGGCAGCAGAAAGGAAGGCAAAAGGCTAAGAATGATTTTGTTGTGGGAGCCAGTCAGCTCTTCAACTTGTGCTAGAGTGAGACAGAATAACTATTACGGGCATCCTCAGCAGGGCTTGTTAGCTTAGACATGGCCACTTAGAGAAAGTGCATCAGCCTGTCGTATGATTTGCAGATATTGTGGGAAACTCACCTCCAGGTCTTCTAGTTCTGTATAACTGTGCATGCTCTCGGTGTAAAGTCCAGGGTGAAACCATAGCCTTTTCCATTCTTGTTATCTATTACTCACGTGGTGAGGGTGGCTTGAAGGGAGATTTAAAAAACCATCTCTGTCCATGCTTTTGCTTCAGTAACAAGCTGAACACAGTCACAGATGAAGTAGAGAGAGACAAGGAAGGACTGCTGCATGTTGCAAAACCCTGACACACGTCAGCAGGAGTACATGTATCTGCACAGCAGAGGTCCAGCAAAGACTGAGAGAGTTTGGACTTGGATTTCTAGGAAATAAAGCTTTATCTCATAACTGTTTCTCTGTGTTTCCTTGACTTCAGGCTGTGCAGCTATTTCCTGATCAAGATGAAGCAACTCAAGTAGCTATCGTGGAAAGATGTGGGTGGAAAACATCCTCTCTTGAATTACTGTTTCTTTAACATTTCCTCTGTGAAAGCAAGTAATACGAAGTATTACATTTCAATGTCATTATTAATATAGTGATACCAATTTAATCACTGATGTGATTACAGTGCACTGTGCACCAAAGAAAGACTCTTCTTAGTCAGACTATGGGCTGTTAGAGCAGTAACCTGTTCCTGACAACTGCTGAAGGAAAGAAGACAAAAAAAGGCAAGGGTAACATCTCTCCTGATGCATCTTCCTAAATCCCAGGAATGAGATTTCATGTACTTCTCTATCTGAGCACTGGACCTGTATATTTATGTTTAATAGCTGTTGATGGACTTTGTTTCCAAGAATCTGTCAAATCACATTTTGGCATTTCTGAAATTGTGTTTCTGTGAGTTTTACCATGTCCTTGGGCACTGTATGAAAATATAAATCCTTTTGATGTTTGCCAAATACCTGATCGTAATTTCACTTGTGTCCCTACTCCCCTTATTCTTAGGTTGTGAGAAATAATGCATGATCATTGCCTATTTCCTTTCTCCAGGATTTTCAAAACTTATTTATTCAGCTACTGAATCTCCCCCATCTTCTCTTTTCCAGACAAGCACATCTTCTGCTTAATATCTGTCTATATAGAAGATGGTCCACCTCTTCAGTGATTTTTTCCCTTTTTGTATTTCTCCTAGTTCTGTTGCACCCTTGTTTTGATGTAGGGGTAGGAATTGCATGTAGTATATAAGATAAAGGAGTATTAAGGTTTTATAGATTACCATAATGATGATTTCTGTTTTGTTCTCTGTGCCTTTTGCTGTAACCCCTCCTGTTTCACTTGCCTTTCTGTCTGCTCTCCAGCACTGAGAAGGCATTTTCAAGAAATGAGTCTGTTATGAGGAATCTGTGTTCAACCCAATTCTATCAAAACACAGTATTTTTTGTGACTTATGTGCAGAAATAAGAAAGCCTCTCTCATAAGATTTTTGTATAAAGGCATAGATAAGGTAGACAGTGGTAAGAGAACACAGATTGAAGGGTGGGCTCTGAGGTCTTACTCTGTAGACTCCTTCCTGGACTTCAGAAGAGGTTTCTGGTTGAAAGAGCTGGAGGTCCTCACTGAGCGGGGTTCCACAGCGAATCTTACATTCCTCTGTGTGTGGACATCTCTAAGAAAAATGAATGTTGAGAGATGTACTTTGGTTAAGATAGAACCTCCTACTAAGCTCTTTTACATATAGCTGCAGCAGCAAGATACAGCACTGCTGTCTCAGTCGTACATGGGAAGCCAAAAATAGTTTTAAAGAATGAGTAAAATAAAAACCAAGAAAGAAAACCCAGCACTTTCCTTTCAAATGGTTGTGTTTCAGAAAGTTGTTTGCCTGCAGGTTATGGCTTATCTTGGAGTGGAGCTCATGGCACCTGTTCAAGATGCCAGGACAGAGGGGGTTGTTCAAAGAGGGATGAAGCTGTCCTTTATCAATAACTCCAGCGCATTCAGTATAAACAAGCTTCTTCCATCTGTGCAGCATCCTGTCATTGCCTGAACAATGCTGAAAGGAAAATCCTACGCCCCACTTACTTCCTGCTCTTGACATATGAAGCTCCAAGAGATTGAAAGCAGCACATGGTCGAAAAGAAAGAAAAGAAATGAGGTAATGGCCAAACATAGCACAACTCTCCCTTTTTGCTGACTCCTCCAGAGATGACGGAATACATAAACCTGAGGATGATTCTCCTGAAAGCCACAATGCTGTGAATTTTAGGTATTATATTTTGCTCTGGTTATATTACCGGGTGGAAAGAATGGTAAGTGGGGATCTTTTGTTTCCCAGTCCTAAAATCCTCACATTGATGAACAAAAGCAACATACCCATTTTACAAATAGTGGATCTGAGATGTCAAGGTGAGGAAACCCAGCTTTGTGCTTCCTGTGAACGTGTAAGCTGAGTGGGAAAGACAGACAACTGATATTTGTAGGCCTGAATGAACTAGTCATAAATTAGTAACAAGAACTGCCGTGGAAGAAAATTCTGCATTACAGAAAAAGTGAGGAGTAGCCCTGTCTTATTCCTGCTGCAACTACCAAAAGTTATCTCATAGGCTCCATTGACCCCTGCTTTAAATGAAGATAAGCTATTATAAAGATATAGTTAGAACTTTTCCCCTTGTACTCTAAAGCACTTATTTTTTGAGGTTCTGGCAAGATTGAGGTAAAGCCTGATTTCCCCAACCTGTCATACTGGCACCATTAGATGTTGTGATGAAATGCTGGTATGTTTTTCACAAAAGAAGAAAAAAAGTGCTCCATAGCCCAGCATTTGGATCCATACCCATGTAGGCAGGACCTCTGACACACCATCTGGAGCAGAGACAGGCATCTCAGACCCACACATTGCAGGCTATCACTCATTCCTCATTCTTTCTGTCGCAGAAAAAGAAAAACAAAAAACCAAATCAGTTTCTGGAGATCTAGGAAAGACTTTTCTTCACGCAAGTGGATGTAAAAGCCACACATTCACATGAAAAGTCAGCCTTCCCAACTCCACCTACAAATAACCTTCAGCTCCCACAGCCTTCAGTGAAGAGCAGTTGTTCAGTCCCTCACATGACTGAAGGCAATGTCCCTAATGGATGCAGAGAGGCTTGGCACAGAAAACCGGTCTCTCTGGGCAAATGGCAGTAAAGTCACTGGCATTTTGTACTCCTGTGCTTGCTCACAAGATGAACAGTTCACTGCACTGCTAGCCAGGACAATCAGCAACAGTAAACTGTTTTGGGCAGTTCTTCATTCCCCAGACCCACGTACATCATACCCAAAGGAAAGTGGTGGTTTAGAGGTCTGTAGAGTGCCTGTTTAGTGCTCAGTGAATGGGGAGAGACATACTCTGAAGCCCTTGTGTAATATCAGAAAAGCATCCAAACTACAAGGGGTATTTGAGTTGAGGTCCAGTACTCTTCTGGAAGTTTTGAGTTCTAAAAATAACACCTCTTCTCTTTCCCTAGAAACAACTGACATATGCACATAACCAGCTGCAGTCTCAAGGCTGTGGCTCCACAGCAAGGCCACCGCCAGTAGTGTCCCTAATAGGAGGTAGTTGCCCGATGAAGCCTCAGGATGACTGAAACCTAAAAGCACTGAAGGTCCAGCTAAGAAACAGATTTAACAGACTCATCCTCAGAAATTCCTACTGCTAGCTCAGCTGGTAAAGTATTCTCATTTTATAGATAAAGAATTGACAACCGGTGCCTCTAAAGACTGAGGAGCCTAGAGGTTTAGCAAAAGCATCTGGTGAAACGAAATATCCAGCCAACAGTTATCTTCTTTTCCCTGTTCCCTGTGGTATTCTGTAATAATAGCCCCAGGACATTGGCCCCTTCTGTTAAACATCAGGTAATCCTTTATATGGTAGAAAGTTAAATTCTGGTCTCTTCGACCAACATATGACTCTTATGCAGCTGATTATCCACTTGTTTGCATGAGTATAAGTGTATATCTTGATGTAGTGGAGCTACACAAGGGTAATGTCATCACAGGTGACTGAAGTCAGTTTTTTAAATCTTCTAAATGGATGAACAAGAACAGCAACAACAACAAAATTTTTTTTTTATTTTTTTGTTAGATGTTGTCTCATAGTAAAACTAACACCTGTTAGTAGAATCAGTTTGGAATGAGCAATTTGGTTTTGGGTCATACATGGCATCAAGTAACCCCTATTGAAGAAATCAGTACAATTGCCAACAAAATATAGAATAAAGGGAGAATATGCTTAATAGGAATATTAACAGTAATAGTAACAACAACAAGAATATTAATAGCATCTTCAGTTTTAGTAATGGACAAATAAACCTCAAGTTTACACAGAATTTAGGGTAAAGGAAATTCTATCCTATGTTTTGTTGATGGTAGTATATCACTGTAGGAGGTGCTAAGTCTGGCTTTAAAGTGTCTGAAAATGCAGAAAAGAACATACATCAGAATCTGCCCTCATTAAAAACCATGTTACTTCTCTGACTTCAGCAAAAGCAGAGTATTGGTTTCTAAAAGCAGATTTTAGCCTCACAGATGACTCTGATCATATACTTATACAGTGCTATAAATTGCTAATGGGCTTGTGGATTCTGTGAAGCAGGAAGGAATTGGTTGGAAAGTGCTGTTTTCAAAAAAGCTTTTGAAAGAGCAGAGAAGGGAAAACAATCAGGATGCTTGCAAAAATCCAAGGTCACAGGCTGGAAGCAGAACTTCAGGGAAGGAAATCAGAAGAGAGAGAAAAGTTAGAAGAGTGGGAAGTGGGAACAGGCAGAAGAGGCGTTAAAATGATGGTGGAAATGAAAAAGATGTCACAAAATGTCAGTTGTGGCAGAGACTTCAGATATCCCTTGCTCTATGTCTAAGCCACCTTGCCTGTGAGCCCCATCACAATGCTTAGCTGGGACCATCTCTCTGTATTTGTACGGGCTCTACAATAGGGACCTGCTCTTTGTTCTCTTGTATCTCCCAGCATCATCATCACACAACTAATTAACAGCAGTAATAAATGATACTGTATTGCCTCTTAACCCTTTGCATTTATTTTTCTGTGGGTTGCATTAAAAAGAACAAAAATTTTGAAAAAGGAAAGATTAATAATCCTCAGTCAGAGTGAAACTCTGGAGAGATGACACCATCTGGATGATTAGTACTTGTTTCATTTGCACGTTGAACTCAGTACTCTTCCGGCACTAATTATTGCATACCCTTTCCTTATACCATGACTTCTGGGGCTGTGTGCGTGATATAAATAGCAGACTAATGACATGTGGTATGTTGCTCAGGAGACCTCATGTTAGTTTACAGCATTTCTCTGATTATTACTTTTTTAATAGAGAGAAGATAAAATACTGGCCTCACAAGTGAGACATGAGAGTCTTAATTTGTTCACATTTCTCTAAGAGCCAATGCATGATGAAATATTTATATGTTCCTCTCTGACTGCAGCATTTTGAATGTGCTGGGTTGTTTATTACTGTAGTTAAGAAATTATGAAGAAAGAAATGCTGGAGAATTCAGTAGCAGGATATCCATGTCAAGTGTGAAAGTAAAATGGGAATAACCAAACCAAACCACACATAACTACACATGGTGCTAAGGGCCTGACCTATCCCACATAGCTAGATAATTTAATAATTTGTCAATTGGTGGAACATTTGTAGAGCAAGTCGCAGAGTGAAACACTGTTCCTAATGTCTGAAAGGCAAGGCAAACATAAGGTCGTTAAAATGGCAGTAATGCCAACTAAAATAATGAGGTTTGTCATCTTATGGGGGTGTAACACAAGCTATCTAGAATTGTCAAGAGAGGAAGCAAAGCCACAGATTGGCACGGAGCTTTTGGAGAGAGGGATGCCATCTGAAATATGGACACTGCTGAGATGCCCATTCTTGGTTAATCTGAATGTGACCTGCTGACACGTTTACCTCCTAAGGTTTCACCCTGCCATGTTCCTTTCTAACTGCAAATTTTCAACATACAAAAATCAGTAATTGATGAAGAGCACAGTGAGGCTTGGTGTGGCATTTCCACTCTTGGGATGACATTTTGGTAGGTTAACTCATCCCCCTAGGGGTGAATTAATAAGTGTTGATTGCTGTTTGCTCCTTGCTTGTATTGGGACTAACAAAGACCTCTTTCTCCCTGTACAAAGCATGGGTTTACTAAAGGTTTTCAGTACATTGTCACAGCATGTAAACAAGTGTGTATTCTAGATTAAAAGACCAACCTGATAATCAAAAGAAGATTGAAGACCATGTCTGCTCAACTCAGCCCTCACTCTCTGCTCAGATCCCAGCTCAATGCCACTCTGCTGTATCTCTGCAACTCTCCACAAATACCATTTGAACCATGGAGTTCTTCTGCAATAATCTTGAAAATCTCTGTTCCTGACATATAACCAGAAACTTCTGGTCCATCCTTGCTTTGCTATTGCTCACAAGTGGTGGGACAACCTTGGAAGGAGAGACTGGTAGTCTGTTGGTCAACGGCCAGCAGAGGTCTGCAAGAAAGTCTGAAATATGCTTTAACATTGTTCTCAGGAGACATAAGCAGAACTGAATAGGTGCTAGGGAATAAAACAAAAAGGCAGTTTACAGATTTTAAACTGCAAAATCTTAGGGCAGGAGTTTAATTGTTAATCTTTCCTGATTTACAGGTCTTCAAATTATCCAAACTCTGTCCTGGAAATTTAAACCTACTGAAAGCAGGTTTAGTTTTCTTAGCTATCTTTTGTAGTCCACAGACCTTCAGAAGACTGAGGCCCAGTTTGAAATATAGTATTGAACATATGCTACTGGAGACATTCTAGGTTTGGGTTAAGGTGGGGCAAGAATTTAGAGAGTCCATGGAGTCTGAAAATACTCTGTTAGAGCATTTAATGTAAAGGGGATATGCTCCTCTTTCCCATCCACTGCTGTCTCCCCACTGACCTTGCTCTGTCAGCTAGCCCAGAAAATGAAAGGACTGTTACCCTTTTCTACACTCCTTGGGGTTTCCAGTCCTTTATCTCTACTCGAGCCTTCACATCCACTAAGTCCAAGGACCAAGAGTGAAGCAAGGAGAGGGAAAGGCTCCTTACAACCTTCTCTTATCTTCTTGAGCACCCATGCGGTGCTAGCTGCAATCCTGGCCCTCTGTGATTCATAAACTATCTAATACTCTTTTTAAAACTCTCTCTTAAATCAAATAATTTTGTTTCATTGCCTCCTGCTGCATGAAGGTCAAAGCCTAGTGGTGTATACTTCACTGATTCTTTATAACAGTGTCCTCTTCAAGATCGGTTTCATTTGCCTTGTGTTGATGGTTTCCACTCCAGTCTTCATATAATTACAGGAAGGTGACATGAACAGCCCCTTTTCACCCGTGTGAATGTCTGAAACTATCCCTGCATGTCTACAGGTCATTAAAATTTGAGCTTGCTGTTCATGTAAAAGGCTTTCTCTGATGTTTTTTTCTTTGCTTTTTGGGTTTTTTTTTCTAAAGAAACCTTAAGTCTCACAGCTTAGATTTTAGAGCTGGGCATGGAAAAAAACAGTGCATTAGCAATGTTGAATATATCAATGAATTTGAGAATAAATGCTTCATAAATGCTTCCATTTATTTTTCACAAATTAGTTCATCTGCTAACAAAAGACAAGCAAAGAATGAAAACAACAAAGCATAGTTAATATTAGAAAGGAACTGAAATAAGTCTTTTAAAATAAGGAAAATCGTATGGGCTAATACCTATACAGTGCACTCAGGGGAAAAATGCAAGTAATTATAATATTATCTCTCTATTCAGAATATAGGATTTTATGGATTTCACAATGCACATAAAAGGCCACATGTTCCATTATATTTACAATGCTCCACTTTTATTGCATACAGTGAAAAAATATGATGCAAAATGAAATGGGAAGTTCTATAGCTCGGTTTTATTTGACTGGGTCTGATTTCCTATTGTAAGTAGCCAAAAATGTCACAGGAGATAGTTACAAAAGTAAACGTTATCGGCATTGTGCAAAACGTGCTGGTAAAAATGCTACAATTTCCACCTTTAAAAAGTGACATATCAAAATATAAAAGGCTGTAATGAATAATGCTAAGAGGAGACATTGTAATTTGAACTGACTGACCACAAACACTCAGGTTTGGTCTTGTATTATGCAAATTCTAAGGCCATAGGGGAGGGTGGCCTGATTCACTTACAGTTTTCTGACACACACAGTTCCAGTTTCTCACCTGTTTTTTAATTTCCTCAGCAGCCTAAAAGACAATATTATAAGAACTTGGCTAAGGGGCTTTTTGACATGAAGATGGCTTGTACCTGACCATCGTGAAGTAGAGACATCCATACTAATGTTTGTGCTCAGGGCACAAATGCCATTAGCTGCTTTCCTATAGGTTCTACAGGTCAAGAACCTTAGCCTTCACTAGGTTTGTTGCTTCTATCACTGTATATGTTTACATACCATTTTAAACCAGTTTTCTGTGAATTTGTTCCCAGGCTTCAAACATCCTGAGGAAGAGTGGGTTTGTACAAGGAAAAAGAACTTGACTGAGGTTAAGGTGGAGCAGCACTACTTGTGGGCTTTCCTAGAACAAGGATACAAGGATATAGTGTTTCCTCTGCCCTGGGACTAATTTGGTCTTGCTGGAGGATATGGCAAAACTTCCATTGATTTAAATGAGTCATAATTAAGGTCTTGGGAAAAAAAAACCACAAATGCAACAATATCTTGCTGTCATTTGTAGGTTTTTTGCCTGTGCTTATATTTAAAATAATATCCAAATCCATGTATTATCTTGTTATGTAACACATATTATAATGCACACTGTAATGAATATAACATTATAATGTATACTCTACAGTACAATTACATAAATTCGTAACAATATAATACATATGATAGAATACAATAAAAATATTATACATATAAAGAATCATAATACGTCACAATATACATTGGAATACATGTAACACAATCCCATGGCAGAATTCATCATTTCAAAATACCTCTTTTCTGATTGCCATCAAGTCAACATATGATCAGGAGTTGATGGGAGAGTAGGGTGAGAGCTAAGACATAAGGGTGTTTTTAGTAAAATGTGTCAAATTCTAGCAGCAGAAAAATCAAATATGAAGAAAGTGCCCCAATGTATCTTTGGAGGAATGCAAACCAGGAAATGTCCCTTTTTTCCTGACTTGCTAACACCATCTGCCTGAACGTCTTTGGCAGGAGAACAGCCTCTGAAGGAAAGAGCTGGGACAATTAAGACTAAACTGGACAAAATCCAAGGAACAAGTCTGTACTGAAAAAGTGATGGAGCAGGATATTTAAAAGGCCTTCTCATTCTCCAAATATATGCTGTTTAGTGGCTTTGGATCTGATTTGTGGAGCTTAATATTTAATACTGAAATATTTTGAAAAGTGTCATGGAAACAGTACTGCCTTCATATCTTACTGCTCAAAACAGGGTAGTGAAATAGCTAGCTCAACGTACTGGTGCTTTTGCAGGATCTCGTTCTCTGTCTTTACACTAAGTAAGGTCCCTGGCACTGAGCAGGGTGGAGGAGCAGCCCTGCCAGCTGTGCTTGTGCCTCTTTTTCAAGCCCAGCCTGGGCCAGGCAGAAGGTTTCAATGCTAGGACACTCCTGACTGACTACTGATGTTTCCTAATGATGACAGAAGCTTTCAGGGGAGCGGAAACTTACAGAAGCAGCAAAGTGGGAGGAAGAGTGAGGAAACGAAGGACCTGATGGCAGGAAATTTACGTAAATAAGACGATAAAAATTCATGTTATATGCAAAGTGGCACTCTACATTGTATGTAGAGTGTCTCCAGTTTTCTCAGCTTACTGCCTTGACAGCTGTGAGAGTGAAAGAAGGAGCATGGCCAGTCAAGTGTATTAGCTGATATGCACATAAAATCCTGGGCAGGATCTGCTTGCACACAAAAGACTTGGCTCCAGATAATGCTGTCACTCTTCAATCATGTGTCATGTTTCTGTTAATCTTGCAAACAGCCAATATCAAGATGCACAGCTTTCTTGCCCTCCAACATAGGCTTCTTAAGCACACTGTAAAAGCAGGAAAGAAGAACAAAGAAACTCACTGCAGCACATATATTCTTTTTCTGAAGGAGCAGGCAAATCTCACAGATTTTATGGGAATTAACTACAAGTGGTCATCAATCTTGACATTTTCTTGAAAAATATGACATGTTGAATATGCAGCAAGAATCTGTGCTGGAGGGCAACTTTGTTCATTTCTGTCTGCAAGACCTGGGCAGCACAGGGAAGGTCTCACTTCCACGATCACTATGACACGGTTGTGTCACAACATCACAGAATCAGTCACAGAGTCACAGAATGGCAGGGGTTGGAAGGGAAGTTCAGAGATTATCTAGTCCAATTCCCTGACAAAGAAGGGTCACCCAGAGCAGGCTGGACAGGAATGCATCTAGGCAGCTTTTGAATATTTCCAGAAAAGGAGACTCCACACTCTCTCTGGGCAGCCTGTTGCAGGGCTCTGGAACCCTTAAAGTAAAAAAGTTTTTCCTTATGTTGAGATGGAATTTCCTGTGTTCCAGTTTGTGCCGGTTGCCCCTTCTCCTGTCATGGGGCACCCCTGAAAAGCGTCTGGCCCCATCCTCTTTACAACTGCCCTTTAGATATTGATAAGCATTGATGAGGTTTCCTCTCAGACTTCTCTTTTCCAGACTAAACAGACCCAGGTCTCTCAGAGTTTCCTTATAAGAGGGATGCTCCATTCCCTTGATCATCTTTGTAGCCCTTTGCAGGACTCTCTCCAGTAGTTCCCTGTCCTTCTTGAACTGGGGGCCCCAGACCTGGACACATTACTCCAGATACGGCACCACCAGGGCAGAGTAAATAAGGAGGATGAACCTCCCTCAACCTGCTGGCCATTTTTTTTTGGGTGCTCTTTATGGACTTCTTGGCCACAAGGGCACATTGTTGCCTCATGGTCAATTTGTTGTCCACCAAGACTCCCAGGTCCCTCTCATCCAGTATGAGAGACAGGAATAGAGAGTAAGGTTGTGAGAGGCAGGGACTTCTTTAGGACTAATTGTTCCACAATTGATTGTTGCCAGTGCACAGCGCAGCAGGTGCTCATTTACTTGCAGCAACCTACACACTTGGATAAGCCCGAAAAACCTGCAATACAATGCACAATATTTTCTAAATGTATTAACTAACTGATTTGAAAGCATTTTATTTATTTGTTTTGTGGGTTTTTTCTTCTCTATATTATTTAAATCACTTCACTATTCACAGAAAATGCTGTTTCTGAAAACTATGATTCCTTCTTTATTTACTGAAGATATTCTTATTATTTATCCCAGTGCCAAGCTTTCTTAAACAGTGAAATCATGCTTAAGGGGTGAGCAAGATGTAGTGGCTTTTGGGTACCTCACATCTTTCTTAGCTTCAATGCTGAGACTTCTAACAAAGATAAGAACTAGAGAAACCAGCAACAAGCTTTCTCTGACCCTGGTAAGAATTTTGCAGAGTGCATGAATGTTGACCAATTTTCTGCAGTCAGTTGAGCAGGTTTGCTACTGACTTCAGTGGGAGCTGGGCTAAGTAAAGGCAAAGCACTGTGGTAACTCCCACTCGCAGGACAATCAAGCTGTTACCGAATCTGACATGAAAGACCCTGTTGGGAGTAGCCAGAGAGAGCCCACATGTACCACATCCAGCAGCTCATTCCACGTAGTAAACAACCCTCAGCTGGTAACAGATGCTCTTTGAGTCTCTTGAGGGGGTGTTTTAAGACACTCTGGCCTGATGCGTTTTAAGATGTTTCCTCTTAATCAATAGTACCTGCCGGCTCCCACAACTGGGGTTTTTGGAATAGGACCCTGTTCTGTTTTCACAGTAAAAATAAATGTACAATAACATGGTGAGCTGCTTACATCCTAGGTGAATGCTGAGAAGAACACAATGAGATCTAAGGATCCAGTACCAAGCAGAGAAGGCTTAGTAGAAAACGGGTCTGGAGGATGTCCTCACCTAAGCAACATAAAGACAAAACCGACATTAAAAGGTGTCCATGGTAATCATTACTGGTGAATACAGCTCTCCTAATTTCATTGCCTTCTGAATTATTTTCAGAACATCACTTTTCTCTCTGCTGTTCTCTCCTTTGTCCTCTCTTCCTGCTGCTTTCATCTTTTTGATGTGTGTATGATTGGCAAAAGAAGAGGGAGGATTGAGAAGAGATAATGCTGAGCAGCAGAAAATATCTGGGAGGGAAAAAGACTTTTCAGATCTGAAGCTGTCCAGATGCTTTCAGTGCAGTATTTACCACAGCTGCCTTTTCCCTTGAGAATGCTAGAAAATTGTACCAGTGCAGGAGTTTCAGTCCCTCTTCGAAACACTTGGGAATATCTCTTTTGTCTCTAGATGCTCCAGTTTTCACCCTAATAGTTTAACACACATAGTAGTCCACAGCTCAAAACTGTAAAAGAAAATATTTTTTCCAGATAAATACTCACCAGGCACTGGTGATTCTTATTTTATATTAAAGAAAGGAAAAGAGATTCTCAGAAGAAGAGATAGACAAAATTCTACACTTCAGTGATTCTGACATTTCATTTTCCTAACACTTTGGGTTGGTGGTGCTTGCTGACCTCTGAGAGCTACTGCCCGATCTAATTTCTTCCTAAGAATAACTGGTAATAGCAGAGACCTAATAGGAAACATAAAAAAGCCCACACAACCCAAAACCAAAAAAAAAAACCCTTGACATCAAACTACTGAACAATAGATTGAGCTAATCATTTAAAGAGACAAATTTTAAAGAAGCTACCTATTAAAGAGAAATAAAAAGGTTCATTATGTGTCAGTAAGGAATATTAAGCATCTATGACCCAGAAGAAGAAAAAGAGAGATTGAATTTGTCATCTGAGTGAAAACTCTTGGAATAAAAACAATTAGGGCATTTAAGTAAAAGGATTCAGCATTTTTTAATGTAATTGACCTTTGAAGCCCTATGAATCTCTTTTACTTCTTTTCTTCTTCTTCTTTTTTTTTTTTTTTTTTAACCTTGCAAAGCATTGCTAAGAGCCCGTTTGGGAGCATGACAATTTAGAAAATGGAAAATGCATTCCTTAATCTGAGTTTAGTGCAGTTGCAGCCTCCCAGTATTACCCATGAGATAACACTTCAGTCTTCCTGTTTTGCTGTTTCCCAGACTCAGACAGTTACATCCCTAGATACGTCTAGGAATCCTGGGTGTTTGTGCATCATTATGCTGTCTGCTTCACTCCTTCCCACCCCCGAATTGGATTAGGTCCATCATCCTTAAAGGCAAGGGATAGAGCATGAATCATCTGTTGTACTAACTTTGAGAAAACCGTTAAGTGCTGTAGAGCTTCAGAAGCAGCTTTTAATATATCCATCAGATCATCCTCAGATGCAGCATGATGTAATGGTTTCTGTGGACAGTGAGTGTGCCAATGACACTGTAGATAATGAATAACAAGATCCTAGTAGGATATTACAGTAATAAAGGCATTGGGCAGAGAGTGTCAATCCTGTGGACACTGTTTTATGCTGCTTCATTGATGCAAATGTAGCAAAACATGAGGTGGGATGCAAGTCCTCGATGCCTTCCCTGGAAGTCTCTTAGTGCAGTTTAATGTTGGAATATAACTTAGTGTCATTTCATGTTCAAAAGAACTGGGTTCAATTCTTTTATGACAGACTTACTGGGAGACAAGACATATTTTTAGCTCATGTCATTATCCCAAGACTTGGGCAATATTTCCCCTCTAGTGAGTTGTCAGGCTATGGGTTCAAAATGAACAGGACTTCACTGTAGTGGAAAGGGACTGCAAAGTCGGAAGGGCAAGTTATTACTGAAGAAATATCACGTAAGACTCATTGCTGAGGGATCCCAGCAGCAGTCTAGGACTCATTTCTCCTTTTTTGTTGATGAGTTTCCACTGAAGGGACAGAGCAGCCTCCACTTTTCCCCCTTGACTATTCCTATTCAAAGACTTGTAATCATAGAATTGTCTAGGTTGGAAGGGACTTTTAAGATCATCTAGTCCAACCATCAACCTAACTCTGACAAAAACATTATGCAGATTTCATTCAAGTTAATTGCAAACAGAAGATCCTAATGTCTTTATCAACATTTTCTTTTAGTTCCCCCACCCATATTGTTTTTTTCTTACCTATATTTCACCTTGACCCTTTCTTTCAACTTTCTAGCTCCTCTTGACAAAGAGCCAAGTGTCCAGCTCACCTTTTAATATTCCAGGTGCACCTACTCTGCATTGTACAGAGTGCTGCACAGGAGACACAGATAAACTGTCTCTACATGAGCTTATTTGTATGTTTGGGACAGCATAGATTAATGTACTGCACAAAGCACGTGAACCCCAATTCTTTTTTCCCAATACTATTTGCTATATATGTTTTTTTCATCAGTCATCAATCATGGAGCTTTCAATTAAATCTCCAGTTAATTTAGTTAGGTTTGAACCACCTTCCCATGTCTTTCTTTCTAGACACCAACCTTCTCACACCATCTCACACATGTACAATGGGTCAAATTTTGTCCTTCACACTGTTTCCATTTTATATAACAAGGTTGGAGCCTATAGGGCTTAGTGAAAAGTTAACCTTAGCAACAGTGCCTGGTGGGACAGAGGCAGCAGTGGTGTAGTTATAGTGCTGTGAAGATTTAAGGTTTACTGGGCATCCACAGGTCTGTGAGAGACTTTGGATAGCCTGTGAGGACATCTAGGGGAACAGTCAAAGAACTGATGTCTGTTTTGGACAAGAAAAAAGCTTGTCTGGAAGCTGTTATACAGCTAGTCCAAGCTAGAAACTGTTAATAAGACTGTTGGTTGAGGTTAAGTAGTTCCTGCTCTGAGGAGTGAAGGTGTTAAAGCACTTTACCATGAAAGAGAAAAAAAACTGCCAGTCATTCTTTAAACTTTTTCATGACCAAGAGGATAATGAATTGACAGATATATACATGCTTCCAGGAAGAGGAAGTAAGGTGGTTGCTTCACCATGTCTTATTTTAAACTTAGGATAATGTTATATGCATGGTGGCAGTATGTCAATATTTAGGAAATGTTGCTATGAATAAATGCGGTGCATTAGACTGCAGCAGGATCTCCTGGGGGAATTGCTGAAAACATTGCATCTTGAGACCACAACTTGCTAACCACAGTAGACATAACCTTCCATAATATATTAAAAAGACAGATGTAGTATTGGGGGAGAAGAAAATATGGTTCAATGAGGTCTTTAGATTAACTTCTGAGCAATAAAAATGAGAACCTTGTTCTAATGTAAGAGCTAAAAGAACAGGAACTGGATCAGCCTGTGAGGAACTGATTTCCCCTTTAAAAAAAATAAAAAAGATAATTAATTTCCTTCCAGGAAAATGACAAATTGTTTCAGTACACTTGATATGAATAATTCACAAATAACCTTATTCACATAAGTGAGAGGATTCATATTGTGCAGTCCTATTCATGTAAGCAATAGAGCCAGTTTAGCCAAAAGTAATTAGCTAAGGGTGCTTTGGAAGGCTATGTCAGAGCCAAAGAATAAATCTGAATCACTTGAATCCGGATGTAGTTCCTTAAGTTCAGGAAATTTATCTCTTCTTTGTTTGAAGCTGTTCTCTCTGTTACATTGCAGTGGTCAAATATAATATGGTGGGGTCTTTTTTCAGAGAACGAATAAAGAAAATATTTAACATGGTAGAAATACATCTATTTTCTTTATCTGATGAATATAATGTTTTTTATAAGACTGAAATCTCTGATGATTGACTGTATTTCAAAATAAGATTTTTTACACTCTCTGGGAGAGTTTTTGATTGCATCCACAGCAGAGAAAATAGATTTTATTAGGATAACTTAGAAACTCAAAGACAATGCATAGATGTAATGGATTCTTAAAACCCTATGGAACAATTGTTCCAAAGGGAACTCATATTATTTGTGAGTCTTGCTATTCCTTCTGTTTCCATATCTTTGGGTTCATAGACAATGTATTTTCAAGGGAAAAACCAAACAAACACAAATAAAAAAAAATCAAAAAACCAACAAAAGACCCTGAAATTTTGGAATTAAAGAGATGAGCCCTCAAAGACTGTAAAAGCAAAAATACTAACAATATGCTCACTCAAAAGATTCACAACAGGTTTATTGAGAAAGTAATATAGAATTTTATGTTTGTGTTAAGTTATACAATATTTTTAAGCAGTTTTAGCATGAATTATCTAAGGAATTGTGCTGTCCTACTTAATAATTCAAATAAACTCCATGGATAAAAGAAAACAGTGCTTTATCGATGAAAAGGACTATATATACTGAAATGTGGGAATAGTTCATTTTAGATGAGAGAATGAACTTCTTCCATGTTGGTGAAACTGATTTTACTTACTATAAACAGTATGTCTTAAAGATTTTTTTCACATTGTTTATAGGTAGATGAAACCCCACACATTTTGTAGCCACTTGCTGCTATGTGAATTATCTCCATGATCCAGACAACTTACATAACTTTTTTTAAACTGCAGCAATGAAATTATTCATAATGACAAAGAAGGGAACTGACCCAGTTTACCTGAAATGAGATTCTCCTCCTTCCCCCCAGCAATAGCTGACACCAGCAAGTTTCACTTCAAACTGAGGTTAAAGTAGTTTTTTAAAACAGGAGAACAAACTTATAGAAATAACCGTTGCAAATGGGAAACAGGCATTTGTAAGCAAATGACAAGCTTGCTTTTTTAAAAAAAACTGATGTTCTGAAGCTGATTGCACTCCTCGATTATTTATATCTAAATGCTTCCACTCTTTAATAGTGTCCATTTATATTTCAAGTGGCCTAGATACACCACACTGGTGTTACACGGCTGTTCCACATGCGTCATAATTGAATTACTGTAACAAAATACAAGCAGGAGTTGTGACTTCTGATGTTATATACTTATTTCAGCCTAATAAGGTCAGTGGAGACTAACTGTGAAATCAGGGCGTGCTCCATTTGAGGAGGAATATACCCCAGGTAATAAGCATGAAGCACCATCCTGTACCACTTTTCAAAGATGTGGCTATTTTACCCTCATGGTCTCTGGATTTTATGCAAATGAGTCTAAGGCAAAGATGTGTCATCCAGCACATCACTGGCTGCTGCTGATTTGGGAACACAGGAGCTGGAAACAGTAGTCTCCCAGTCTCTCTTGTTGGCTTGCAGATTGTAAGAGCTCACTGGGAAACAGTTCAGCATTTTGGGGAGAAGCATTTTGCCCTTTCACCACAAGCTGGAAATAGCATTTTTGGAAATCCTTCGTATACAGCTGTGGGGAGGAAGGAATTGGGAACCTGTGAGGTCTGGTCCAGCGAGAGATGTCCCTGCTCATGGCAGGGATTTGGAATTAGGTGATCCTTAATGTCCCTTCCAACCCAAACCATTCTATGATTCTATGTGGTTAGTCCATGGTTAAAATATTCACTGGTAACAGGGAAATTGTTAGATCAGGACAGAGAATCAAGGTTTCCTTCAGCTGCAGAGATCATGGAGGGCCTAATCATCAGCATATCGGATACTATAAAGTAGGTTTTGTCTCAATGGGAATTTTACCCTGAACACAAAAAATCTTTTCTGATTAAAATTCAGTTGACACGTTTTGTCATGAAATGCTTTAGTTAAGACAGAGTCGCATATTTTAAGGAGAACAATTTGATTAAAAAGACTTAGCCAGATCTCTGCATCTCTGACAATAATCAGAGCTGTAATCTTGCAACCTTTACAAAAATAGCTCCACAACAGGCAGATGTGGGATCATCTGTTTCTTCCATCCCCTGCTGTGTCCTCTTTCTAAAAAGATACAGTTTGGTATATAATACAGCAGTCCCTCACCGCCAGTCCTACATTCAGAGTATTATTAAATTTGAATGACTTACAGCATTTGAATTTGCATCCACATTTTAGAAAACACAAGGAATACGTTCATGACCTCACCTCTCCTAGAAATAATCCTCCTAAGGTAGCTCCAAGGAGAATACCTGGTGCATCCACAGCTTCTCCAGATAGCTGCCTTCTGTCTCCAAATTTACAATATTCTCTTTCACTCCCACAGATTTTACTCAATCAGTTTGTTTTCCTGTTATTTCAACTCAGAAATATATATGTTTTCTAAAGTAACATAAATTGATTTAATGATCATCTTGTTTGAGAACAAATATCAGCCTATGAGTTACTCAGAGGTAACTGAGTTGTGGATTTACTTTATTTATTTATTTTTTTAATTACGGTGGTAGGAGGTTGTTTCACTGGCAGATGCAATCTGTAACTTTTCTTTCCATACTGATTATCTTGATGGCCATATGCATGGCTGTAATGTGTGCATGGTCTATACATCCATTCTGATCGATTGAATAGTCATTACAGCTTGCAATAGGGCACCTTGCAGTCTGAAAGGCATTCTGATGGCAAACAGGGAAAAAGAAAATGGACCTGATGGATAATTCCTCATTTTAAAAATGTATTTTATTTGGTCGATGACACATTTTTAACTTTAGTAAAATTTCTACCAGCTACTGAGGGAGAGATGCAAAAAGACAGCAATACGTGTTTATGCTCTACTCTGTAGGAAATTTTGTGAAAGCTTAACAGAGGGTGATCACATGACAACTTGTTTGGTATAAAAGGTTACACAGAAATTGAGTTTATAAGGGCTAAGAGATAAGGCCTTGTTTCTGTAGCGTGTAAGTGCAGGTGACACACCTCTCAACTGGCAGGTCTGGAAGTCCCTGAGCTCTGTAATGAATAATGTGTGACATGAATTTCCACTAAGATATAGCAGGAAAGTGCTGAGGTGGTGCAGCTCACCCTCAAGCTAACCTTGGGGAAATGCTTTGAAATGGTAGCTGAATAACAAGGAAACCAGTTCTTTGTATGACAGTGGTGTTTCAGACACTGACTTAGCAACATTTAGAGTTGTTTCTTTGCTTAGACTTTTATATTCCACTAAGAGAGGACTACTGAGGAGAACAGCACCTTCAAATGGTCATTGTCAATTACAATGGACAATACATTTTTCCAAGGAGAAAGCAATTGCTGTTTCTTCCTGAACCCCAGGGTCTAAAAACATCATTCTGCTGTAATGACCTAGAAAAAACTTGGCTTGTTCACATGAATTGCTGGATCATTTTTGTCAAAGGCTCACATATCAGTTGTCAATTTCTCACAGAGTTGTGTGAAGATATTGACAAAAAGTGGAAAAAAACCATGACAGAAAAAAGTATAAGATGAGCTTGAAGGTCTTTCAGAATATTTTACATTTACCATTACATATATGTTATAATTTTCAGAATAAAAACTTTAGGACAATATTGGGTAACATAAAACACTTATGCACATCTTTATGGTTAATTTTTAGAATTAACACTATAAGTTCTGACAATTCATACCCAAGAAGAGAAGACTAAACCCCGTGACTGTTTTAATGATGTCATCAAATACATTTGCTCCATATTTCTTACATGTTTAGGATGCCTCTTATGGAAACATAAGATCAGGTTCCTATGTTTCTCAAGGTATTGTTGGAGTTGGCTCAAAGAGCATAGAAGGAGGTGAATACAGGTAACACTGTGAAGGTACACTTCACCTTGCTGCATTACTAGCCAAACTGCAAGTATGGCTCCTTAAGCATCTACTGTTATCCCAGTTCAATCAAGCTTGGAAACATAACAAGGGAATAGAATATGCATTAAAAGGGCTGATAGACATAAATTCCCTTATAAAATTTAAGGTAGGGAGATAAAGATTCTATATCCCAACTTTTCATTGTCTCTCATTTTTAAGATGGCCAACTTCATTATTAATTATTTGTGTGGATAGAAAGGTCTAGGAAATTGGTACAAGAGCATATTTTAAGAAATTCACAAACCCAAGAAAATCTAACTTCCAAATTTAAGTTTGTTATATAGTGTGTGAACTTTTCTGAAGCACAGTCTAGCTAATATTTTTTTGGCTTTACGTATATTGCAACAGGATTTGTTTGCACCGTGACTTCCTCTGCCTCAGTGAAAAACATGTGCTTTTTGTGTTCATATGCACACTTTGTCCCCTTTTGCTTACACAGTGGACTGCTGACAGGATAATCCTTTGATGATTACGTCGCACACCAGACTTCCTCCATCCCTTCTGCCTCCAAGGGCCCATGTAAACAAATTGAGATGCTTTACACAGCCTGTATTTACGGATACCATTGCAACTCAAGATAAGAAAATAAGGAAGAGGTCAGGCAATCGTAATGCCTCCCTTCATCTCCTCGAATCTTTTGTCCACACTTTTGTTCATCTTCCCCATCTCTCTTGCCCCTGTGACACATCTCTGTCTCGTTGCTTGGTAACCTCCCAGCACTGCTCTGCGTGGCGGCACCAACTGCTCCCCCTTCCACTTGCTCAAAACACCGAGGCACAGCCTAAAATCGGATGAGATTTTCTGCTTCTGACAGACAAATCAAATTCTCTGTAAACGCTGAAAGCTCTGTTAGAGGGTAAATTCTCACTTAAGAAAAAGAAACAGGGGAAGGTACACATTTAGAAAAGGTGATTAACAACATGGGACTTCTATCTGTCAATTATCGCAGACGGTTGATGAAAAGTCAGCTGCTGTGAAAAAACAAAGAGGTAAAAAGAAAATAAAATAAGGATGGGGAGAGAAAGAAATTGTTTATTACTTGTATAATACCTTTGGCTAAAGATCCACCTAGATATGAAGCCCTAATAAGTCAGCTATTACACAATGAAAATAAAGCAAATCTTATCCCGGAGAGGCAGCAGTCTAAAAAGATTGAATGTTTTAAGCATCAGGATGTCATCTTGCCACAGGACACTATATCTCCCCTTGCTTCTTTCAAATAAATTGGCAGCTTCTGATGCATTTTATGCTTGTTGTTAGTATTCATATTATTATTGAAGATTATAGATTAGTGTATTTCTTCCGAGGACAGATTTTAAATCACATATTTAACAGGAAAATGGCAGGGTTGAGACACCTGCAGGTGGAATTGGGATTTTAAGGCTCTGAGGAACTTCAGTGCTGAAATTGGATGTTTTAACAGATCGGGGTTTTTCCAGATATCAATCAAATCCAGACTGGAGGGAAAGCATGGTTTTGGACTGGGCTGTGTCCTATTGTGGAAACATTGGAGGCACATGAAAACAGCATCTCCTTGGCAGCCCCTGGCCTCTTCCCACAAAAGCCACCTCTGCAGAATCCCTCTGCCACCACCTGGACATGGACACTGGAGACATTGACCTACAGGTCAATATCTAAAGGCAGAGGAGGTTACAGAGGAATATTTCACATAGCATTAGACACCTATATTTCAGCAGCTAAATTTTACCTCTAGAAGTGGACCTATTTTCAGAGTGAGACAACTGAATTTTGGTGCTGGTGTATACAATTCTGCATTTCTATATAGCACTGTACACTCTCATAATAGTCATAGAGACCTAATAACTGCAGCCCATCTTTCAGTTGACCAGGCAGTAGGTACTTACTTTAGATAAGTTGAATTGAATAATCTACAGACTTTTAGATAGGACCATATATGTATACTTGAATCTAGATTGCCATGACATCTAATGAGAGCTTGGACATCTAGCACAAATGTAGGCATTGCATACAGAAGCCTAGGTTCGGCTGAATCAGTCTGGAAAGGAATTGCACTCTCATTTTTGGCTGAGATTTTTTTTTTCCTCAGAACCTCCTTCCTGTAAATTGCATTTATACAGTGAAATTGTGGGGACATTTGATATCTTAGAGTCCAACCTAGAGAGTTAGAAGGCACCCTGCAGAATTCCTGGGGCATAAATTTGGTAGAATTCAGTACTAATTTAGTAGTAAAGTAAGGGGAGAATGACTGATGTCCCAGTAATAACAATGAAATCTCTGTGGTGAGACGGAACTGTGTGTGTATATATATATAGTATACCTTCTTTTAAGTGCAAGCCAAAACCAAAAGCTACATTCCTTTTATATTCAACACATCTTATAGTTTGCCCCCAGCAAGTCCAGCTGCTGCTCAGCCATCTCAAAAGTAAGATACAGAGAAACTGATGAGAGCTCTGGGGGCCTGTCACTGAGTGAGACCAAGTCATTTGTATTCCCTTCCTTGGTCAGTAAGGAGCTGTACCTTCATTGCCCTCATAATTTTCTTACACTTCATAGACTGTTTTTTAGGGTAATATATATGTTTTTTCACCCCCCTGTCCTCTTTCTGACTTTATTTTGTGAAAAACACACACATGCAAACACAAAAGGTGGACATGAGTTTTATTTTTCATAAAATAACAATAAAATCAAAAACATAAGGGAGAAGGGAAACAAAAAAAAAGAGCAAACAATATCATTTTTGTAGTATTTTGATTAAAAGCATTGACAGCAACTTCACCTGAGGAAAGCTGTATTTTACAGAGCACCTGTCTAAACACCATATGTTTATAGGCTTTCTCCTTCTAAATTTCTGTATTTTTCTAAAAAAGAAGCTTTGATTGTTTCAAACTGTTCCTGTATCTCATGACACTAATTCTAGGTGGCACCATGTGAATGTCATTAAAGGTGAAGAAGGACCAAAAGATGCAAGAGTATAAAAACAATTCCTTTTCTTTCAGAGAAATGAAGTGATTCATACCTCATCAATTATTCTTCTGTGGGATTTTTGGCCTGAGTAGAAAAGATCTCCTTTTTGGAACATATGGGTGAGTCAAACTGCCATAGTAAGAAAGCACATGTCTCAGTAATTTAGTTTCAATTGCTCATTTATATCAATAAAAAAATACTGTAAACAATGCAGGTTTTTTTTAGCAATGCACCAGAATAGTTGTAGATGTCTGCATGAATATACAATAGGGTCTGTCTGATATATCTCATTTACGCTTTTATGATTTTACAAGGAACAATGCAAGTCTTATTAGATTCTTCTGCATTAACTTAATAGGGAGAAACAAAATCCCAACATTTTCCTTCCCCAACAAAATCTGACTGCAGACTGCAATGGGATAAGAATAAATTGCAGCACATATCACCCTCCCAAATTTCCTGCCATATTTAACAAGTTCCATACTGACAAAAACATAATGTGAGCTGACAAGCTTATGCAAAAAAAAATTATCGAGCCACAGATGACATCATGAGTATCTTTGTTCTCTGCAACTCTGATAAAATTTTTCATCTGAAGTCTTTTCCTTTCAGTTCTCTCCCTCATCCCACTGCAGGGGAGTGCATGAGTTGCTGTGTGGTGTTTTGCTGCTGACTTGGGTTAAACCACAACAATCAGTCAAGACCATGCCAGACAAGGAATGTCCCCCTCAATTCATGATTGTGGTGGGAATTTCACAGGGTCGATTGCTATTTTGCTTCTGTCTAAATAATCTCTATTATCACAGGTATAAGGGTAGCCAGCCTATGCAACATATTTTATAGTTTTGGGTTTTTTTTTCACTGTTGTTGAGGGTAAGTCTAACTGATAACCCTACCATGGGATAACCCATCCAGTCTTCTCCTTATGCAAATTTACTTACTTTCAGTCATTTTTCCCTTACTGAGGGGTAGTTCTAACATACCAGCAAAACTGGTTTGACAATTTTCCAATCATCCTTGAATCTATAAGAGCTCATGATTCCCAGATGCACTCAGATTAAGGTTGTGTTGATAAGAGCATCTGAATTCCTATCAGTCATGTTTCAATAGTAAATAAGAACAGTCTTTTTGTTTTTCCCCATGAATAAAGAGAGTATTAAGCTAAGAAAATATATGTTATCTCTCCTGTCCATTTTTATCTTTCTTTTTACTGTCTTGAATTCATGCATTGAATTTTACAAGTCTCCAATTTTGATCCAAGTTGCAAGTTTAAGATTATATCCTTCAAATATTTGCTATGCTCTTCTGAACTAGCAAATACATGAAACTTCTCTGTGTCTTTTCAAATCACTTATCTCAGAGTATTCATATTTCCTTATTAATATCTTCTGCAGTGAATAAGTGGCTGTTTGAGTGTGCTTGTTATAACTCATTGTTGCTTTAATTTGTATTTTTTCTCTTTTTCTAAGGTGTAACTCCATAGTTCTTGTAAGATTGCCTCTTCATCTATCTACACAAAAGGAGACAATGAAAAACAGAAGAGAAAAAGAGTTTTTAGGTCTGAGATACCAGATTTGCTGTACAAAAAGGTACATTTCACAGAGGCATGCAGATATATGATAAAGCACAGTGTCACATGGTGACATATGATCTGCTACCATCTGGGTTGAATTCACAGGACTGGGGTACTGATTTTCTATCACAATTCTTGAGCAAAAATAAGTAAATGAGCACTTTTACGCATTTATGAGAAGAAAGAACAAAATACCATTAAAGTCAGGCCTGCTCCTAGAATGTAAAAGTTAATATCCTGGAAAGTTATTTTCTGCGTTTTAAGGTACAGTAATTCTGTTTCCTGAGCTTCTTTCCTATGACCAGCACCATGGCATTGTACTTAATGCTATTCATCACAAAATCAGTCTCCCTTCTTATCAAAATCCAGTGTTGAGCTTTTCTAGGTAATGCAGGTGTTACATCGTGCACTGTGATCACCCTAAGGGAGGGCAGCGTTTGCCAACAGTTGTTGCCAAACAGTAGCTAAAATCCTGAAATCGTTTTCTATATTTGGAAGAGGAAATTGGGCTTTTCCAGTCAAGTAAGGGTAATGCAGTCTTTTTAGTGTGACTGCTATATTCATGATAAAGAGAAGTCTAAAAATGGGCTTTATATCCGCACAACTAAATCCTCACCTGACATTACTCAGCAGAACTTCATTGCCTCTGGAACAATAACCCATACTGGATAAGAACTTGATTCACAATTTTTTCTTTCCCATTTAATTAGAGTTTCTCCTCCTTTCATCTTTCAGCTTCTCCTTCCTTCCCATAACACATGCTTCCCCTATATGAAAAAAAAACAACCCTTGAATATTCTAGCCACATCTTCGGTGTTCAGCTGGTTTTAAAGTTAAGAAAAACATGTTCAGCCAGCCTTATTTCCAGACACTACTCCCCTCCTCCCCACCAAAGTAATGAGTTTCTATTTCAACAACTCATTCCAGGCTACAAAGCCAGATGGATTGCTCTCTACTACATTAGTGAATGTATTCTTGATCAGAAAGTAGCAATCATTGAATACATCATGTACAATGACACCAGGGAGGGAATTGTTCTTCATTCTGCCCAGCGAAGCATGTTGGAACACCTGTTTCCTATCTTGAAAATTTTTATGACTACTGCCAAAGAAGTTAGTGCTGAAACAGCATCATTAAGTGGTTATCCTTCTCGGGCACCTGTTGAAAAAAAAAAGATGCAGAAACAATTCCAGACCTCAGCTGGTCCCAGGGATGCTACACCTCTCCTGGCCAATGGGGAAATTTTCTTATACATTAAAAACTCTGCTATTTGAGGGAAAGGAAAGCATAAAGGGAAAGGTTCTAGTTTATTGAAGCTTTCTGTTATGGCAAAGAGTCTCCTTCTCTGGGTAAGTTTCACAGAAAATACCAGAAGTGAATCTGAATCTGAGTTTGAATGGAATAATCCAAGCTCCATTCCTTTCAGGTGGAAATCACATACCTTGAGCCTGAGCTACAGTCAGAAATGGGATTCAGAAAGCTTCCTCAATATGGGTTTGTGCACTTTGGATTTTATTGCCTGTGCTAAGTAACTGTCCATTATCTAGCTCAAATGCAGACGTGTAATTAATCAGATAGAGTCCCACTCTCCATACTGACTGCATGAGAAACACATTGTAGGTAGGGTGCATAAGAAAAACTCACACTGAACACTTACTAATAGGGTGAGATGAGATTGTTATCTCTGCCATTTTATGTGTTTTCCTCCCAAAGGAATAAAAAAGAAAGACTGGTAATGCTTGGCCTTGGAGAATTCAACTTTGTCCAATGTTGACATTAAAGCTGTGCAAATGACTGCATTTTTTGTCTGCTGAATGAACTGCCACACAAAAGAAGAAAAAAATTCAATTATTTGAAAATTACATTATTCAACTTGTGAAAATTTGAACTCCTTTCCACTGTATTAAAACTTATACCACAACACAAATCAATTTGTTGTTTAATTTTCTTGTCCTTTGTTTTTATTAAATTTTGACTTGTTGTAGTCAAATATTTTGACTATTTTTCATTATTTCTAATCTAATGTACTTGTACTTCTAAATTTGAAAATTGTTTTCTGATGACCCAATGAAACAGTTTTTATGAAAAAAAAATCTCAAACCTACTTAACTGCAGGACTTCACTATGTATTTTTTTTCTTCAGATCATTATATACAAAGGGAGTAAATCAACTAAGTACTTTCTCTGTCTAGAGAATATACTATGTGTTAAATAGTGATCTTTGGGCTTTCAGACATAAGACAGTTTAGTTTAATACTGAAAATTGCTACTTCTGCTAAATTTTGTGGAAAATGTTGATTTGGGATCTCAGGCTTCAATTATTACTGGCAGGTGCTAATGTTGCGTGGGGACCATTATATAAAGACAGAAATCAGTTGTTTAGAAAGATCAATTGCACAACTGGGTATACTTAGAACTTTTGTGACAAATTTTTGAAATATTTTGATAGTGTTTATCATACAGTAAGACAATAAATCTTCTCTGTCATAAGCATCACCAAGAAACTCAAACAAAGAGAATATTAGGAAATATTTTTTTTCTCTGAATTCAATGAACTAGTAATTCTTCTACTAGTAGTAATGTGCATATCTTGTCAAAGAAAATCATAAAACAGAATTAATCCCGGTCTGATTGTGATTATTTTTCAACTTTTGATTATTTTTCATCATGTAATTATTTCTTGACTTTCTCAATGCTTCTCTGGAGAGCTCACAGCATAAATAGGCCAAAATAGCAGCAGTTTCCTCTCATTTTATAGACTGCACCCATTTTACAGATGAGGAACTGAAGCCCATATGTGTTACTCAGTTTGAGGCAACAAATGCATTGCTAGGTTTAAGGAATGCTCAACCTATGCTTTAATTATCTCAAAATTACACAAATCTTAAAGCAATGTCTCAAGAGAATTTGGTATGGCATGTAGCTTTGTTTTAGCTATGTTGATTACATTGATGAAGTAAAGCAAACAAATGCAATAAAGGGAAAAAAACCCCAAAATCCTACTATCTAACAGATAGTAAATAAGAAGCAAAGTAGTAATGTAGGGAATTTTACCACTCCCCACTAGGAACTCAACTGTTAGAAGTATCTTGTCACTTGATATGAAGAGTTCATGAGAAAAGTTTTTATAAATTATTCAGAGTATATTTAGTTTGTATATTAGGGTTTAGTTCCCAGCTATGAGATCTATTGTGTTGTGGAATGATCTTAGAAGAAAGGTGATTGAAAAGTTATTGCTTGAAATATTTTGAAATGAGATTGGGCTGATCTTGAGAAAACTATATTGTGGAGAGTAATATTTCCTTTAAAGGGAAATAAACTAGCTGATCAACAAGGTATCTCTCCCATCTCTGTCTTCTCTGGTTATTATTTACAGCCTTCCTTTCCTTTTTCTCCCTCTTTCTACCTTTCTTCAATAGATATTTGAAGCATATAAATATGCAGATGCTTAATGGATAAAGGAAAAAATCTCACTGTCTGCCAGAGGAAAAACACATCTATTTTACCACCATGCTGTGAGCCCAGCTGAGACACAGAAAGACAAAAATATATCAGTTTGCAAAGCTAGGAGGGGACAAAAGCATAAGGAAATTTTTCCATTTTTAAATGGAAAACCTTTCAAAATCATTTCAAAAATTGAGCATGGAAAGGAGAAAAGAGTCATCATGGCAACTTAACAGTGTTTAGAGGCCAAACTCCTCTCCCTTTATAATTCCTTAAACAATTAGCTCTAATACAAACTCATCTGTCACCATGGATGGAGGTGAGGCAGGTCAGTTTGCTATCAGAAAGAAGAGAAATGAACTGGGATGGCTGGAATTTGCAGCTGCCAATAATATGGACGTTTCCAGTTTGTTCTTTTGTCACTCATAAGGCAGAGTTGCGAAGACCCTGGCTGTTGAACAGGTCCTTGTTATTGGCTGTTGGCAGTCAATGGTCATTGATGTATGAGTTCTTGGAAATGCTGAGCATAGTATTGACTGGCCACTTCTGCTGATGAACTGGCACCTTAGCTTTTAATGTCAGGCAGTTCATTAGCCAAAATTAGTGTAGTTCCACCAAATCTCTTATTAAAATAGAACAATTGTCTGATTATTTGTTTCAAACTGTAAAAGACTGTCAGTGCATAGGAAACTGAAGACTTTGTTATATGGTGAAGGAGGAGTCAGTTCAAGTCATTGATGATTTTTACAGGTACTGGGTCTTCTGCCCTTGACATTTCAGAAAAAGATTGGTGAGAAGGTGCTCACATGAAAAAAATCAGGCTGAAAATCCAAATCTCTCAAGAGGAAGAAGAAAGAAAGTTACTGCTGGATTGATTTAAATTCAGAAAACTGAATAAGAAAAGTAAAAAAAAGAACACCTCTGAGAATGACATTAGGCAGTTAAGTCAGAAAATAATGATACTGGACTCAATCTACATCATCTTTAATTGGCTACTGAGTATCTACAGTGCAAGGTGTGTTTCATTGTCCTGAAAAGAATTGAAATGCAAATATTACCTGGAATTAATGATTGCTATTTGATATCTCTCACTACAGAGATCTTAAAACATGCTTCTAAATTGTTTGCTTTAAGCATTATTTTATTTTTTTCTTGAATAAAGACTGAAACTTCTAATAGAAAATACTTCTTTTGTTGGATCACCATGCATGTATAGACTGTGGTGCCTAGCTTAAAGATTTGCAAGGTGTCAGGGTGTGATAATACAGTGCCAGAGCTGCTACAGTATGGTGGGTTGATCCTGACTGGATGCCCGGTACCCACCCACCCACTCTATCATTCCTCCTCCTCACATGAACAGGGGAGAGAAGATAAAATGGAAGGCTCGTGGGTCGAGATAAAGATGGGGAGAAGTCAGTCACCAACTGCTGTCATGTGCAAAAGACACTCAAAGTGGGGAAATTAGTTCAATTTATTGCCATTCAAATCAGAGTAGAATACTGAGAAATAAAACCAAATTTTAAAAACACCTTCCCCACACCTCTCGCTTCTTCCTGGGTTTAACTTTACTTCTGATTTTCTCTACCTTCTCCCCCTGAGTGGCTCAGGGAGGTGGGGAATTGGGGTTGTCTTCAGTTCATCACATGTTGTCTCTGCTGCTCCTTCCTCCTCACTCTCTTCCCCTGCATCAGTGTGGGGTCCCTCTCACAGGAGACAGTGCTCCATGAACTTCTCCAACGTGAGTCCATCCCATGGGCTTCAGCTCTTCACGAACTACTACAGCATGGGTCCTTTCCATGGGGTGCAGTCCAGGCTCTCCACGGGGTCACAGTCTACTTCAGGCGCATCCACCTCCTCTGGCGTGGGCTCCTCCACAGGCTGCAGGTGCATATCTGCTCCGCCGTTAACCTCCATAGGCTGCAGAGGGAGAACCTGTGTCACCACGGTCTTCACCATGGATTGCAGGGGAATCTCTGCTCCAGTGCTTGGAGCACATCCTCCTGCTCCTTCTTCACTGACCTTGGTGTCTGCAGAGCTGTTGCTTTCACATATTCTCATTCTTTTCTCCTGCTGCAATTCCTCTTGTGCAGGGTTTTTTTCCCTTTCTTATATATGTTATCACAGAGGTACTACCACCACCACTGGTGGGCTGAGCCTTGGCCATCAACAAGTTCATCTTGAAGCTGGCTGGCATTGGCTGTATTGGACATGGGAGAAGCATCTGGCAGCTTGTCAAAGAAGCCATGCCTGTAGCCCATATGTTACCAAAACCTTGTCATGCAAACTCAATACATACAGGGAGATGGGAATTTTATTCTATCATGGCTACTGGGTCACACCAAACACATGATCCACTAGTACAGACCATCGTTTCGAATGACTAGGGAAAGCCGGGGTTGCTGTATCATCTCAAAAAGATCATCATATAAATAAATCTTTGGTGAATATTGTTTAGAACTCAACAGTTTATCACTACAAGATTATATTCCTTCATCTATTTTTATCACGACTACAAGAGACCTAAAGCTACATTTGCAATATAGTCATGTTCCTGTTATGATTCTCCTTAGTCTGTGCACTCCAATGGAGATCCTCATACCACTGGAGGTCCATAATAATTTAGAAAGAGTCTTGAAAGTATGCGAAAACTATCATTATTTTTCAAAACACACATGCATATACATTCCTGCAGTTGGCAGAAGTGCCACTGCTGGCTGGCGGATGAAACAGGGAGATGACCCCTGATGGCTGTTAGAGTGTAATTAGAGCGCTTGTAATTATAACAATAAAATTAACGTTTTTGTAAAGCAATAACATTTTGATTATGAACATGCTAAGTATTTTATTTATGTATCATTATCCCTGATCTGCAAATATCAAGCTGTAGGAGGATTTCAGATTCATTTCATTTGAAAGACTGGAGACTCAGTGCCATACAATTGATTCACAGCTCTTTAAATCCTTAATATTTTGCTGGGGAGGAGTGTGTGGTGTTGTTTCTTCTATACAGTGTGTATATCTGTAACTGTCCAGAATTAGTGGAGCACTTTCTGACATTGACGGGTTTTCAGCCAGTAAAACTTTAGACTTGGTTGTTTAACCTACAATCAATTGAACTTTAACCACTACAGTCTAGAGTGGGAGAATCATAGGATTATAGAATCATAAAATATCTCAAGTTGGAAGGGATCAAAAAGGTTATTTGAGTCTGAATCTTCGCTCCTTGCAGGACTACCAAAAACTAAAACAACAGCACAGGTAGATGCCCCATCCCTGGGAACATTCCAGGTAAGGTTGGATGGAGCTCTGAGCAACCTGAACTAGTGGAAGATGTCTCTGTTCATTGCAGGGGGGTTGGGTTATATGACCTTTATAAAGGTCTTTTCCAACCCAAACTATTCTATGATTCTATGATTTTATAATCCTATGATTCTAATAGAGTGAACAACTGGCAATAGCAGTTCCTGGCGAAATACAATTATTCAATTGTCCTAAACATGGTGAAGATAATGTGCTTGATTTTCTGTGAGAAAAGTTACTTGTCCCAGCTCTTCCAGCTTTCCTAGTATATGAGCTCAGTCACACACTCACTCACCCCAGGTATCTTGGTAACTCTTTGCAACATGGTTTAGTGACGGGTTTTATCAGTGTTAGGTTGATGGTTGGATTTGATGATCTGAAAGGTCCCTTCCAACCTAGATGATTCTATGATTCTGTCTTGAGCTTCTTTTAGACCATATGAAGTGGGCTGATATAGAGACAAGTTGATTTTCCAAAGAAGGTGCCATGCTAGCTTGGCTAAAATCCAAGGCAAACTGTGTTTTTGTTTGCAAAGGATGGTTTAAAATTGCCTAAGTAAGATCTCAGAAAACTCTCCGTTTGTAAAAGGTTTTCAAGGTTTCTTTGCAGTGATTATTCACAAGTGAATGCAGAGTGTATTCCGCTCTCTAAAACTGACACAATTTCTTTTATTCTCAAAAAGGAATACAGTTGGAATAAGAAATCAGAATTCTGCATTCTAATTAACTAAGGTTCACAAATAAGTGACATTAAATTTACCAGCCCACAAACCATTGTGACTCTGTTGCATGTACGTAAGATGTGTAATTATTAAGGCCTAGCTTATTAAGCACATTTGGAAATTGGCTGAATTGCCTGATTTGGTAAAAAATTACATGCTACATTTAATCAGCCCTCCTTTAAGGAACAAATGTCATTAAACACCACTTAATTAGCTGTTCCTACATCCCCACTGTGTGAAAAATTGTATCCTTGATGACTACAAAACATTTTTAAGGTCAAATGTGGTGAATAAAAATATCATTGAATGCCCTCTGGTAATAGTCTACATAAAAGTGCAGCTCATTTGCATTAATTGAAAAGATTAGTTCTGTATCACAGTTAATCAGAATCTGATATCTGTACTGTACAGTTGGAGAAGACCTTCTATAGTTAAGCTTACATTTTCTTTCTTTTTTTCAGCTGTTTGTAAGTCTCTTAATTTATCATAATGGATAGATATGAAAATACCCTCTTGCTCTATCAATTTAAGATTCCTGCTTTTATATTGCACCAGTGTGCCATGTTTGGAAAGAGGAGAAATAGGCAGTAAAACAGACAGGAATTGACCATTTTGAAAAAATAACGAGTCTTTTTTTTTCTTTTTTTCTTTTTTTTTCTCTCTGTAACTAATATGATTTCTCTTTCTGTGTCCGCATGAGATCTTATATCTATTTTACTCTTTATCATTCACTCACTGAAGCCTTTCCTGCCTATTTACCCCCTCTTGCTTCTCCTTGCCACTAGGTAATGTGCAATGCCATGTGTCTGAGACTCCCACCTGGTTATTCCACTGAGACCTCTGAGTGCTAGTGCTTTTTGGAAAAGCTGTGTCAGAAGCCAGATTTCTGGCAAGCTCCAGCGAAACAGTTGAATAGTCTGTATCACTGGTGTCATCCCCTGATGTATAAAACAAAAGAGAGAAGAAAAAGGTGAGATACAAGGATCAGATTTTATTTTTAGATAGGAAGCTATGGCAAGTGTTGTGGCTTGTGACAAAGATTTCATTTGCTGTCTAAGCAAACTGTGGGAGGGATGTCAGCATGATCCCTGGCAAGAGCTGCAGCATAGACCCCAGCAGGCTTGCAGACAGACAGATTTCCTTAGCTAGTAAGAATGAGTTCAGTATTACCTGAAAAAATGTCCTGATCCAAGGTTTCGCTGTGACACCCGGTTTCACAGGATGCACACACAACAAGACCATTTTTCTTCTGGATATATTCCTAGAGACATAACCACCAGAACGGTGAGCTTGCCAAGGATATTTAATAGAAGAGTTCTCCCCGATGGGAGATACTCAGTGGCTTTATTTGTCTCTTGAGCTAGGAGTAGATGAAAATGTGGGAAGAATTATTTTATTCCACTTTAATGCCTCCAGTATTTTGGGATTCTACAGGGATTTTCCTTAACTTTGGTATAAAAACCAAAAAAAAAAGCCCTTAACGCCACACGCTGCAGCCTTAGTTAGGCTTTTCAGTGTCCTTGGAGTTCAGAGCATCTGAGGTTACACTGGTATGTAAGACTTTAGCAACAGCTCTGTAGGCTGGAGCAGGGGTTGTATCAACCTGGCTCCACATCAGGGAGGCTCACGGCATGGCAGCTTTCCTCAGAGGGCTCTGCCTGTTCCCCTTCCGTCTCTTCCTCGACCCAATCAAGGAAACAGCCTTGTTCTGCTTCTGTTTAATTGACTGAAAACATTTTTGTTATTGAACAAATATATCTGAGGGAATCATGTGGAGACAGTGTTTCTTATTTTCAAGGTTATTCTCATATCTTTCCTTTAAAATTGTGACAACAGAGTTATTCTCTGTATCTGGGAGAAAGTACTGAGGGGTTTTTTTCATTATATACAAATGGTATATGCCTCTTGTAGGATCTTCAAGATATGGTTTGCAGCACAGTTTCCTTTTTCCTTTTGTAGTTTTCATTATTTCTTTAGTTTTAAGCAAAGTTAAAGGATACAGGTGAAGTAACCAGAATACTCAGTTCTAAAGCCCTCTTAAACACTGACAGGTTTGGAGCACCAATCACCTCTCTAGGAAACTTATGCCAGGGCCCTTATTAACATGCTTTAACTTGGTCATGATGGTGCCCTGAAGTGGTCAGGCAGTTGGAGTAGATGATCGCTGTAGGTGCTTTTGAACTGAAATCTATTCTATTCCATTCCATTCCATTCCACTGTGTTAATTGAATTACAATCTCTGGAAGAAAAAGAAGAACAACAGAAAAGAACAGCTACAAAAACCCCAGTACTTTCTTTGTAAAATCAGAAGTCAGAATTAAAACAAACAAACAAACAAAAAAAACCAAACCAAACCCCTCAATAAAATATATATTTTTTTCAATAAATTAAGTAACACCCAATGGAAGTTACTTTTAAGTTACGTTTCTATTTTCTTGTCATTGCACAACTTTCTTACCAATACGTTCTAAAAAAATAAACTGCACAGGGTTTCTTTTCAAATGTAGAACAAGGTTTAGTGCTCATAGTTCTCTTAAGAGCTAGTAATGTTCTTTGTAGATCTATTTCTGAAGGGGAGATGCACGTGTTGAAGAGTGGGAGAGAAATACTGTAAGGACATTATGTATATATGAATGTTACATTATAATGAATATTATGAATATATTTTTTTTTCAACAAGGTTGAAGGATACAGTTTAAGGAAACACAAAACATTAATAAATATACAAACAGACACCACACTCTCTTTTTCTTTCCCTATGAAGGAGTGTCCCAAGCACATTTTTGCCAAGTAGGCAATTTGATCCCAAATGTTCTACAGTTTCTTGGAGGGTAAAGGTCTAATCCCTGAGTCCTTGTTATCTGCCGAGTTCTTCTGAAGTAAGCAAATTCCTTTAAGCAGGTCTTGGGCTCCACTCCAGGAAAATTCCCCAAAGACTCTAATAGGGGTGTTTCTAAGTAATCTCATGAAAAATGACTAAGAACAAACTCTGTGATGTTAAACCATAACAGATTTCTTTTTCTGCAGCAGAGTGCCTTCAAACTGTCCTCCTGGTCTCATGATGATGAACCTTTCAATGTCATAAAATAACACTTAAGGCCCAAATATTTTGAGGTTTAATAGTGGAATTATTTTTGGTATGAACTCCTCCTTGGCTCTCTGCTCTTCTTTAATGTTTCTTCTCTCTTTTCTAATGTCATCTCTTTTTTTCCTTGCATACACAGGCATTGCAAGCTTAGGTTGGATACCGCAAGCAAACAGAACCCTCATGCAGTAAGTTTCTCTTCGGGTTTTTTAGTACAATAAAAATGTTTCCATTCAGAAATTACCTCAATAAAACTCTGCTCTATTGTGCTCTGTGAGCCCATTATTCTGTTGCACACTACCAAAGTACTGCAGAAGCATTATTTTTATGCAGCATATGCAAAAAATAGTCAATATGGTGCAATTGCTAATGATTTTATATACATATACATGCATGTATGCACACAATAGCGGATCTTATCCATATAGCAATGTTCATCTTATGAAAATCTAAAGTTTTTATTAGAAAAAGGAAATTTTTCTAAAGATTTTCCTAATCTTTTGACAATTTACTCTCAAAATAATCTCTCACTAGAAGCATTTGACTTTAAAGTTTACAGCTTCTTTAATCAAATAACAATATTTGATTAAATATATATTCGTGTGATAATCAAACTGACCCTCTCTTCTAGTGTTGTTCCTGTGCTATTTTGGGAGATAGTAACTGCATACTCATTCTATAAAAGATCTTTTTTATAGTAGAAAACAGCTGATTTATCTTCCTTTTATTTTAAGGGCTGCAGTAGATTTGAAGGCTGATTTATTTTGTCTGCATTTAAATGGGCAACATCACTTGGTCTAATGATTAAGTATTCGTGTCTGGATATAAATTACTTTCTTTGATCTAGATAATAACAGATTATTTTTCACCCCTGCTATATGTGAATTATGAAAGATAGTTATTTCTTTAATCTCCAGCATATCTTGCTGTGAAAGGGTTTATGCATTTAATTCTCCTGGTTCAGGGAAGAAGTGATCTTTTAAGACAAACTAGAATGAATGTACAGCTGCTGCCAGAAATCCTTTTCCTTTTTAAACGTACTTTAGAAGAAAGAGAAAAATGACACACGGACAGAACATTTCTTTTGCCGTGTTTTCTTAAAAGTTAATTTCAAGTGGATACACAGTAGCGTTTGGAAGCCATTGAAAACACCAGAATATCTATTTGCTCAGCCAGGGTATTTCATTCTGCTGGTTCAATATCCAACGCCTCACCAAGCAGATGAGTCTTCCCTCCCCTGAGCTGTCTGGTGAACGAGCCTTGTTGACAGGCTCTGAATTAGACTTCAGAAAGATGGGAGTTCAGTTCTGCATTGAACTATATGAAAACTCTGTAGCTTTGAACACATCTTGTAGCCTCTATAGCCAGTTCTTGTATGTAGAAATTAGGGTAACAACTCTGACTTGTCATATGGAGAACTTTTCTACTGCTCTTTAGGATGAGGAGAATTGTACCTAGTAACCAAGCTGACTTGATCTCCTTTGATTGTAAAGGAAACCAGAAGTGACTCAAGCATAGATATTTCTGCTGTAGGCAAGTATGTTTAATCAGGTGAATTTTACCCACACTTAAGGTCTGGACGGATGGCTGGATGCTGTCAGACAGTTCAATATATTGCTTTTAAAAACTGGTTTTCTTCAGTAAGAGCTGATGAAATCTGCTCCTTCTATTTTGATTCTCTTTATAATGTATCTCCTCATATAGGCAGGAAGAACTACCAGCCTTTTGCTTACCTGTGAATTTGCACATGTTCAGTCACATAGTATGTGCAATTTTTCCTCTCCAGTGTAGTATGTGCTATTGCACCCTGATATATTTACCTCATCAATGTATGTTTGGCCAAGCATCTTCCCCCATCTTACTGGCACTTAAGGACACAAAGATGACATCATCCACACATTTTAAAAGTAAAGTAGAGTATCAGGGATCTTTTTCATGGGCAGCAACAGCCACCTTAAATTCGTTGTTTTCTCTTCAAATTAGGACTTTCTCCCTTGGCCGGCATGATGTAGCTAATCTTAATATGGCCTACTGGTTCTAAAATTGAAAAAAGGTCATTATGGAGTGCAAACGCTGTTGGTAACATACTGCTATATTAAACATCCAGATGTCAGCTTTGGCAGAGGAAGCCATCAACAGTTCATGACATTGTAAAAACATTTTTCTTGCCGATCCATTTATGATGAAGTATTATTTTGCCCTCTTGACAGGTAATGCAATATTACATTAAGTATAAATAAATCAAACATACAGATGCACTTCCTTGAATTACAATGGTCACTAATGGCATTTTGGGAAGAAAAAGTAAATTTAAGTCTGAGTAATGTCTGTGGTTACTCCTGCCTGGCATTTCTGAGGTGCTCTGAAGTCTGCAGTAGCTCCCTCCAAGGGAGAAAAAGTTTGTGCTTGTTGAATAACCCATCTGGAGACACCCTCCTACACATTTGTTCTTGCTTTTTAGAAGACTAATGGGAGCTCTGTTATGCCAAGACCCTCCTCTGACAATGAAATTCAGTGCTTGTCTGGTGTGTAAAGGAAGTGAACCAGCCAGATTCTCTGATTCTGAAGGTACAGCGGCTCACCCACCCAAACTCAGCTTTGAGCTCTGGCATGATTATCTCTCATGGGCAAGTTAGTGGTGATGCTGCTCAAAACCTTATCAACCACAATTCATTCAAAACTGATCTTTCTCTGCCAGTGGAAAAGAGAGTGTACGGTAGATAAACAGATCTGTCTTTAAGTAAATGAAGCCTTCTAAGAGGAACTTGTTAACAGATAACCAACATTTTTTCTGATTTGCTTTTAGATGGATATCCATAATTAGAATAGAGAGATCTTTTTCAGGGCTAATCCATTCCATAAGAAATGAAAAGGTGCAGTTAAAAATGATTAATATTTCTTGGGAACACACTGAAAAGGGTTTTGAGCTGTAATATTTAAACTTGGTGATTCATGATAGCAGAATACTTAAGCTGCATAAAATGTACTCATCTTTTGAACTTGTTGTTTTGCTAGCATCTCAAATGATGGATTCAAATATCTTCATAATCCACTAGTTTATTATAATCTCTTTTCAGTGTTTTGGAAGTACTATTATCTCATTGACTTATTTATTATTATGTGTAATGTATTAAAAATAGGGTGTTCTGTTGACCTTAAGCTCTGAAAAAGTAATGTATGAGAGTGAAAAAGCAATAGCTGGAATTAATTATAGATGTAGACATGATGGAGAACTCTCTGCCAGTGTACATTGGCATAGTCCCATTGAAGTCAATAGAGTAAGACCAATTTACGTCAGCAGAGGAGCTGATTTAACAGGCATTGGAAGAAGATGTACTGGGATTTTCACAAATGTGAAAAGAGAGACAGAGCACTGAAAACAGCAGACTGCTTGTTATTGTATTTGTTGGTATGCTATTAACCTCCACACCTGTTTGTGTAAGCACAGCAAAAGTAATTATATTTTTTTTTAACATCTGCAGGAAAGGTGCAAAATTGCAAGGATATCAGCTGAGGGATTTTGCATGAATACAAAGCTTCTTGAAACCCAACCATGGTGTCTCATAAAACGGTAAAGATCTTCTTTTTGAACATCAAAGAAGTACATCAAAGTGTACCTCCTGATGGCATGGAAGCTAGTTAAACAGATTCAACAGTTATCCCATAATAAGCTTTGAAAAAATATCTATGCATAAATGAGACACAATATTTTGAATCATGGGAACCTTTCTAAAACTATGTGGAGTGAACAAATTCTCATTCTTACCTCTCTTTCGTTTTACTTCAGTGTACTTCCACCTACTTCAGTGGTGATGTGCTGGATTTACACCATATAAGGGTAACTCAAAAGAGACATTGTAAGGGCAAAGTGACAGAGAGATTATTTGTGATAAATTGCAGGAGAGCAGTAGAGAATAATCAGATAATATCTTTCAAGTAATAGTAGAACAATCAGGCTGATTTTGGTTACACTCTGTGAGTCAGAGTGCCTTTTCCTCACGCTTTACAAAACCTACTTAGTGTGGAGTTTTTGGTGAAGTGACTATTTTTATATTGCAATGATTCATTCCTCCTGTTTAATACAAAGTATTATTTTGTGCTAATCAAGGGGCTCAGTGTGGCAGCCCTGGTGCCAAAACTACCTATAGAAAAAAGAGGCTCCTATCTAGCAGTAGAAGAAGTTGTCCTACATCCAAACTTCAGACGCCTTTACTGGAAAGAAAAAACTTTGAAGAACACTGTGCATTAAAAATAAATTTTTAAAATTAGCTGTTCTTATTTATTTTGTGCTTCTTTTCCTTCAAGCATGAATGACACTGGTGTAAGTACAAAGACTTAATTTGCAGTTAGAGGAAACTCTCTACTGTCTTTCTTCCTGTAGCCATGTGAATACAGAACTGGAGATAATACTTGGCATGATTGATCTGGTCCTCTGATGTTCCAGGCAGTTGCACAGAGCCACCCTAGCTATTTCAGAAGTGGGGGTTCAATGTGATATAGTTATGTTGAAGTGAGGATGGTGCTGTGTCTCTCATGGGAATATGAAGGGCAGAGGAGAGTGTGAAAAGGTTGAGGTGGAGCACCCATGCAGAGACATCAGAGGGAGAGTGATGGACAACTGAAGTCCCTGCTGTTCCATTCCTCTGGAAGCAGCAAGCCAGACTTGACATGCAAGAAAGAGGTGGGCAGTCTAAAGCTGATCATGCATCCATATAATTTCCTCCTTTTCAGCATGTAAAGACTAATATCCCTCTTGGTTATCAAGGTCTCCATCAGGCAGAAGTCCATGGTGCTTAGCTGTGCAACCATCAGAGGAGTTTGCTACTGTAGCTTATTTGAGTCTTCATCATGTATCGTCAAAGAAATTAGTATCGTCTCACAAATAGAAGTCTCTGAATTTTAGTAGGGAGAACCTAGACTCTGGAATAACTGACTGTGTGTTATACACAGATGGGACCAGGCAGGGAAAGAGTACAAACAGGAATGTCTCTTTATGAGTGCATATAGATGTTCATAAAAAGATACTTCATTAGTTTTGTTAAAACCAGCTGAAATTCCCAGATGTCAGCTAGTTTAAGACAGAGCCCTGTTAGTTTACATTCATAAGAGTGGTGATATGTACAGCCTTTCTGCCATTTTGTGCTTCTCTGATGTACCACAGCAATACATCATCAAAATACCATTCCTCTGATAATGTATTGCTGTGTTATTCTGCTAAAGTGACTTTGCTTGATGACATGCTCAAGTAATACATCTTTAGACAGATGAACTGTAACAGCAGTGGCCTCTCTGTCGGTCACATGCAAGGGAGTATGGGGAAATAAAAGATGTAATGTCAGGGGCTGGGGAGAAACACGAGGCAGAGCACGTGCCAGGCTTTGTGGAACATAAAGCACACTTAGCAGGAAATACATAGGAAGTCACTTAAAGGACAAATTAAACGGGCTTGTCATGGGGCCTCAGAAAGCATGTGGGTACTGCTTATCTCTGGTGCAGGAGCCTTAGCAAAGTCAACAGCAAGAAGTATCATGAGAAAATTCAGAGTGTATTAAAATGACGGCTGTGAAGAATATTCCATGGGGATGCAAAACATTGGATTCTCTTAAGACCGAGCTAATGCATTCAAGCTGCAGCCCAGGAGACCCAGCTTCACATCTGGCTCAGATAAAATGAGTTTGGCATTGCAAACCCGCTCCTCCGGTGAGTTTGTCTTCATTGAACTGTTCTGCAGCAGACTAGTTCAGGGCAATTAGAAAGTTGTGCTCAGGATCAAAGGGACTCCCTTCTGCTGAGTTTCTGTGGTTAGCAGGGATGTGTGGGAGAAACTTAAGCATCCTAGAGTCAGGCGGCTCCTGTAGAAAAATGTGCATAAAAATGTTACAGCAACACACACTGAGATGCTTCTTTCTCCCTTTACTGAAAGTAAACAAAACAAAATTCAGGTACAGAAAGCATGCAATTCAATTCAAAGGCATATTCTTTTTTAAAAATTGCTCAAAGACTAATGTCTTTCATTGAGAAATGGGTAACTCACCATTGAAATTCATTGCTACATGAAGGTGGTGTGTCAATATTCCAGGGTAGCTTTGTAGATTTAAGAATAGAGCTGGATTGTGCAATAAACACAAATAACTATTGTATTGCAACAGCAAGAGTATAACCATGAGAACTATCCAATCCTATTTTTAAAGTATAGTGTGACCCACTGAGGTTATACAAAATTGTCCTGTAACATATCACACCACACAATCATATTCACTGTAATAATTTTGCACTCTTTTCTGAAGCAGCTGTGCTGACAACTGTTAGAGACACGGACTTGCTCCAGCTAGTCCATTGATCTGTTCCTAGGTGACAATTCCTTGTGCCTACAGATAAATCGAGGGAAGCTGCAAAAGCTGCCTGAAGTGCAAACTGAGCAATGCTAAGTTTAAAGAATCAGGCTTTCACTATCTGTTTTCTCACCACGTATAATAAACCGAGGTAACACGACTAATAAATAATAAATGAATAATTCTTAGGTCTTATGTAGCACCTCTTATCAGCACAGCTTTGAACACACTGAAGGGAATACATAAATTAATTCTTGTAGTACGCCATTGGGACAGATATGTTTGACTGTACACATTTCACAACTTGCTAAATTATTTTGTACGTTTCCAATTAGCCTAGTCCATAGTGTCCACAATCATAGAGCATTCCCCTGAAGGTCTAGGTGCCCTGTAGGCTCTGTGGTCCCTGCAAGCTGAGTATACAATCTCAGTATAAGGGAAATTACAAGAACTGTGGGAAGGTGGGAAGAACAATAAGCAATAGGGGATGGGCAGGGATTTCTGCACGTGAATTGCCCAGCTAATTGTAAGCTTTCTACAGGCATGAAGAAGTTATGGTTTTCACCAACACACAACAGCATAATTATGGAGTGAGAAAGGTAAAAGTGTTTTAATTTCCATTGAAAATTACTATTTGTTTTATTTATTTAATTTCCCCCACAACCCCCTGAAAAAAGGGAATGATTTTCATTCAAAAGGAAGTCGTAGAAACTCCTGGAAAAGATAGCTCATTCCTCGCACCTTTTCTTTAGATGACTCATGACCTTAGGTGAAGTCTATCTGCCATTATATATCACAGTTAGAAAACTCGTACAACTTTCCATCTTCAAAAACACAAACAAGCAAAAAATTGGGGCTGTGGGAGATATGACCTAACTAGTGATCTCTCCAGCTGACACTAATGAGTCCATGGGGAATGTGTACAACTCCAGAAACAGCTACATTTTTCTTCCAAATCTTTCTCTCTAGCTCAAACCCCCAAATTTAATTAGAAGTCATTTTATTAAAGTTTTGTCCTGAAAAGAAAACTTTCCAACATACACATATCGTCTAGTTATTCATGGATCACACCCTTTTGCTTTTTTTTGAAAGTGTGTAAAAGGCTATTGTGGAACACAGGGGGCTGAGCACTTGAAAATCTAGCCCCAACTCTTTTGCTGTCGGACACATAACAAGAGTCTGTCACTTGCTATTACTTTGAGACAAAAGACAAATTAATAGAGACAGTTCATTGCTTATGTTTCATAAAGCTGGGACAGAGCAAACTCCACAGCACAACAGGGCACCATTGGAAAGACAAATAACAGGGGACATTTATTTCTAAATCTTCACTTGCTATTATAAGTTGTCATAGTCTATGTCATGTAGAAAATGTTAACGAGAAGTTCAGTGAGTTCAGTGAAGCAAGTTATAAAGATTCTTTAAAAATATTTTCTATTTCTATGGACAGGAAAAAGACAGAGGCTAGAAAGCTTTGCAATATTAAGGCCCATGTGTCCAGCCCCATTCCCCCACCTCAGGTTAAAAAACAGCCTACAATCTTGTAAAAGTATTTTAATGTTTTTTTCTTTGCAGAAATCCATTAATTCTTTCCTTTGTACCAGGCTTATAGGATTTTTCCCCATTTTTCACATGAGGTAGTTTCCATGATGACCATAAAGCTAGAACTATTTTTGCTAGTGAGTTATTTGCAAATATAAATACATACGGAAAAATAAACACCACTGACTATGACTTAAAAGCCACTTCAATAGCCCAGGAATTAGGAAAATGCATAACTATGGGCTAATCTCTTTTCAGGGAAGAATTTAAGTGAGTGCATAACTTTTCTCATCTGCCTAAATGGGGTTTTTACTGAATCAGACAAAGGTCACCCAGCAAGGATTAAGCTGCTATTTACATAGTGTAAAATGAGGCAGTTTATGCTTAGGTCAAACTCTCAGAGCATAGTTTTCAGTAATTCTCCACTCCTCAAAATGTAAAGTGTGTGTAATTAAGGATGTAAGTAAAATCTACTCAATTTCTTCATCTACTTGCATGTGAATAAATGAAAAACATTTAAAAAAAATGAAATAAAATTATAATTATATGAAATAAATCCACTATTATAATACTGAATCTCAGCTGTATACTGTATCCATATTTGCTGGCTTGTAAAACATAATATTATGAATATCTGTATTTTTATTCATTTGTAATGCTGCAATTAGGGTGGTATGTGTTTTCCATATTATTAACATATTGAATAATTTGTGCACACACAAATATCGATAATCTTTTGAGATGCTCTGAGGTACCCTCACTCTTCCAGTCCAGAAGAGCATGAGTCTCCCATCAGTCCCATAGGCTACCCACCAACCTCCTGTGCTTCTCTTATACGCCCCAATGTATTTGACATGGTGCTAGAAGCCAAGAGGCTTAAAAGTCAATGAGGTAGGCATACGGACAAAAAACCCCACCTAGGTTGTCTCTGAAGTCAGAGGAAAAAGTCAGCTCTTCTGGAAGATGACTTTTCTCACCCCAAGGGCCCATTTTAGGATACAATGAATTGCCCTCTGGAAGCATTCGTCTTTGAGAACAAAAGGCTATGTGAGACGCTAAGAATATTTGTCAAGTGTGGATACAGAAATAGCTGTCTACCCTTCCTACTAGTTCTAAAGGAAAACTGGCTTGTTTTAACTGTGGGCATCACAATCTCAGCACACTATTACTGTCCACTGTGTTCAGATTCTCACATCACATCCTCATCGCTGCACTGCCTATTTGCTTTATGGGAACTGCATGGCACCTTCACCTCTGAGCTGGCTCTTTCAGCTTTCTTTAAAATTTGTAGTGCACAAATTAGGTAGGTAGGTGAGAAAATCAGATGTTATCTAACTCACCACATTCAAGGTGTTGCATTGCTGTCTGACTATCTTGTCCAAGTAAATCTGATGGTAAAGGGCTATGATGAAGGTGCTGCCTCTCTTCCTATCTCTTCACCTCAGAAATTGGTTGGGACAGGATATTTTGGTGGAGCAATGTGTAGATACATAGAAAAAAATAAAGGAAATGGTCAAAACGTATATTTTCATATGTTATATTTTTTTTCCTGACCAATATTTCTTTATTTAAAAAAAAAAAAAAAAAGCCAAAACACAGTTATGCTGAAAAGAAGAAAAGATCTGTAATTTCAATATGGAAGTCCAAGCCAATGAACTCTGCCAAATGCATCCAGGAGGAAGTGAACACTTACAATGAACTTAAACAGCAGAGCAGGCAACAATTGAAAAAAAAAAAAAAAAAAAAAAAAAAAGGAAACTAGAAAACTTCTTAATATAAAAGAAGAAAGAAGGAAACCAAGATTTTTTTAATGTTTCATGCTGTATGAGAGATAGAAGAACTTGATTTTTTTTCAAGGTGTCTCTTGAGAGCTGGGACATGAGGCCCTAGTATAGATTGTCTGTGCTTAGTTTCCAGCATTGCGTAAAAATACTGTGCAAAGTTTTTAAGTGAGCTAAAGTACCTATTAGAGAGGGGAGCAGCCAGAAAAAGTATTGGTACAAAACTACAGTTATATCGAGACAGCAAAGCAAGGCGCAGCTAGTGCAGTCAAACATCAAAAGGTTAGTTCAGCTTCAGTTCAGCTCTTCTGACCAGCAAGACTTAAACGTTTAAAATAGAGCAGCAAACTGCTGCAGGAAAGAAAAAGCAGTTAGTTGGCCTGGCAGATTACTACTGGAATAATTTTACTTTAAGACTTAGATACATATATAGGCTGTCTGCTTGTTTATCTACCTTGTTTTCTTTCTCTCTCTTTAACCAAATTAAAAAAAAAAAAAAGAAGTTTATTGGCCACCTGATTCAGATGTGATGAAAGAGAGCATTGGAAGCTTTGGTATAATAGTACCAGAACTGTGAATGGTTGGGATTTAGTGGGGGCGATGATGGTGGTTTTTGGTTGGTTGGTTGGTCGGTTTTAATGACCTCCTTAAATTTCACTTTTAACTAGATCCTGGCAGAACTCTTCTGACAGTCATATAAAGTTGCTGAAGGTTACTGAGGGACATCCTCTGACTTTTTGGTGGCATGGACAGACCTGGTGGTTTGATACTGATGTGTTTTTTAACACACAAATGCTCTGAAATTCCAAAACTGAACAAGTAGAAGAAATGAAACCAACCACATTGTCTATAACACTATATATGAATATATGTTTATATACACAGTCCCTGGTGCAGTATTTTCTCATTTAATCTTTCCTCAGCATTCCCTGTTCTTCCTTTAGGTTCTTTCTTGGCTTTAATAGCTCAGCTATTATCTTTTCAGATGTGGCCCATTAATTCTTCTGTATGAATTCATGCACAGTCAGCTCTCCCGTGCTAATGACCAGAGAGGAATAATGGCTAATTCCCACTGAGACGGATGTGTATTATTTTAGCTGCTTCTTGATTTATTGAAATCTCTCTGTAAATTCCTGCATTTTCAATTTTTTATAGAATCTGAGAAAAGGAAGCATTTCAGAAGTCATCCAAGATAATGGTTCATTTCTGGTCATTGTGAAAACTTGGACATTCTGGGAAGGGGGTGAGAAGAGGTTGAGAAAGGGGAAAAAAGAAAAATAATATTTATGTACTGCATTTATAATACCAGAACAAGGAACACACAAAGAAATTGTCAATAAACACATTGAAAACTAGAAAAAAATTAAGTGATTTTTCTTAAACCACATATTTTAATGGCAGACCTTACTAGGACTGGGTATTGTGGGCTGTGAAAGAACATGAATTAAGAAAAACAAACAAACAAAACAAGGGCATACATTTATCAAATGCTACCAAAGACTGAATCAGCTTCCAGTTCAAGAAATGTCTAAATTACTGCTTACTAGAAACTGTGAGGGTCATAACTAAATCTTTTCCTTATCTTTATACTCACTATTAAACATCAGCTAACACTCACCATCAGAATAGATGGATCCTTGGTCCCATCCAGTTATACTCTTGTGATGCTCCATTACATTCTGATAACAATCTGCAGGGTACTGACCATGAAATAAAACTGGTCAATGGGCAAACAAGAACAAGAGAAGATAAATCTAAAAGATTTAGGAAATTATTCAATTAAGAAATTATTTCAATAAGAAATTATTAAAAAGAATTAAGAAATTAGTAAAAATTCTTCCTGGCATTTCATTGTTATTAGGGGTGTGGTTTCTGTGGTTCTGGTTAAAATTCTGTTCCTTAAGCAATATGGAAACACTATTTTTCATTTTCATCCTTCCACTGCTGGATAGTGTTACTATCCATTTTTAAAAGATTTCAGGTTCTACACCTGGGCTGTGCTGCAGGCCATCTGGGAAGGAAAAATATTCTGTATTGTATATAGCTTAGAGAGGGCTTTAAAATCCTTGAGGTAAATTAATGAATGCAGAGGATGTCATCATATATCGATGTTTCACCTTTTTGAGATTCTGCCCTTGACTATCATATTTATAAATAAATGTCACAAATGACCATTTCAGAACAGAAGGTAAAAGCTGAGAATTAATAAGCGCTTCCTGAAAAGTCAGACAACTCATAAACTACAGATAAACAAGAGAGCACTTTTTTTTTTTCCGTACAATAAAAAATTATTTAGAGTTCCCAATGCTGGCAAAGCTTTGTTTTGTGAAAGCCGTGAAATTACTAGACCATTGGAGGAGGTTGCTGACAAAAAAGGTCTAGCTGCCTTTGTGAGTGACGTATCAGGTTATTTTCCCTTTGAAAAACACAGATTCAGATCTTACATTTTTCCCTTTTATAGTTTAGGCCATCATAGTCATTTTTAGCTCAAACAGGCAACATAACTGTGCAACACATCAGCATAACTAAGAAGCATATCTACAGAGGATTTTAGTGGCAACTTCACTGACTTCAAAACTCCTTTCGACATACAATTTTTTCAGGTTGTCATGAATTTAAGAGGATTTTCTGTTCATCATTTCCACATCCCTGGACCTCTGCTTTATAAGCATCTATCAAAAGACATGTTAGGAGCTAAGCTTTCAGTATGATAGTTTTTTGGTGGACAAGATTTTAGCCAAAATAGTCCATTGAAGGTAAAATATTTATTTAGCTAAAATCTATCCTCAGGAATGTTGGATATAAGCAAAATAAGCTACGAAGTTGGGGTTTCTGTGTACGCTTTTTTTTTTTTTTCGTACTATTTCAACCTGCAAATCAGTCTAATCTTTAAGCTGATTAAACAAGAAATTGCTAAGAAAAATTTTAAAAAGCAACCAGCAAGATCTTTTTTTCAGGGGATATTGCTTGTAGCAAGGAAGCAAAGGAATCCTATTTACAATTCAGCCCAGCTAAACACGAGATAAATCCTGCCCTTCCCAAAGTTATTATCTCTTCCTTCTTTCACCAATGTAGCCAACTTCATTTCTTTCACATGAGCCACCAAAGAAGAGCCAAAGTAGAGCTGAAGTTAACTTCTTGTTGACTAAGGGCTAGAAACTGCTATTGAATCTTGTTCTGTATTTCCCCTGCCACAATAGCTGAAGGTGTGATAGAATAAGGCAAAAATAAACCCAGAAATGAAACCCCACCAAGCAACCAAAAAATTAAAATAATGGAATGTAGGAGATTTTTTTTTTTATTTTCAATGAAAAGGGCCTTTTCAGAGTAACCTAAATAATTTGACAATTAACAAATGTTCTTTTAGCCAAAAATTTTTAAAAGGGACAAACATATAGGTGTTCTGTTCTACCAGAGTGTTTCAATTCCTCTACAACATTTCAGTTTCTCTGGCAAGGTTTACAAGGGCCCATTCATCAAGGGATGTTGGAAAAGCATCTTCTGTGTCCTGTAGACTGATGAGAGGGTCATTCCGGACAAAGGAAACCCAAATCTCCTCTTCCAGAGTTCCACCACTAAGCTGTCGCTGATCATAATCAGCTCCTTTACATCTAGCTCAGAGGCAGACGCCTACAAATGGGTGACTGATTGTGGAGCTGAATTGCTGTCCCTCAAATTCATGTCAGATGAATCCCAGCCCAGAAGTATCTGCTTCTCTGTGTAAATGTCCCCTTTTTGGTTACCTACCTACATCTGATTTTCACTTCATTCGGATAAAGCATCAGTAATGTATGAAGTCTTAGGGTGTGACTCACCTCTTTAATGCAGTTGACTAATCTTAGGCATTTAGTGCTATTTTATCTGTCCTAGGATATTTCACTTGATCTCTAACAACTGGTGCAGAAGGATGTGGGTCTCCTGTAGGTTCTGCATGCTGACCCATTTCTAACATTAGGATGGGAAAGGATGGAGAAGATTAATTCTATCCCACATGTATTACTGCTTTACTCAGTGTAATATTAAAAACAAACAAACAAACAAACAAAAAACCCACCAAAAGACAAACAGAAAAAAAAAACCCAAAACCATCCCCTGAAACCAAACCAAACCAACCAACCAAAAAAACAAAACCCAAAAACCCAAAACCCAAATCAAACCCATGTTAACTGAGAATTACCTAACTTGACTGGACCAAATACTGAAAGGACCCAAACCCTATCCTTCTGGGAGCATCAGTCAGACTGCTTTTAGCTGACTTCACTGTTCTGAAACACCATACTGCACTAACGCAGGCAGCTTTTCACCTGTATCATCCCATACATAAATGTCTTCACTTTAAAAGTCAGGGTTTGGTTCCTGTGGTAGTGGGAGATGCTCAAAGTAGCAGGGAAGCAGCAGAGTTTCAAGCAGAGTTTTCTGATGCTGGTGAGGAGCTTCCTCAGCTTCTGCTTAAAGTTATACCAGACTGAATCTTACAGAATTTTCTCTACTTTTTTATGTTCCTAGTCTGTAGATTTTTTAATATTGAGCTTTGACCAGAATCCACACAGCTCCCAGGGCTGGCAGCATGAACACGGTGTGAAATCATTACCTCTATAATCATCTGCAAGCCACAGGGTCATTCTTAGTGGGTCTTTTTATCTTTAATGTGTCCATTACATTTCAGGGAGGTGAGGGAGTTAAGTATACCTTCATGCAATTGAGAATCAAACCTATTCTTTTTCATATAACAAATCGTCTAAATTATAGAAATGGGAGAACAAATAATTATTTATCAAAAGGATAATTAGGTCTGGGAAGAACACACTATGCCATCTTAATGACAATGCAGATAATGTTGCTATAACCATTTTAATTTATGAAAAAAAATTTCTGCATACCTTTCTGCCTTCAGTAAGTCACAACTACAGAAACCTATAGGAGTGGAGAGAGAACAAAAAAGAATGAAAGTAATAAAATTGGTTGGGGGAAAAGGCAGAAAAATTGATACATACAGAGAAAAAGAAACAACAAAGCAGATGTGTAAGTTAAAGGAACTAGGTTAGAGAAAGGCTAATATATGCAAGCTATGGAGAGAAAGCAAATGTGATTACCCAAGAGAAAAAAAGTGGGAAAAGGATGCTGTGAATCAGGAAGGCATAAAAAAGGGTTAGATAAAGACCCACCTGCAGAGACAACCACACACATATCACTGGGGGGGATATGTTACTCACAGACAGAGATTAAAAGCACCTCGAAGGTATGAGAAGAAAACTTTCCTGATGCTCTCTGTCACAGAAAAATTGGGAAAAAAGACCTGAAGAATGCTAATAAGATGATGGTGACTGAAAGTCAGAAATACATCCAGGCTTAGAAAATGTGTTTATATGATTTGACAGTAATATCAGGAAAGTGTCTATGGAAGTGATAGAGAATACATGTACTACCCTGTAAAATGCCTGCTTCATGCTACTCACTGCCCCAGATGGTGTGTTTTTATCTAATTCCAGAGCTGGTTGTGGTGAGTACAGCTTCATATTTCTAATATACATTATACTACCGGGAAATAAAGCAGACATTGCTTAGATGCATAGCTGCAGATGGCACAAGTTTCAGTGTCATGCTTCAAATTGCTGTAAAAACACAGGGAACTAGCTGTTCTACAAATAACTGTTAGCATAGAAGGTCTCATGGGACTGTGGGGATCAGTAGCAGCCTTTTAACCTCTGGGTAACATAGTTCAATACCCGTTCAAGTGAGTAATAGCAAAGATGTCTCCCTTCTGAAAGCTCTGTGGCCCGCATGACTTAAATTGGTGGTTTCAGCCCATGTCCCTGTAGACGTGTTGCCACAATTAGGAAACATCAGTGTTGTAGCTGAGCTATCATGGGAACATGTTACCCATACGCTTTGGGAATAAAAACCTTAGAGATTTATGAAAGGGGTTGTGGCAGTAGTGGCTGAGACCTCAGGGCCAGATGGCAACACATCTGTATTTTAAATTCCAGACACTGAAAAGGCATCAACTGCTCACGTAACTGAGGTCACAAAACACATACAAAAAAGTCATTTGTTCCCCCTGAGGTGAGAAATCTTCACAGAGTACTTTATTACTATTCTAATGAAACCAGTCCCTTTGCTATTAAGTGGAAGTGAAAGATGCATTATAATATTAGCAGAAATTAAAAGACTTGCTGCTTTCTTTTTTTTTTTTCCTGTGAATTCCTCTGATTTGCACAGTCTAACAGTAATGTTCTTACCTCTGTTGAGATGGTTGAATGGATTGTTATTCAATGCACTGAAGACATATTATTGTTATTTATGTGGTACCATAGGCACGTAATTTCTACTTTTGACACTTTTAACCCAAGGAGTTTTTACTTTAATAAGACAGAACATGCCAGGAGATACTTAGAGCACTGTTGCACTGTTGTCTGATGTAAGATGGTGAAGATTCACAATGATCACAGGAAGTGTGACTCTTTTTTCAGGCTGTGTTTATTGTATACCTTTACTGGGATTTGGCAGGTATTGGCTTTGATATTTTCCATTTTGTCATTGGTCACTTCATCCTGGAAGGCTAGCTGAAAGTTAAGGTAGGAGCATGGAGGCAATCCTCTATATTGAACACACTGCTAGAAGAAACACAGTTTTTACAACACCTCCTAAAGAAGAGGATGAATTTGCCCAGTGCATAGGGACATGTTGATTTGTCAAAGTAGGGGTAGAGCAAGAAAAGTTGTTGTCTGGCATTAACACACTGAATTGTGCGCATTTGATTTGAAACAACATTTTGTTTGGCTTTATAGTTCAGTCTGAATTCTGTGATTTTGATGGTTCCAAATAAAAAAAAAAAAAAAAAAAAAAGAGACAAGGACAGTTCTGTCCCCAAGTCCTGCTTGTAAGACTGCTTGAGAGAAGAGGCCAATCTGTGATTGCTTTGTGCATATTTTTACACTACATCTGCCCTGTTAACATTCCAGAATGATTTAGTGGATTTAGTGTAATCACTGTATGTAACAAGAAGTAAAGGAATTTGATAATGTTTTATTTGCAGCGTAAAGCTGGCCTTAGACAGGAAAGAAAACCCATACTGTGGCTGTGATCTTGAATTACTGAGGAGGCAGAATTTAATAGAATTAAAGGAGGGACCTGTTGAAGAAATTGGTCTTGTACCCATTTAATTTGGGGACAGGTATTTCAGTCAGCAAACAGAGAGGAAATTTATTTAATAAGTGCAGACTTCTGTAATAATTGTAGACAGGTGGGAGTTATGACTGAGGAAAGACATACTAAACTATCCTGAGTGGACTTCTGAGAGAGAGAATTGCTGTGTCTTGCTGCCCTATGTCCTTCTGGGAATAAAATGGCCATCCTGTACTTTTTCCATTTCTTGTAGGGCTGGTAGTTAGCAAAGATGTCCTTCTCTGAAAGATGGACAGTATTTATTGCTGTGTTTAGAGCAGGGGGGAAATGCTCTTGAAATTATCTAAATTTGTTTTCTTTTTCAATGGGCAAAGGGAATGAACCAAGCCAAGACAATCACTTAAAATTCAACTTAGAGTATGAAGTATTTTCTTTTTATTGTTGTTCTTAACATGAAGCACTGCAATTTTTTGAGCGTTTATTTCTGTACTGTAGAAATGAATTGGGATAATCTGTTCATTTCTTTTTATTTCTTTTACAATTTTCCAACAAAGCAAAATCTCTCCATTCAGCTTTTCACTTTTCCAGCTAGTGCTGTATGCGTGGGGTGCCAGGTAATTAGTGATAAGTGCAAGGCAATGATTGCTATAAAATGACAGTGCTGCCTTTTGGGGCTTTCTCATGGGTTTATCAATGCTTTCACCATACGATTTAGTACAAGCAAATACCTTATCCTCAGTGTCCAGCATTACATCTCACATTAAAGTAAAATCATCACTGCTCAGCAGTTTACAAATGCTACATGGTAACAGCAAAAAAAAAAAAAGGACCTCATTCTCATTTTTGGTGGCTCTAATGTACCTTTTCATTTAGACATGCTAAAATTTTTAAAGCCAGAAGATGCAAACAGAAATTTCATTGAGAGTTTGAGCAGCAAAGAATATCTTCGTTCCACAAAGTCTCTTTTGTACACTGATGCAGCAATAAGACACACTTTTCCTATTCAGATTTTTAAGAGATGCATTCTGTTTAAAAAAAGAAAAAATGCTGTTTCAGGTTTAATTCCTTTCCCAGGAGAACCTTGTGGGGAAAAAAAAAAGGGGGAGGGGGAATGGCAGAGATACAGAAAAGAATCTGTGTATTGTTTAGCACACAGAGAAAAAGACAAAGACAAAGAAGATGAAAAAGAAAAAGACAAAGACAAAGAAGATGAAAAAGAAAAAGAAAAAGAAAAAGAAGGTGAAAAAGAAAAAGAAAAAGAAAAAGAACGTG
>JAHREE010000188.1:4299162-4493651 GCA_033628505.1 Tringa tobata
TGACCTGCAAATTTCTTTAAAAAGAAAAGAATATAAATAAGAGGAAACACACTGCAGAAAGCAAAAATTAAATGGAGAGAAAAAAAATCACTACTTTTATGAAGTCTCTCTTTGGAAGCCAGGAAGCTTTTAAAAGTACTGTTTTACATTAGAATTCATTCAGTCAACCTATGTGAAAATGGGAAAGCTCAGAATAAAAGCTTTCTCCAAACTGACAAAACGCTTCCATCATTTGTTTAAAAGCCAGCCTGGGTTTCTGAATGGCATTTGCCTTATACTGTAGATATTCCTCTACAATTCAAGATGTACACACAGGCCACTGTTGCAAAGACAGTCACCTGGCATGAATGCCAGCATTCGCATGTGAGAAAAAGTACAAAGACGGGGAACACAGTTGTGCTACATCTGACTGACTGATGTAGCAAGTAATCTCGGGAAGATGAAGAAATAAATAGGACTGTGGCAGCAAGATTATTGTGATTAAATGAACACCTGCTTGGTTGCCCTTTGCAGTGATGGATATATAAAAGTGCTCCTGCTTTCCTCTGCAACATTTAAGTGCTTTTGTCACACTGCTTCTTATGTGCCCTCCAAAATCTTACACTTTCTTTCTTGCAGAAAATGATGCTCTAACTCTATGAGGCTATTCATGTGTAGGAATCAGTACACGCACATTAACAGCATCAAAGCCTTAGATGGTAAACTTTTTGGGTACCTTTGTTGCAAGTGCTGACTCTTGGTGTCTGTGCAAATGCAGCACAATGAAAGCCTGATTCAGTTATAAGGTCAAGGAGAAAATGTAGGCACTTCAGTATCTCTCTACTTGAGGTGAAAATGGAAGCAGAAGTTCTGGGTGTTTTGTGCAACCGTTCACAATCTAATGCTCTAACATTTCTTTGGATTAGATGTTCTCTCAAAAAGATCCAAGTTCACCACTGCTATTTGCTCCCTGATGGGGTGTGAACGTCTTCACAAATTCTTTTTTGCTTCTTGACTTCCTGTTCAGATAAGAATGATTAAGCTACTCTCCCAAATCTACTAAAAAAAAAAAGAATTATAGTGATGGAAAGGTGTCTATCTTCATAACTTATTCCTCCCTTGCATTTCAGTGCATGTTCTGCCATCTTGCTTGACCCAAAGGGTGTGACAAAATTGTCAAAGAGAAACATCCAGTGCTGTTTGAGATGTTTATGTCAACTTGCATGGCTCTCAACTGTTGATCTTGGGGTTACAGATCTCATGGAGGTCACGTATTACACCTCCTAACACACACAGAAGTCTGGAATACTCTAGGTCGTTTAGTATGAATGAGACACTACCTTAGGGAGGTGCCTAATACCAAATTTCTAGCTACATTGCTCATAGTCCTATGTTTGCTTTGGAGTAGGGTCAGGAGAAATCTGTGCTATATAATATATATTCCTCACTGTTTTGAAAGTTCATGTTGAGAAATATTTGGAGAAATTACTTTTAAGATGTCATCAAGGCGTTATGAAAAATTCCACATTTCATGTTAGACTCCAAGAAACCTGAGTCATCTTCAACTTTTACTCTGGACACGCAGCAGTGAGTCTGGAAACAAAGACAATTTAAATGAAAACAGTCTACAGGCATAATGTTTTATCATTCTTAAACTGGAATAAAACTGTCAAGAGATTTTTTTTCCAAATGAAAATACAGTCATTTGTTTGATGGCAATAGAAAGATATTGAACTACTTCCTGGTTGCTCTTTGCAATTTGTAGTACTTGGAAATTCTTAAAGGGAAGTTGATGGGGACAAATAGACATTTCTAAAATGTCAAGTCATTCTAAACATGAATTTTAATTTATTTATAGACTTACTCTGATGTCTGAAATGTTACAGAGCTTCCAGAAGACAGTATTTAGCTTTATATCAAGAATTTTCAAAAGCTCAAAAGCAATGACAACTTGCATGAAGATAACATTCTAGCAACACATTTCACAAATAAATTATATAAAATCAATGGTTAGCAAATTTTCTGAGTGCATTTTTCATACCTGAAAACACTTTCTAGAGGAATTGTTTCCTGAAAAAGAAAGTGGACCAAACCTGAACAAAACTGCTTGTCCTGATTGTACACTTTTCAAACATGGTATAAAAGGCACCGTCATGTCCCCATTGGGTTCCCCCTTGTTACTGTTCTAATGGCTTTCTGAATGAAAATTTCTAAATGGGTAAATGCACAAAGTTGTTTACAAATGTCAGATGGAAGAAAGAAGAAAAAAAGATGAAAGAAAACAACAATTTGCCTGTTGTCCCTAATCTTAGTTGAGTTAGAATATTTCTAAAAATTTGGCTTTACAGTTTTAAAAAAAAAGGTTCATATATGTTGGGGTCAGGCAAACCCACAGAACAGATTTCTAGGAGCTGACGTGTATGAAGTTTGTCCTGTCAGTCATAGCAAGGTTGTTCCAGATCCTTCAGAGTTTTTTCTTCCAAAACTTATTTCATAATGATTTTCAACATGTGAGTTTGTCTGCCAAAGACTCAGAGTGTTTTCCCATTTCATTCCTGTTATGCAGTATTTAATGGTCTTTTGAAAATTCAGGTTTTTGCTAATGAGATTAAATAATCTACATGCAGTAGTAGTGAGAGCCAGATTTTACTTGCACAACTTTTTTCCATCTATCAGCCATGAAGGCCTGTTGAGCAGCAATGTTAGCTGTGTGCATCCATGTATACACATGTGATGGGTACCACGTGCCTCTGAGTCTTCCCTTTTTTCCCAGGTGGACACGGCAAGTGCTGACCGTGCAGCGTATATCATAGGAGTGATTTCCCATGAACAGTTCCTGAAAGATTATTTTTTATTTCTTTAGGGGAAGAAATGCAAAGAATGGGGGAAGGAATAGAGACCTTTACCGAGTTGCCCACTTGATTTCTTAAATGTAATGACTTACCTGAAATTTAGCATTCCCTTCTGCACACTATGTTAATTGGGTATTTTAAAATGTGCTTTGTCTAACGAGTGGACCCTGTTCTTTTCAAACATCTTACTAGCCCTTTTCAGGACTATTACTTCTCCACTAGCACAAACACTGAGCCTACCAGAATACCAAGTTTGTCCCGTTCTATTAATTTATTGATACTAATTTGATTCACCTTACTTTGGGAATTACTTTATCTTAATGCATTCTGTTCACCCAAATTCATCCCTGACATAGCTAAATTTATGTCATGGGACATTAAATTTCATATTCTAGCTCTGGGCACATTCATCTAGACTGTCAGGACTATTCTGTGAAGGGATTTTTTACAGGATTGCCTTATAAAAGAGCAATTTGCCTTAGAATCTTAATGTGGTTTATCTTTTCAATGATCTTGCCTGTCCTGACTTTGTTCAAATCTTTACTAAAAGCAGAAACACGGGGACAAATCTTAGTTGTGCTTAACTATGATGCCTCTTTTTTTTTTTTTTAGTTATAAAATATCCTGGTTTGCATTTTGATTACTATCTAATGCATTTCAACTGCAAATGCATAATTCGCATCAATAACTGATGAATCTCTACCACTGCAAAGTATTTGCTAATTGTATTTGGTTTTGTATTATTTCTTCTTGTGGTAGCTTGAATCCTTGACTTAAATTGTGAACATTCAGTGCTTTTTAAAAATGAGACTTAAGATGGGGTTGAATATAAATCAATATTCATTCAGTACAAACAGGTCTTGCTTGTGGTAAGGTAAACAGAGATTGTGTCAAGAGCTCAGAACAGATCTGAGTGTGCTTCCATCTACAGTAATCTACCTCTAGCAATGAAGAGTAGATGCAAAGGAAGCACAAGTACTGCTTAAAAAATAAGAATGAAGAAGGGAAAAGAAGAAATAAGAATTCCTCATTGAGAGGTAAAAATTAGAGGGATGTTCAAATCTCTGTCCTGTGCATATACACCAGCAAACATTTTTGGGCATTTGGGGTTTTCTTTAACGCAATCGCAGCACACTAAATGTTAAAATCAGAAATGAGGAAAACCAGTAGATTTCTAACATCAGAATTGTTTAATTTTGAAATCAGTTATGACACAAACACCAGCCAGCAACAAAAGGGAAGAAACTTCATTATTTACACCTAGCTAAGGTGATATCACATTGCTATTCAACGAACATTGTCTTATCAAGAGGAATGAGAAGCTGAAAAAAGAAAACCTTAACAACCATTTATTCCACCCAGAAATTTGGGGAAGCACTAGTGCAAAATTTATCTGAGGTTGCCATTCATATGACCTCCATCAAATGAAAATGGTACATTTGGAATGCCATCTGATCAGGAGCTACTCTGCCAGCAGCTGCTTGATTGCCTTATTCAGTCACTGGAATGTTGCACTTCTAGGCTCTGTTAAAGCCACCCTTTTGATGTTCATCTCCGACCAGCACATCCAATTTCAAACTCTGTTTTCACTGCTATTTATGCTTTTCTGGAAGAACCGTTTCAAAATTAAAACAAAACAGGAAGTAGAGTTTTCTCTAAAGCAGAGATGGAAGAATATTATTTAAAATATTATATGTTGGAGAAACAACTATATAGGACCAGCAAAGAATCCATATATGTTAAAAGACATTTGGAGTGGAGATGGCTTCATAGAGTTACAAAGCCTGAAGCAACAACAGTATGTTGTGGAAAGAGGATCATAACAAGAAAGAAGTGTTAAGTTTTATTTTGGTTTAGTAAAGAAACAAATATTGGAGTGTTGACCTTAATGACGCACTCGAACACTTTTCAGCATTTGTGGAAAAGGTTACCAAAATTGCAGTTTTCCTTCCTTGGATAATTTGTTTTGTATGCTAAAGTAGTGCCTAAATGCCAGAAGTGAAATCAAGACTTCACAGTGCTGGATGTCACAAAAAAAAAAAAAAGTTATAAAAGACAATCCTCCTCATAAACACCATTGAAGAAATAGGGAGAATATTCTGGAAAAGTTTTCATAAATGAACAATTTTCTTGAATTAAAAATGGCAGGAAAATTTCTAATACACCTCAGTGATAAGGTAGATATTCCACTGAAGCATTTTGTTTTCTTTTTGTTTTCTTTTAATGATATTTCTGCAATTTCTATCTGATAGGCTATACAAACCTCTGACAGCTATTTCAAAGCAGGCTTGTGAACCTTACTTAGGAATGCTTTGTTTGTTATATTCATCTGTAAGCCTTCAAAACAGAGTTTAAGCAGTGATTCAGAGGGTAATACAAAGAAGAGAAACAGATTAAGTAGCACAGAAACCAGTTCCTCTGCTTTGCCACAATATAAAAACAAAAAGAAATTCAGTAAACTCAACGACAAGCAAGCTGAAAAAGTGATTAAGGCGTCATATAACACAAATGTATTATGTGAAACTCATTAGCACAAATGATAACCACTTGCTGTACTTGTGCTTTGTACTCATGCATAAATGATCACAATAAACACAGTTTTGAATGAAAACTAGATTTTCATAGTGATATCGATAGTTTTCCTCTATTTTCTATGATAGTAGTAAGGGTTGAGCCAGAGTTGACCAGACTGGGACAGAAAGCAGTACAACTGTCAGCATGTGTTGCAACACTTTTTGGCTCATCACTTCCAGAGACCAGATCTGTACAATTTCTCTTCATCCCAAAGGATATTTCTGTACACATTTCAAAATGGTGCATTTTCTTCTGTTTGGCATATGTAAGGAGCTAATGGCCAGAAAGCAGACATTGGATTGTGAGGCTGCCATCCTTCTGGTACTCACCTTTATATATGTACCCTCCTCACCTGAGACAATCAGACCAGTCATTCAAAGGACACGTGTAAAGATCAGCTGGTCCCACTTGACTAATATATAGTGAAGACCAAAGTAGTTGCCTGAATTCAGCACCTGTGTGTAGCTACTGAAATTTGACCTCTGGGAGTTTGTTGAATCCCCAGCTGCTGTTCAATAATCTCACAACAGCAATATCACAGAAGTCAGCTTTGGAAAAGAAAGCAAATTTAGTTGCTATAGTCTATTCTCTTGTGCCCTTGGGACTAGAGCACCTCGGGGAATGGCATGTTAAACTACATCTTAAAGGTGACCCAGAATGCAATTTGGCAGTAAAAGAAAAAGCATCCTTGTAAAATAGAAGAGAAAGTTGGTACTGGAGGTGAGATTAAATATGAAGGACTCCAAGGAATTGCCTCCAGTCTGTCTTTATAGCCAGTATTTCAGGAAATGACACGTTAAGGTCTGAAATTTGCATGAAAAGTAAGCATGGTCTGGACTTCATTTTATTGTGGTTGGCTATTTCTTTTTGGCTGGCTGATTAGGAACAGCTGCTGGTTTTAATTTAAATTTCATATTTTATTTCTGGCAAGGATTCCTACATCTCTGGATGGATTCTTTTTTTCAAGATTTTGATGTATTTATTATAAATAAAGAACAATAATAGATAATAATAATTGTGAGCTGCAAAGATACAGTAGGGCCAGGTGGCTTCCTGTGACTCAGTGACCTTTCGGTATTAGAAACCTCCCACTGCCATTAGTTATATTAAACCTTTGCAGCTGGGTTGTAACAATGACATAAATATTCACTGGACCCTGATCCTGCCATCTCAGTGCTACCAATAAGACTATTTAGGCAGAGGGAGGGAGGTTATTCAATGTATTTCAAAAGAATTTCCTACGTGGTTAAGGTCTGCTCTGGCGGAAAAAAACTGTTGGCGGATTCCCTGGGCAGGAGATTGGCTTTATTAAGATGCCACAGTGCTTTTCTTGCTTAGGGAGTCAAGTTGTGCCTATAATTGGCCCTCCTTTATATATATATATTTTTTTCCCCCTGAAACACTATGCTTTCACAATTCTGGGTCCCAAACAATCCTTATAATCAAGTGTAAATAAAATAATTCTTCCTAAAGCACCAGCAGAAGGTCTTGCCAGTGTATGCTTTTAGAATACTCTGAAATAAAAAAGACAAACAAAAAACCAAACCCAAACCAAAAGGATTTAGCATAGCTGAATATTGAAAGCAAACAAAGGCAAGCATATTTTTTATCTCCTGAAAGGTGACCTAAGGATTCTGACTTATTAATGTTTCAGAACAGGAGGAAACAATGTGTACAGTGTGTGCCATAGACTCAGCATAAGGCATTCTCAGGAGAAAAATGTGTCACATGTATATAGAGATGCAGTGGTTGAAAGTTTCCCTTTAACAGAGTAATATCATCTGTTAGAGTTCAAAGAGTTTGGGATGGCGGTTACTGAGGTCAATAAGAAGTAACTGCAATTGTCACACTGCAAACAGCTAGAAACTGCGAGGTTATGTGGTTCAGGACCAAGTGGGGATCAAGACCTCCCCTCCCTGAAGTGCATGTTCTATTGACAGACTGAGTGGGTAGGGTTCATCTTTGGATTGTAGCCCTTCAGCTGCAAGACTGGATACTTCCACTGTTTCTTTTCATATCACATCAACCACCTCATGAATCAAAGGCAGTTTAAAGGGTATTCAAAGGCAAGAATATCTTATTTCTTGTTATAACTGGCAGAATTCCTCTCTACAGTTTTGGGTATTAGGTAAGCAAGCCATAATGGGCTTCTTCTCGGGCAGGTGTCAGCCCCCAGCAATAGTGCTTTCCCCTTGGGAGAGAAGGAAAACCCCAACTCTAAATACATGGAACAAAATTAGTGCATGACAACGGCTAAAAGGAGATTTCTATTTTAGCTTATTTCTGGATGGAGAGGAAACGACCAAGTTCCTCTGAATGTTTACTGAATAAATTAGAACAAGCAGACAGTAGATCAAAGTGCTTTGGCTCTTGGGTTAATTTAAAGCATTGGACCTGTTCCTGTTTTTGAAAAATACAGCCCTGTATTCATAGTGTTGCCTCTGCAATAATAACACCAGTTAAAGTCAATGATCTTAAAGTACGCTGGAAACATTAAGCTTCACAAATTTCTCCAGAGAGCTATTACTTGAGGAGAGGGAATAAGGAGCTTGATCTTAGTTGCACAGTCTAACTTTAGACCTTTTAAGGGTACCAGACTGAGGACTTACAGATGATGGCTTCAGGCAAGGCTGGGATGTCCCTGAGAGGTCACCGTAGCCGACACCACAGGATAGTGTGACTTGGGAGACAGGAAGGATCTGGAAGATAGTCTGGTTTGGAGACTGACCTCTTACAGCCACAAACCCATGAGGTCTCCACATTTATTTCTGTGCTGCCTCGAAACATCAGCAACTTAAACATATCATATCCTGCCTCATTCCTGCTTTTGCCCAAATGACTGGACTCTGAATTTGCATTTCAGCTAAGACTTTAGGCATACTGGGACATGGAGAGCACATGAAATGTGCCTGGGACTATCTGACTGCCTGGCCATGTAAGTCTGTTTTAGACTATAATAGCTGGCATAGCTAAACTTTCTTAGTCCCCAAAACAGTGGCAACAAACTGCATATTGGAAACAGATACACACTTGTTCCAACTTCTGTACTGTGACTGGGTGTCCTCTGGGAACACACACGCTTCCATGGACAGAAAATATTCTAGACACTGCCGGTTGCAATTTAATTATCATTAAAACCTATCCCTTTTTATCAGATTTGGATAACACTGAATATTGCTTTCAGACATGAGGGACATGGCGACTCACAAGACAGAAAGTTCAAAAAGCTAATAGATAAATCTCTCTTCCTTAGGAAATAAAGCTAATGAAATCTTTCATAAATTGTATAGTATCCCTGCAATATTTTTCCACTAAGCAAATCTGGAGTTGCTCCACTAATCTCATGATAAACAAGTAGAGTAATATAAAATGTAAATTACAGAGAGCCCATTAAAGAAATTGAACTCCCCAAATGCTAATTACAACAAAAAGAAAATTAAAAGTTTAACAAGAGTGCAATAAAACAAGGAATTTAAATATTCTAAATATATTCGGATATAACACTTAATTGGCACTGAGCAAGTTTAAGTTAGGCAGCTAACAAGATAAACACTTTTGATGACAGAAAATTAATGTAGTGGCACAGCAAAAGACTATTTCATTTGATATCTTATATGTGTTACATGACAATTTAATTAAACATTTAAGTAATCCAGGCAAATAATTTTCTAGTGAAACAAACCAAGAACGATCAACTTCCTTTTCTTTAAAGGATCAGTGCAGGACAACACTTAGCTAATATGTTTTATAACTCTATAGTCTTAAATGTTATGTCAAAATTAATAAGACAAAATAGATTTCTAAGGGTCATTTTTTTCACCATTACACACGCATGATCAGTCAGTTCATTCTTGCTGGAAGTAAACTCAAATAGAGAAACAACTCTAGTTCCTGTGATGCTATTACCTTGTAATTTTTATAAAAGCAGGTTGCAAAATCTCAGTGTAAGGAGGAAAAAGAAAAGCTTCCAGTCCAGACCAGTTTGTCAGAAGTAGTTTAGGAATATTTTGATGGATACTTTAAGCATGCTGTGTAATCTGTTGCCTCTAATTGAAGCTAAAAAGAAAAACTCCCAGAACATGTCATAGGATTCTGAAGCAGTTTATATGAATCAATTAAACATTTTTGTTTCTATTGAACTCTATTAGAATATTAGCAGGCATAAGCCTAGTAAACTTCATTAATTTCTATTTGTTCTTTTTAAAGTTTCAATTACGTGAAATGTTTTCTCTCAACTAGACATAATTTCAGGATTGGGGTCACTGGCTTGAATTAAACTCAAGATATAACATGTGGGCACTTATTTTATGCATGTTTTGCTTATCTGTGGGTGGGCACATGTGTGTGTAGTTGTGGTGTGACAGCATTTGTGAAAGGCTCAAGCTGAGACTGACTTGCTCAGCCTAAGAACAGGTCAATGACAAAAGAGGGTCTGCATGATGGATATCTTTGGTTGGATAAGTCCTTCAAGAAGGCATTAGGAAAGTCTACCAGATGGAAGTAGCTTATTTGAAAGACTGAAAGAAAATGTTGTAGATACTGGAAAGGCTAATCTGCAACTGCAGACATGTCTGATTTTATGTCCCCAGTGTTTCCTCTTGATGGCATATATTTCTATTTTCAATTCTTAATGCAAACCATGAGGAAATCTTTCAGTGACGGGAACATCAGAAACTTGTGCTTTCTATTTTTAGCAAGACAGAATATGGTCTGAATATCATTATTATTTTACTCCCTGCTCCGGGCCTGCAGCACCTCCTGCCCTCCTCCTCCTGCGCCCTCGGCCTCCCTCTGCTGCTGCTCCCTCCTTGCCTTCCTCCTCCTCTGCCTGGGCCGCCTCCCGCCCTTTCCCAAACCTCTTGTCCCCGTTCCCGGCGCCCCCAGCTTGGCTGAGGGGCTCGGCTGTGTCCTGCGCTGGGGCCCTTGGAGCCGGCTGGAACCGGCTGGCACCGGCTGTGTCCGGCACGGGGCAGCCCTGGCCGCTCCACACACAGGCCGCCCGCCAGCCCCCCTGCCAGCCACGGGGCAGGGACACCCCCTACATCCCCCAGTAAATACAAAATATAGTCAGAGATATCCATGACGGCTTTTCTATAATCTCTTTTTCCACATACTGACCACGACTTCCCTCTAAGTGCTCAGTCAGCTCTGTATCGATAACACGTTCATTGAGGACACTTTTTACTTAAAGCTGAACAAAACGTAGGGCTCTGGGACATGAGACAGGCCTGCTCTGGTTGGGAGCACTAAGCAGTCTACTTAAGTTTTCCATTATTTTTTTTCTCTGGTGTATTGCAAATAAGATCTTGGCATGTTCTTTTCAGACTAGAATGAGGACAAACAGATACAGCTGTCAAGTGGTAGGAGAACGAAAACGTTAAAAAAAAAAAGCAAAAAAGAAAAAGATCCCTAGATTTCTTTTATTTTTTTTTTAATTCTACTCTAATACTTTGCAATCTTAAAGCAATCTGATAGAGATTAAGTGATAGAGAAGGAGATCTTGAAGTCTTAACGTCACAAAATTTCTATATAATATAGTCTTTGAAGAACAATCCATCTAAAGGAAGCTGTGTATCAAGGTACTAAATATTTCACTTTTTAAAACTCTTTCTTTTGGATGAAAGCTGAAACTAATGTATGGAGTATCTGAAATGTATCTAAAAGGCTGAAGAGATGAATATGGGATTATGCTAAATAGTTTCCTGAAATAAATATCCCAGTAATTTGCAGGAGAGATGTCCAGTGTTAGAGATATTCTAGCTCAGCAAGAATAATACATAGCAGAATTTAACTGAACAGTAAAATACTGGAGAAAATGTATCTGACAGAGTCCATTTTACTGTACAGATTTTTTTTTTCACAAAACACTAGGCAGATACAGCAGGATTGGTGAATGTTTATAACAAAAGTGTCACTGATGAGTCAATGAGGAAGGATGGAACAGTAAAGCTTGTTGGCTGAAGTATGCACTTTAAGATATAGAAGTTCATATGGGGCTATATATGGTCAGGTATTGATGAAAAACACCTGAGGCCGCAAAGATGTGAGGGTAGGAGAGTTGAGAGCCACACAAAAAGACAAGAATTTCATCTGTTTACACTGATAGAAGACGGAAAACATGAATAAAAAAGGAAATTGAGTATGCCAGTTCACCTTTCCTCTTTCTTTGCTACCTCCCTCATTTGAAATATGGTGATCATCTCAGATTATCGTTATCTGTTTTACTCTATGTAGGATGCCAAGGGAATAGACAGCTACAAATTTAAATACTGCAGTAACTAAGCAGTGACTCATACAAAGTATGGTAAACATAAGGAACGGATACAGCAAAGACTGTACGGCTTAAAAGGCACAGGTTTCTGTCTGAAGAATAAAGACTAAAAATAGAACTGAGGAAGTAATTTGTAAAAAACAATTTTTGAAGAACATTTTCCATCTTTTTTCTGGCCAAAAAGCAATTGACAAGTTTTCTAGGTCTTTTGTTAAATTTCCAAAAGAATATTGCCCTTGTTCCATACATAGAAAATAAATAATTAGTTGCTAGAGCTCTCTAATTTGTTTCTGCTTTGCTGGTGAAACTACGTGTTATTTTTGGATTATACTTTCAGCATTCCCTGTTTTAAATAACAGTCAAGGTCAGTGGGAAATCACCCTTTTGTTACAATCTGATTTCCCCAGAGCTGTTGTATTTGAATGTTAAGTTTCTATACCTTTTTTTTGTGTGTGTGTTAGGCAGGGCTTTGCCAAGATTTAGGCCACTTTTCTAGGACTACCTGAACATGAACTTTAATCAGCTTCCTTACTTTGAAACTCAAAGTTTCATCCATACTTTGACATGAGAGTTGGTTCCAAAGTTCTCCATTGTTAGTGGTAAGGCATTTTGTTGCTGCCAAAGACTGTGAAGAACCTATGGCGTTCTGTACCAGAAGCGTGCAGATCAACCAGCAGGCTCAAAGAGGACATTTGGAAGTGGAGTCAGGGAAGAAGGTGACCACCCACCATTTGCATGATGCCAGCAGAAAGCAAGAGACATGTATCTACTTGCAACTTCCCAGACTGGAAGCTTTTTACCCCTCTATCTCAGCTGAAACCAGGACGCCTTACCAAGCTGAATCTGTGAAATCCTAGCTTTCAGCAAGCCAGACGAAATACCAAGCTATCTTAGTGATTGTGGTTTTATCAATTAATGGGAATTTTGCCACTGACTTCAAAGACTTCAGGTTGGAGCCCTGTTTGTGCATGTTGTAATTATTCCCTCTAATTCTGGGTGTTAGATTGTAGATAGACATAAAAAAGGAAGAAAAAAAGATTAAAAAAAATCTCAGTTTTCCCCTTAGATTGTTCTAAACTGTTATACTCAATTGCACTACTTGACTTAGGTGCACATTATCTATGTTTTTCCATCAAAACTTAAAACATAATTAAATTTCTCATTCCAATAAGCTTTACTCTTTTTTTTTTCTTTTCATTTACATCTCTGCTGATATATTAAAAGTTCTGTCCAATCACTGAAAACACTATCAGATATGAAGGTTTTTTTCATTTTTCTGATTCTACGGATCAGCAGGATTCAGGAAGTATCAGATATAAAATAATGTAGTAATTAAATTTACTCCTTTCTTCATAGCAAATGGAGATGGAACAGCTTGCCCCAAGGGTACTTGAAATTTTGCAGTTCTGTGTTTTTGAGCTGAATAAAGATCTTTGGTCATTAAATAACTAGCTCCTTCCCTCTACATTTGTGTGAAAAGTAAAGGTCTTTGTGTCTGATAAATGTAAAACTAATATATTAATTCAATTGCAGTGATAAGGGGATAAAACCAGTGAAAACAAATCCTTACCTTGTTTCCTTCACCCTTGTGCAATCAATCAATGACTTGGCATTGTGGTCTGACGACCCAGATAACTGAAATAGTTTAATCAATGTAACAACACAAATTGTGTTGAAAAATCTCCACACATCACAGAACCACGCAATTACTTTTGACACTTTAAATCTCTACCAGCTCATCAACCTATACAGGCAGATAATGGCTCTGTTGTACATTGCTTATGCACTTGAACTGCTAACATGTCTCTGGGTAGAACTGAGAACCCAGTGACTGTGGCGTGACTGCAACCTTGTGTGTAAAAGGATTAGTCACATTTTTAAGCCCTTGTGTTGTCTAATTCCCTACTGGTTTAGTTAGTTGGAGGGCATGGTAGTGTCTGTTAAGATTCTTGAGCCAGCTGCACCGTGTATGCTTATGTTCCCCTCAGTCAGCTGTGCTCAGCAAGCAAAACAGAGTCTTGCTTAAAGATGGGAAGTGTAAGCTGATGACAATTAAGAACAACTATGTTCTTTCCGGGTTTGTTTTTTTTTCCTTAGCACCAGCTACTCTGGAAAATAAGGGATAGGTTATTTTTGTTGAAAATATAAGAAAATAGCATAACATTTAATTATAGTATATAGTTTAGTGTACATTTGTATGTATTTAATTTTCAAAATTTAAAGCCATAATCTGACTCCACTGAAGATTATTTTTTTAAAAAGTAGTTCAATTCAGATTGAACAAACTATTTCAGTGGACCAAACTGAAATTCTTTTTGTCTTCTGTTCCAAGATTATCTTTTTCACTAATATTTTTTGTATGGTAAATGAAATAGTTTAGTTGTTTTTTTTTTTTCCTCATTCCTGGCTTGCAATCCTATTTTGTTCCAGGTGCAATGTAGAAAGAGACTTAAAGCAACACAAGTCTGAATGATAAAAAGCTATTCCAGATGGGTTAAGAAAAAGAGAGGTGACATTCATCTGACTAAGATAGACTTCAAAAGGGTAAATCAAGTTGCTTAAAACTGGGCATTTAGGATCATTAGGGATGCTCTGGTGTACTGAAGACATCTGCACTCAGGTGGCAAATGTTACACAGAACTTAGAAAAGCCACACTCTTTTCCAGCCATAGATGCAGGTTACCCCACAGTGTTCAAAATGGCACCAAACACTGATGTGGAGACAATCTTACCTTGTTGAGCATTAAAAATACATACTTTGAGCTAGTTGTCTATAACCTTTTATTAGTGCTTACAGGAAATAAGATTGTAAGAGAAACTTTTAAGAAAGACACACATTTTTTCCTAAAGCAGGGGCCTAAAATGGGCCAAAGGTCATTCCAGTGAAAACATCCATCTTTCTACACTAGGTACAGCAGTGATCCAGTAGAGCTGGTCAAGTTGCTGCTGGTATCATACATTTGGTGAGATGAATACCACCTTCTGTGCTGGCTACCAAATTGTGTAAAATTCTAAATTGTTTTTTGCCTGTTTTTTGTTTGTTTTGCTTGTTTGTTGGAAATATCTAATGACGAGAACTTCACTGAATTATGTGAAATAGTACTTAGCTTTCCTAGTGGATTTGCAGGCTCGTATTTTGCCTGCATGTGGTTTAGGGTCCCATATTCTGCATACTGTTCTCAAAGCTGAATAGATCTATTGATTTTTCTAAGAGCAGTACTGCAGATCATCAGCTTCACTGTAATGTATGCTTATCCAAATGTTCTTGCAAAGTAGTTTTCAGGCTTTTGTGCCTGAAGAAAGAAGAAAAACTGAATTAAAGAAAAAACAGAAACAAATCATTTTAGAAAAGCCTCATAATTTCAAGGGCTTGGCTCATAGTGATTGTGAGCTTGGCATTTTCTACCCACTGCTTATGCATCTTTTCTTCTCCCAGACCCATATTGTTCTTGAGAGCAGACAACCTTAATGGCAGTTTTCACCTTCATTGTCATAACCAGGAAAGCATATTTTCATTTACTTGGGTTTTCCATGAAGGAGAATACTGAGCCTTTTGAAAGAGTATGGTGTTTGATTTCTACCTCCCCTTAGAAGAATATTTATCCTTTGATTGCTGATACTTCATGGTGCACTCTTGAAAATCACTTCTATTTTTCTTATTCTGCTTGATCCTCTCTGTCCTCCAGTTTGGAGTGTGAGGCATTTTGTTGTTTGTTGTTTTTGTTTTTGTTTTTTTTTCTCAGGCATGGATTGTATCTACACTTGTTCAGAGTTCAATACAATAGACATTCAGTACTAACTGCTAGTACAAATACAAGCCTGTATTGTTGTGTTTTGTTCCCCTAAGAAAACAGAAGATCAAGAGTCTCTGAAGTGTTCTGTATACAGGAGGAAGGAAGAAAGACACAGAGAGTAAATATTTCTTTGGTTATTGTCACCTTGGGAGAAAAGATCATAAAAGACCTCAAAAGCTATGCTTACAGCCCTAGTTACTGCTTGTGTTACAGTAGGATCCAACCAGAACACCCAATTAAAAGAGGTGAGTTCCACTGTGTTATTTCCTAGACAAACATTAAGTGGAAGACAGCTCCATGCACAGAAATTTAAAATCAAAATAGAAAAGAATTGAGGAAATTGAATAATTATTCTTAATAAATCAGGAATAAAACCTTACCGTGTTAATGTTCACCTACAAAAGCCTGTGGAATGTGTCAAAAGAGGAAGTTAAACAATAAGCACATGAGAAAGTGATGTTTCCAAGTTCTTCTGGAGTTTAACTGAGCTATAGAGAATTCAAGTTGCATAGAAAAAAATATCAAAACTAAAGACCTGCAAGTGAGAGAGCAAACAAGCAAGGGTTATCAGGGAAACCTGGCTTGAGTCACAAGGAGACGATGTCAACAACATGGAATGGAAAAGAATTGTGAAGTTTTACTACACACTGATCATTTCTGGATTTTCAAACTGCACAGGAAACTCTAAACTTTGTGTGTGCTGTCCATTTCTGCACTGGACATTACCTTAGAGAGACTATAAAATGTATTTGGAAGCTATACTCATAATGTTCAAATATTTTGTCATGATATAGTGACTTAACATTACAAATATTGATCTAAGCTGAAAATAAAATTATGAATTACCTTAAAGGACAATAAGCATTGATACTAACTTTGGAAACAAACAATGTTTATTACATACAAACCTGAAAAGAAATCTTGTCGAGCAGCCAAAGTATTTCATGTATTGTCTTTTTCAATTTCTTCTACATTTTATAACAGAATAAAAAATAATTAAAATTTGAACAGATGAAAGTAATTCAGAAAGTAAAATATGAGGAAGACATGTATGTCAATACACTGCCATTTTATAAAAAAATTAGGGTTTTATGATCTGCAGTACTATTTACCCATGGTAAATAATGGAAATGAATTCTTAACAGTACATATCTCTTTACCATTATTTTACAGTATATATGAGGTATTTTCACAAGATTGTTATAGTATTACCTACTTAAAGGGGCTTTGTGAGAGGTTTGTCATCCTCAGTAGTAGGAGTAAGAATAACTGTTTATTACTTCACCACTTTCATCTATAAAGCTAGGAGATTAATCCTATCCTTACACTATAGTTCTATAATGTCTCATTAAACAGATCCTGATCTCAATTTGGGTTTCTGGTTTGTAATTTTTAATTTTTATTTTTTTTCCCCGGCAAACCTGGAGATTCAGATTCGAAGCACAGAGTAAATCTAGATCTTGTAGTGATGCCTTCACACACTTTTGCGACTTCTGCAAGAAAAATTTGAGTAAATATAAGAAAAACATGGCATTGTCAGTCCACTTAGCAGACCTGGCTCTGAAAACACACAAGGAGAAAAACTATGAAGAAAGGTGTTATTTTTGCTGACATTCTTCATTTTTTAGTTAGGCACTGCAAAGTGTTTTCTTATGCTTGGATGATCAGCACTAAATAAATTGAAGTGAAAATGTGCTGGATAAGTGTTATTAGTGAAAATATGGATTGCTAGCTAAAGTGATGTTTCATGATATAACAGAAAAAATAAAGTAAACCAAAGCTCCTGAGGTAGAAACTGTTTTGCATTGAGAAGTCAATGAGTATTGATTTTGATATGAACTATGTTTGTTTTATATTGCTAGCTATATAAAAGATTTTGATAGTTTCAAAAGAATAATGTGACAAATAGAGTTGTAGGGGATTTTTTTTCATTGGATTAACTTAAATATGTAATAAAACCATCACAGAGTTTTCAAAGATACAAGGCTTTTTACCTATTAAAACACATAGATCAAAAATGTTGATGCTTCTTATGCTGGTATTTAATTGAAAATTAAACTACATCAAAGAGACTATTAAGAAATGAGATTAAGCAGGCGGACTATCTCCTTCAACATCAGTGACTAATTTTTTCAGCCATTCTGAGAACACATTTCCAGAAATCAGAAATCAGGAGACACAGGAACCTGCCAGTCAGAGCCTGGAGTTTGGGACCATCTCCCTCTGGCTTGGTTGCTGATGGAAAATCCTTTTTCTTTCTGGTTAAAATGGATATAATCACTATTTCGCTACTTCACAGCCCTTTCCAGTACTAAAAAGGGAGAAATTAGCATATAATCAAAGCAGTGTGTGAATGTGAGTAAATGAGTATTTAATGGGTGTGGGTAAGAGTGTTAGAAAGCTTTTACTGTCTACCATGTGCCACAAATCCTGGTGTGATTCTGGCTGTGCAGACAATACTCTGTTCTCACCACGTTGGATCAAAATTGTGTACATCCCTGCATGAACGTACATGCCCATTTACACAGAGTTGTCCTCACAATTCAGTCAGAAATCATTGCTAGAAGCTTCCCTATGGAAAGATAAGCTTTGCTGTTTATCCTGTTTAAAATGCACTTTATTCAAAACCCATCTGGGGGAATTGTACGTTTGTAAGTAAAAGCAGATTAGCATAATTTAATCGACCTATATCTGCTGAACATGCTTGTCATCTCCTCAAAGACTTCATAGTGCACTTCTTTTGCCCGACCTTTTCTCACTTTCACAATAATCTCCGAGAATATTCCAGACACATTTCTATAGAAGACTTGTTAGGAATCAAGAAAGAAAACCAATTAGGAAATTTTTCCTGCTTAAATGCAGAAGTCTCCCTGATTTTGCATTTTGCATCATAACTATTAGTACCAACTGGCAACAGTTCTTAAAAAGAAAGATAAACTAGGATAGATTTCACTAGTCAAGAGGATTTTAGTGTTAATAGTATCTATTGCAATGCTCACTGAAAACAACAGAATGTTTTTATTATGGTGCATATAGAGGAAATGTTCCATGTTACTGATAACAAGTAAACTTTTTTTCCTTTTTCCTCATAAGAAATACTTCTGGGTTTGATTAAAGACTCATATAGCCTCATAATGAGTCTTCAGTCTTGACCACTGATTAGTTGTGTAAGAAAAAGGTACAAGAATAGGACAAGTTGGAAATATTTCTAGAATATTTTCCTAACACCATGGTTCATGATTCAGAGGCTTCCTTAACCAGAAGAGTTTTCTTCATATTTAATAGCCTGTGATAGATACGTGTCTCATTAATTTGCCTAATTCCTGTCAAAATGTTCCTTTTCTTAGAAAGCCATTAATGCTGAAATTTATCTTCCTCAATTTTTTTTCCCTATTCACCTTCTTTATGCCAGTTCTGATTTTAGAGATTTTTCTTTTTGTACCCCTTCTTTCCTTAATTCCAGCTGTTGTTTTCCAAGCAAGGTTTGGCAAAAGTCTTGTAATTTTTCCCTATGCAGGGCTGCTATGATCATTGGTTCAAACTTTGCTCTAATATTTCCGCTTAGAATGTTATTTTTTATAATAGAAATAGGGACAAATTCTGCCATAGATGCATCCACAAAATTCCTGTTGATTGGTGCAGGAATTTTCTTAAAAAAAACGCCTGAGAGCTTCAGTTTCATTCATGATTGGAGAGACACTGTTTTATCATGGTTACACTGCTTCCACAACCTAGATAATGGTTGATAGCCTATAAGAAAACCTTTTAGTTATAATGGTGTAAATACTGGTTGCATCATCAAGTAATGCAAAGAGAGCTCTTGATGACTAACTGCATGACTCTGATATCAGAGTTATACTTCTGCAGGTCATATTCTACTGTAGGCAAGTAATTTCTTTTCCCACGTTAACCCAAATGTATAGCTTGTTGCTGAAGAGACTGGAGAAAATGGAGAGGTTTTCTGGGTTTTATAATCTATGGTTCAGTCTCACTGAAAACAACCCAAATATGCATAGATAATTAAAAGCATGAATGACTTATTCTTATTTTCCTAATGTATGCATTTTTAGAATCCTGTTAGATTAATTATATATTACATTAACATTCATTCTTGCAATTAACTTTCTGTTATGTGAATGGGTAGTAATTACTGTTTACAGATTAATGGAGTCTGTTAGTTATGCTGATGCTTTTAGTCACATTTGGAGACGGTCAGCACAACTTTTTTCATTTCTTTCTCGTAAGTGGTTTTGACAATTTCAGATGTTATGGGTGCTGCTGAGATACATTCAAAAAATATTCCAATGTGTTTTGTATGAGGTCTGCAGTGTAAACCAAACCAGCAGCTGATGAAGAAGGCAACAGCTTACTTGCTGAGAGTTATAACTGAGCATGAGAAACTGATCTGAAGTTGCTTAGCACCGAAACAGAGGAATTCTGGCAGTCATGAAGGCTCTTCTCGTTATTTATTGACTGTCACAAGGCCAAATCTACAGACACTCTTAAAGACTGTTCCTCCTCCTTGGGCTCTCTCTGCTACTGCTCCCTCCCTGGCTTCCTCCTCCTTTGCCTGGGCCACCTTCGGCCCTTTCCCAAACCTCTTTTCCCCCCAGACAGGGACACTCCCTCAATTAGAGCCACATGAAAAACTCTTTCTGAATGATATCATACAGCATGTAAGAAGCAGTAGAATCTTATATAAACTTTTAAGGATCTTTAAGTTCTTTTCTTGATCTAAAGATTTATGGCTCAGGAAGTTATGGAAATATGTGCTATCTTACAGTGAAGTAAGAGAGATATTCTGGTAAGAGATTTCTCATATGTCTTCAGCCCTCCTGTACATGGCTCTGGTTCTATTCATGGGTACCATGCACAAGCACTGAAGAAAGATGGCTGATAAGGGGGTTTTGACAACAGGAATATATCTTTGTTAATAAGGTTCTTTGGAAATCTGAACAGTCTTCCAGGATGTCTTGTCTTCTTTTCTCATTTCCTTTCTCTTATATTAATTAATTTTCCGATCATCACTGATGAATATGTTTCAAATAAGCCATAGTATGTCAAACTGATTTACAGAATAAAATGTGTATTTACTATTCCTGTATCCTTCCTCAATTAATTCTGTAAAGAGTATGTTATTTATATATTCAGGGAGGCTATTTGTCAGGGCAATCACTATTACCTCTTCCACCTTTAGTGACAGTAGTTCTTATAGTAAAACTCCAGTATATGCATGAGGGCTTATACAAACACAGACATAACCATACCTTCCATATTTTTAGGTGTTTAATCTTAAAATAATCTATATTAACTTGAGATAGCTTTGAGTTTATATTGCCAGTTAGCTTCAGGTTTATATTATCCTTCTGATTATCAATCAAAAATACAGAAATGTTCAACTGGTTTGATAGCAAAGACCCCACCCTTTCTAGTTTTGAACACATGATTTTGCATCCCTGAAATGAAAGATCAGCTTCACTAGATCAAAACACCCATGGGATGATAAAAGGGATGAAGAGGGAGCCACACTTTGTTAACCACGGTAAAAGTACTACACATTTCCTGAAACTGATCTACAAAGAACCTGGTTCCAGGTTTTTGTCTGGGATCCATCTCAAGCTGTTCAAGTTTAAAAACAAACTAACTAGTGAAAAAAATAGGAATATATTGTGAATATCCTATCAAAGATAGTTTTTGAAAGATAAGTTTCTCCACAAATTTTATGGTATATGTTGAGCTTAAATTTAGTACTCATAATTTCAGCTTTTGATTGGGACAAAAGCATCAGTGAAAACCAAAAGCTATCTGAACTGTTTCACATCATCTCCACAGTGGAATTACTCTGATTTACAGTAACTAAAAATATTGACAACTAAGATGAAGTCTGTGGAGGTTCTCTTGGAATTATTACCCTGTCTATCCTGATCTTCGAAGAAAGGTTGCTGCTGTGACAGCAAACCTGGCAGAAAAGAGTAAGTACCAAGTCCTGAATTCCCATGTTCGCTCATTGCTTCATTAGCACTAGATAGTATCATGGGTGTTTTAAGAGGGTCAGGTTCAATGTGTGTTATAAGAGAGTCAACAAAGTAAAACTTCTTAAAATGTTCGGGTGAGTTACCTGGCACTTGCAGAGAACAGACACTGATGTTAGACAAATACTCAGTTTAATCTTGTTACACTATATGGAGTCTATTATCTCTTGATGTGTGGCAGTGAGGACTATTAGCAGGGTGACTGAACATCAGCGAACGAAGAATCGTACTGAAACATCTGTTTTTCAGATATCCAATTAATAAGAATCATCATTAGCAGTGCAGTTCTCAAAAAGATACAGCAAAAGGTCAGGAGCTTTCCTGATGTAACCATATTTCATTGCCATAAACCCAGTCAATGAAATAAAACCTCTGACTTTTCATTTAGGAACAACCAGGACTTTATGATTCAGGGAGTCTGGCTAATGGGACATGGAGATTTCACACTGAGTCATTGGTTTAATTTAGCCTAAATCTGCAGTCCAAGCAAAGTACTTACGTGGTAAGTGGCCAGTGGAAAAGGAAGTGCTGATTTCAAATGAACATGGATCCCCGAAGTGATTTTTGTCTTCACACCTAGTGTCAGATTTGCTCATCAGTTTTCTTTTTACTACAATTTATGTGGGAATGTGATCAAGTAACATCTCACCTTGTTTCAGTGTGTAGTGCATTTGAAGGTTAGAGCTGGGAAAAAGTAAATAAGTGCTCCAAGTTTCTCAGGTTGCCAAATTTCTCCAAATCCAATGTGGTACATGAGAGTTAATTGGACTTTCAAAAGGCAGAGATCAGTCCTACTGGAGAATTTATACCCAAAGCTAGCCATTTAAGGCTATCTCTAATTTCATCAAAATTTCTAGTTAAGAGCTTATGATCCCACAGTATCCCCCCTTTACCTACCACTGAAGGTATTCAAATAAAATTAAAAGTTTGAAAAGAGAGGTGAAAAACAGAACTATGAATTATTCTTGATTAAAAAATAAACCCCATCCTTCTGTTATTGTCACGGACATAGGGGGTGACCTACAGATCTCCCAGACAAGAATATGGGGAGACTGGGGTTACTGGGATATTATGTAATGTGTCTGCTTCACATTACAATTACACTAAAAGTTTATCTGAAAAGTCATAGCTGTTTGCAGCTGTCCAAGAGTATTCATTCCTCAGTTGGATTAATTCCACAAATGACACAAAACAAGTCCCTTTCCATCATTCTCTGTCCCAGCATTGCTAACTTTTTAATTTCTTGGAGACAAATCACAAAATTCTAAGCCTGAATTGTTGAGCAGCCGGAGTCTTCATTTCTTACTTATGTGGAGCACTGTCAAGTGACGAAAATGAGAGAAACTTAATACTGTTATACTTTGCATCGCTGTATTTACTCTGTTGCTTGTTGCACTAGGACATTTTCTGTAAATTGAATTGAGGAAAAGTAAAATGAATACAGTCAAGATACCATCAATCCCTCTAGAAGATTTTGACTATAAAGAGCAGTGTTTGTACTTAAAATAGAAGATACAAAACCTCATTTTCCTTCTTGTTATCTATATGCAGGTGGTTCCATCTTTTTTTAAGTGAGAACAAGATAAACAATGAAAATCAATTTAAAGAAACATTCTTTAACTATGAAAATGAAATAAAAAGTCCAGACAAATTCTGTATTGTGTTTCCTCATATTGTTGAGCTCTAACAGCAGCTACATGGGAGAGCATTGCAAAAGGGGAATGGTCTGACATATTAAAGTGTGAATTCTGCTCTTCTGTTTATTCATGGCTTGTGATGTGACAATGATTGGCTTTTAGGTAAAAAAAATAATCCACAGAACAAGCAAAGACAAATAGTTGGGCCAACTATAATGAACAACCTATATTTTTAGCCTGATCCTGAAATGATATCTTGGTTGGTTTCACTTCATCTGATTAATAATTTCCTCTCCATTTTTTCCTGATCTAACAGATAAATCAATGCATGGTGGACTCTGTCCTTCCCAGAATTGGGAAATATGGTCCAGGTGCAGGAAGGAAGTAATGTGTCTGAGTTGATTTTGTACCCTAGCTCATCCTCAGGAGCAAAGAAGCATCAAAACTATATCAGTTTAAGCATGTGCTTTTGTTCCAAAAGCTCAACCCAAAGCACTTGACCACTTGGAAACAGAACTGTGTATGTATATATAATATGTAATAAGCACAGTCTCACGTATATTACAGGATTAAAACATGGCGAGCACACAAACCCTGTGGATTTTTTTCTTCCAAAAAAACCCTGTGCTGCAACAAATGTTTCCTCATCACATTAATAGAGACAGTGCTGTTGTAGGTGCTGATGAATGTTAGTGCTATGGTCCTCAGCCTGTCAATAGCACCACAGCAGTTTATCTCAGCCAAATTTATAATCTCATGGTTAGCTAGTTCTTTATGGCAGGGAATACAGTGATTAAAATCTCTTTCCTCTCATGATCTTCTGGAATGGCCTTATCTCTCAGGTTTCTGTCTATAAAATACAACAGTATTGTTTCTATAACATGCAATGGTATTGTAATCATATTAAAGATTGTGGCATTCCATACTGTTAGTCCACATGTGGATAACAAATAAATATTGTGATGACTAGCAAAAATATCTAGTTTCTATGCTTTTTTGTCAGGGCTCTGAGGGCGCTCACAGGTTGTACCTAGGGCCTCTCTTCTTCTCCATCCCTGCCTTTAGCTCTGGAGCCCATTTTAGCCCCCCTGGGCTGTCGATCCCTGCCTCAGTGACAATGTTGGATGCTGGTCTCCAGCCTGCCAGAATCCCGTCCTGTCTGGCCACGGAACCCACCAATCCCATCAATAGGCCAATGTTCTGTCCTGACCTTGGCCTGTCCCCACCTCCAGGGAGGTGCCAGAGCCCAGGGCTGGAGCTGCCCCTGGTGCTCTCTGATCTGCCCTGCTCCTGGCTGGGGTGTTGGGACTAGCTCTGCCACCCTGGGAGAGTCTCATAGGGCCTGAAGACTTCTGGAGTTATACCACAAATATCATAAAAGATCACCCTTCATTTAAAACCAGCTCAATTTTAAAATAAATGGTCTCCCTTTGCTTAAATCATGATACCTTTCTATGTGCCAAAGTTGTCTCAATAGAGCCTTTTATTTTTGATGAAGACGTTCAAATAAATCATGTTGGTGCTTCTGAAAAGGAGTATTAGATCAATTTTCTGGGCAGGATTCCTCTGCATTGTTGTTTACATTATAGCCAAAAGCAATGAGACAAGCCTCTGCATCTACAACCTCATGATACTCTCATGGAGCGCAGGAATACTGAAGCCTTTTTCCCTTGGGAATGGGTGGTGTTATTTGGCTCACCAATGCCTAACACATCATGAGGTCATTCATGTCATATGAGGAATTTTTATGTCACAGTGATGGAATCCATATCATCTCTCTTCAGAGTGTATTTTTTGACTCCTAGCGAAGCTGGAGTTTGTATCATGTCCTTTCACATGTTATTGTGGAAGGGGAAGATGTGTTAATAGCCTCTCTTCTCTTTAAAGCACCCATTAGGAGCTACTTAAGAAACTCTAGGGTTCACTTAAGGAACTATATTTAAGACCTTTATCAAAGGTCTTTTTGGTTGGACGTGAAAATTGTGTTCAAGAGATATCTAGGGTAAACTTATACACAAATACCTACAAAAGCTGTATAACTGCGCAAACATCACTTCTTTAAGAAACGACATGAAATAGACATGCAAAACTCCGGTCAAGGTATTATTCCCAGTTTTCTGCCCTATGAATATTCTTGCAGGTTTCCAGGAATGCAAGTTTTTGCAGGACATCAAACAGTACAACCCTTGCAAAAGCAGAGCGAGGCTGCAGTAGCGGCAGAGTGCAGGGAAGAGAGCCAGAAGTCGTACAGTAGTGAACAGCAGTCAAAAGCACCGACCAGAATTGCTGATTCCATGATTGCNGTACAGTAGTGAACAGCAGTCAAAAGCACCGACCAGAATTGCTGATTCCATGATTGCCACTTCAAAGCTACTAGTTCAGGCTCTCAGGTAAGTACTTTAAACAACTGCTAGTTCTAAAAAAAGAGTTACAAGCTCAGTAGACCCTTTTGTGAAAGTTTTAAAAAATGTAATTAGGTTATTTTAAACTGCTACCCAGATTTTATGGTTTCCTGCAAGTGTGTTGAAATGACAAGATAAAGGAAACAAATGAATAAATAAATACAAAACCAAGTTCTGTTTTCATTTTTTCTTCCCCAGTTTGTTTCACAATAGCAGAAACTGGAGATTTTATGTCAAATGCCAGACAATTTTTTTGTAATCTGGGAGGTGATCAATCAGCTGACTCTAATGGTTCATATGTGGTATTTTTCTATTTTATTTTGCAGGGTGAATGTGAAAGTTTCACAAGCACATGCCTACAGTACAGACGGATTCACAGATAAGTTATTGATTTATCTGAATCCAGTATTTCTCATATTCCTGTCCACAGTGAGCATTTTTGAATTTAAAACTCTGACCAGAACAATGGCTGCAGGTAGTTGGAAATTTCTAGTTGCTCTAAGGGATAAATTCTCCCAGTGACATTTTAGATCAGTGGCTGAGTCAGTGCTTTGGTGGCATGTAACTGTGAACCCTTGAGCTAATATCCCCTGGAAATGATACTTCCAAGAACAGTATTTTTTCTCACTTTCATCTCCTCCTGCCTGCAGCAATGGCTGACTCAGTTATCGATTAGTAAGCTGAACTCTAATGAAGCTGAAGTAAGGGACACTCAGTTATACCTGTTTGCATGTCAGTGCTGAATTTCACTTATTAGTGTCGTGAAAGCATATTGTCTTACTGTATTCATTGCTCCAATGCTGTACTTTAGAGCTGATCAGGTACTGAAACCTTCTGGAAAGAATCCAGTTCTAAGTTTACCTACTAAATAAAGAAGTCGGACAGAGATAAAATTACTGTCCAACAATACAGTGATAAGTCTTCACTTAATATGCAGTCCTCTTTACAGTACATGATGCAGTTTTGTTTTCAAAGGATAATTAGGGATAGGTTCTCAGTTTCACTGTAATTCAGTATAAACAATGCTTTTGTTTCAAACTGGATTGCATTGCATCAGATACTATTGTTACAAACCATGTTTTCTGATATACACCGACAAGAGCTCTTGTAGCTTAAGAGACTGGTTTATTGAAATACCCTCTATTTTCCACAGATTTTCAAAATTTATATTCTGTATTAAAAGTCTCTCCTTAAGGAGGTATGCTGTCAACAAGACTACTATAAAAGGCATATTGAAAGCTCACAGCAGTGATCAGGAAAACAAGGGCGAATTACTTATCTGCTACTAAGTTTAGATAATGTCTTGCTTTTTACTATGCTAGCATCTCAAAGGCAAAGATTTTGATCCTGCAAAGCGTATAACAATGCATGTAAGTCCTAAGATAAGCATGTGAGGAACTATAATTGATTTGAATATTAAATCACTGTTGAATTCTGGACCTCTGTGTGGGAAGGAACATTTTCTTTCCTGCTTTCCTCTCTCCACTAAAGGAATGCAAATTTTTCGATTTCTTGTTGAGCTACCACTTATAAATACTTATGCTGTCAGCAGCTTCTAAATTGTTTAGTATACTGTTGTGAGACTGGGCAATGTCTATGTTGTAACTGTCTATACTTTTTCCCATGTGTTTACATTGGAAGAGGTGGAGAAAATGGCTGCAGGATTGATCCGCGGAAAAAAATTCCATTTCCATTGACTAGGCGACATAGGATTTGTAGTTGATTCCTATCAGTGCTTTGACTCTTACCAGTTCTGGGTGCTGCACCAGTATATAAGGATATAAGAGAAACAAATTACAATAGTCTGCATGACTTTTAAAATTATACTTAGTAACTTACACAGAAGCTTTCTCCCACTCATTTTACCCTAGAAAAGTCTAAATTATTATGTTCATTTGAGTGATTTGTTTAATCAAAAATCCTTTTCGCTTATTCTGTATTACTGTGTATCAAGCTTTTCCTTGGCTTATGAAACTCATGGATGTTTCTTCTAAATCATGAATCACATGAAGTGCTAAAAAAGGCTTTCTTATTTTAATACCCCCTTGAGAAACAAAGCTCTTTACCCAGACCAACACAGCGATAGATACTATTTCACTCATGCGTTTGATAGAACATGTCATCATCATTTGCTGTTTTATTTCTTTTCAGCTTGGGATGTGTATGTGTTTGTGGAGGAAGGCTGTCTTAAAAAGAAAGTAAAAAATAATGTTTTCATTATGTGTTTGGACAAGACGTACATTTTAAGTGCTGTTTCAAAATCAGACAAAACACTGCTGAAGCTTAAATGACTTCTTAATAGTACCAGGCAATTTAGATGCACTTAGAAGTGACACAGCCTCTATTGCTGGCCAATTGTTGGAGGAAGTATCATTTGTCAAAATTGTCTCCAAAATGCTCTGTTTTTTAAATGTCTCACATACCTACATATCAAAGTCAATCTCAAACATATTCCTAAGTGTTTAAAAGTTATGTAGTAAATTTTGCTGTTGTATATTCTGTTTGGGCCTCAGAGATCATTTGCAAACCCGTACTCACAGTGGCAGCCTCAGAGTTTTAATTCTGACCTTCCACTTTCAAGAGAACCAGCTATTAACTTCTGAATTGCAGCAGTTTTTAAAGTCTGTTGAGCTGCAGACTTTGTAAACAATCTAATCCATCACTAGATATCAGCACTATATGCGAAAAAGGAAGAATAATTTGATGGCTATGGGCAGGAAAACAATGAACATGTTAAATTCATGGGAGATATTACTTGGGAAAATGTAAGCCCTTTCAGAAAAGTTCTTTAAAATTTAAATTCTTTTCTTCCTCACCTCTAAATCTCATGCTATGGCAGTCATTATAACATTAATGTGGTTCCTGTTAGTTTTTGCTGTGCTGACGACCTATACTCAGGTTAATTTTCCTCCTAGGTTATGCATAAATGTGAGAGAAGAGTTTATTTTTCCAGTTTTTGACCCTGTCTTCCAAAAATTGTATTGAAATTCTCTAGCCAGAAGTGGGATCTTGAAATTATTTAACCCTCCTGTTTTCCACAGAACTGGAGGAACAATAACTGAGTACAACCTAAGCTGAGAGAATGATTTATTCAAGCATCCATATATTCAAGCTTATTACTTTCTTTGTCCACCTCCCCAAGCTATCTGTAGGAATGCCAGGAAAATATCAAACACAGTAATAGTAGTAATATTATTACTATTTTGCTAACATTTTGGTCCACCTTTGAAGGGAGCTGACTGTGTTGGGTTACTCAAACATTTGAGAAAAACCTGTACAATGGACAGACAGGCTTCATTCAGCATAGAAAAGACTGTGCATTTGTAACAGGGTCCAGTAGCTCATTACCAGCAAGCCACTAAACAGCATTCAGGTCTGGGCTCCGGGCCTAATCCTAATGGATTAGAATTCCCCATGTGAATAGTTTCATTCAAATCAAGAATTTTACAGAAGCAATAATCCTCCAGAAAGGGATGTTGGAAATCAGCACAGTCAAGTTGTTAAGACCTTTGCCTGGGTGTGAAAAGAGTTCTTTCCTGAGCTTTGCCATCAACTTGTTCTGTGACCTTTGACAAGTGACTTAGCATTTGTGTTTGCACGTGTTTTGTCCAGCCTGTAATAACTTTGGAATTTCAAAACTCCCTTACTGTATCAGTGGACTCCTGCCCACAGCATGCAACCCTATAATATAAATGGCTAACCTGCAAACTAGAACTACAGAGCTGCATGGTATTACTTCTGCTATCTAGCTAGAATTCCCCCCTCACCAATCTTCAAAGACTTCAAGAAAACAGGAGTAAAGAAATATGAGATTTATTTCCATATATACTCACTATCACAGCAAAGACAAAAGGAAATTAATTCTGATTCAAGGTTTGCAAGTTCTGCTGGGATTTACATTGCCAGTGCAATTTTGCTATTAATGCTCACAAAAATAAAGATGCTCCAAGTTAGAAACTTGAAAATCCTTAAATTTCCATATTCAGTAGCCTCTTTCTTTTCTTAAAAAGTCTTCTGTATTCCATAATTCATTTGTGGTTTCTTTCCCTTTTCCAGATAGGTCATGTATTCCCTCATATAAAACCTCACTCATAATGTTTTATATTTTCTTTATAATGTTTATAATGTTTCTTTATGTGTTTGGAATTTATTTATTTATTTATTTACATGCATGTGCAAATAAACTTATATAAAAATATTGAGCAATTGTAAAAGTTTAAAAAACTTTCACAGTATTGATTATTTTATACTGAAGGGAAACTCAGCGTGAGTTATACTGACTAGAACACAACCTACAAAAACTACTTTATAGTATAGAGAAAAATGGAGAAAGTTTATTTCACTTAGATTAAGTAGATTCATGGGTTTAGCTTCCAGAAAGGATTTCTGTCAGGGGAACAGAACAGTTTCTTCCAAAGAGGTAACTTGTTGACCTTTTCCTATTTATCTAGGACTTTGGGAAGAGATTGCCAGATCTTCTCAACTGTACATATGGTATAAAACGGCATTACTTTGTTGTTCTGTGTAGCTGCATCATCCCCACAGATTTGCCTGATGGTCTGGGCTGGGATCTGACCCTGACTGCCCCTAATCGCTCCCTCTAGTCTCTCGAGGACCCCCTGCAGATCCAGGCTCCCATAGGGTCACCAACCTATGCAGTATCCTGGCAGTTCAGTGGATATTTCTAGAGGTTTTTTGCAACGTGTTATGATTAATAAACAAGCTTTACAGAATCAATGAAAAACATTGCTCCAGAGGTATCAGAGGCTTTAAGAAGCACCTAACCTAAAAAGTTGGCAAGCAAAGAACTGAAGAAAAGCTGGTCTTTTTATAAAGATGTGTCACTTGCCTTGAACCTCACATAATGACAACATGAAGTGGACACAGGCAGGTATGAAGACCACAACAATAGGAGTGAATGTGACGTGAGGCCTGAGACAGACATGCAACCTCTCCACCCCAACTGGATAAAATAAATTAATTCAGGAGACTACATAACACCTTCAACAGAGTGGTGACACGGTTTGGAGATAAAGAGAATCAGACAGTAGAAAGTGAGGTCCAAAACATCATTAAGGAGCAGCATTGGTAATCCAGATGCAACACAGGAACCTAGTCTTCTCTACAGTGATCAAATCTTGTTCAATTGTGGTTTTGCTTACTTATGGTAAACATATTTTGATGTAGTGTATAGATGTTAATGATAAAATTATTCCTCAGGGGCTGCAGTGTATCATTCTATTTGTGCTTTGAAGTAAGCCATAGAATATGTTCTTCCTCAAAGCAGGGACCCCTTTGCTACCTAGTTGAAAAACCAGTTTGTGAGTGGACCTGTCAATCTCAACTGGTTGACCTGACCTATGGAAAGCAGCAACCCTCCACTGATGTGCAGTAATCCAAGTGAACAAGCCGTATTTTGGTGGGTATTATATACCCACAAACATGTAATACCACCTTAAGACCACCTTGGGAGTGGAGCAAAGGTCACCTGCAGCCTACTGCAGAGTATCATCTCAAGATTATCTTTCTCTCCTGAAACATATAACAGCCAATAAGCTAAGAAAAGTGTCATTCCTCACTAGAAAGACAAAAGGAGACAAAAAGATATCTGGGCTATACAAAGCCCTTAGGGACCTTGTTTAAACTCAGGAGTAGAGCTGAACAAATAATTAACTCTTTTTTTTGTGTCAGCTCCGGGAAAAAAATGTTTTGGACTATGTTGCTTTTCTCAAAAGTAGAGATTTTTTATCATTAAGTAAAAATGCATTTTATTGCAAGAGTTGTAAAAAAACAAAAGCAATTTTTTTTCTCTCAAATTACTTTCACAAGTACATTTGCAAAAATAATTTCAGAAACAAATGCTATTTCTGTTTTAAAAATCTTGAAATAAAAAGCATTATTTTGTATTGCTTTCAGATGACTTCTATGATTGACATGATTCTATATTTTTCAGTGGAAATATTTAGGTCGAAAAACACTTCACCCATCTCTACTCAAGAGACTATAGATCATATGGCTGAACTTAGCTCAAAATAGTCAGTTTCTCTCAATTTTTTTTTTCTTTTGTATTTATAATAACTTGCTCTGTTTTGCTAGCACTTTTTAATTTCAACTAATTCCCTGCAGTTATTACCCTTCTAGGATAACTAAGTGCATATGAGAACCAAATGTGCTGCATGAATCAGATTTACTGAAGGGGAGAAAAGAAACAGAAATAGAGCAATGTCAAAAATGCAGAAGGAGAAGCACTTTTTTATTAGGGGCATGATCTTCTATAAAGCAATCAAGAATTTAGATAGAATATTGTGTATAAGAGCAGAACTGTCTATCCAAAGCTGAGAAGTAATTTATTTTTTCTCATTTTTGACATTTAAAGTCATATAACATCAGTCTGTCACCCCAAAATAATGTATTGATATATCTTGGAGAAACTCGACATAACACATCTGGATTTATTTTTTTTTTCCATAGGAGCTTTTCTTTCACATACCTGCTGTACATTTCTGCTGTACGTGTAAATAGCAAGGACCTGTTTCCAAAATAATTGCAGTGGGTAAAAGGGAAGTTAATAACAGTACATGCAGATTCTCTGCAAAATAGCAGATGCAGAGGTTCTCAGGCTACCTGAATTATTTATGGTTAATTCGGCACATGTCTAGTAATGTCTGAGGCTTTTATAGGTCTCTGAAGCACATCCGAGAAAAATGCACCCATATTCATGCACCTGCTTACTTTTAATTATAAACTCTATGGATTGTGTGACCAAGTCATTTAGAAATTTTGGCTGAATCATTCAGAGTAATTTGACATACTTTGTGCTGGGGTTTGCAAAAGCCTCACATTTATTTGCAAGCATATTCATTTTAATTCAATGACTTTCAAACGTGATGTGACTCAACAGCACAGAAACGCAGGATTCACCATAACATCACGGATCAATGTTCCCTCTGTTCTGATTTTGGCACCAATACTGCACCTGGATCTAGTAACACAAAATCCTACCAAAATCAATGAGACTCTGCACCAACATAGGATGCTCAATAGCTGAGATGCATTTTGGGCATGGTCTTTCAATAATATTCAGAAAAAAGATTTCTCAAAAGGAAAGGGGCCATTTCATTAACTTTCATGCACCATAGTAGCTAATGTTACTTACTTAATTTTTTTTTCCTTTAAGAGTGCTTTTTCTTCTTGTGTGTATGCATATGCATCACCATGAATTTTGTAAGTGTCAATATTAGCTAAAATCTTAATTATGCATGTAAAGATATTCAAATATGTGCAATCAAAACCAAGTATTTTGTATGTCAAAAATAAACAACCAAAACCTTGCAATAAGTGGATGTGCAAACAAGCAACAAGATTATTAAACATTTTAAGCTAGAATGCAAAATATGTGTTAGAAGAAACAAGTATAAAATACAAGAATTTAGACTTGGGAATCTGGATGAAACCTTCAGAATGAAAACCAGAAAAAAATATCAGATTAACTTTCTGCTTTCTCAGTGTTTAATTGTCATTTCTCTTTCACAGAAACATTTCCTACACAGGATGGACTAGGGTTTTAGTCAGCCCATGAATTTCCTATGTTCGTGTGCATTTTTAATTTAATATCAAATGCTGATGTCTTCTTTCTGTAGCTGTTACATTTTTCAGAAGTTCCTTTTATTATCACAGTTTAAGGATCAAGAAAGCTGAGTCACTGAATAGGACTTCATTATGTTTGGCCAGTACAAGTGCCAAATAAACAGTTCTTTCTTCGAAGACCTAGGGAATGGTCACTATTCGTAGTGATGCAATTCAGGTATGGGATCAGACACCAGCTTAAAACCAAGGAGAGCTAGGACTCTCTTCTAATTTAATTCACATTCAAGAAGGAACATGACTGTAAATTTTCCAGATCATTTTTGCTCTCCAAGATGTCTCAATCATACATATTAAGCACAGAATACAAAATTTAGAGCAACAGTCGAGGAATACCGGTTCCTGAGATCTATTGATTTTAGGGGGTTTTGGGTTTTTTCTTTGTTTGGATTTGTAGGATGTTTTATTGATGGGATTGTTTTTAATGTTGACCCTTTGCCTTTCTGTATGTTATGTCTTTGTCCTTAAAATTTAATAGCACTTCCCTACTTCAAAGTGAAGTTGTCAAAATAAAGTCCTTTAAATATTTTAAGGTGTTCTGGTAACACAGTTTATGCTGTATGTAAAATTACTTTATTTAGACTTTTTTTTTTGCATGCATGCATATTTCCTTCCTTTACTCAGCAATTGGTTCAATGACATAAGGATTAGAAACAGAATAATCTGAAACTGAAGGTTTTTAGCCCTGATTTGGTCAATAACTAATAAAAGAAGAGATCTGGTATTTCACAGTGCCATTAGTCTGTAAACCTCACTAAAAAAAAAGATGACTATACCTTGGATGCTGTACCTACAAAATTCTCTGCTACTTTACTTTAAAATGTCAAAATAACTGCTCCTAGGCTGAAAATAATCTGCCTTTCTTTCATCCATAGTCTGGACTTCACAAGGCTCTGGTTAAAAACTTTCCCCTCAACTATAAAGTTGTAACACCACCACTGAAAATACTCCTAAAAGCATGTCATGACAGATGATGTCAGTATTCTTTCTTGTTACCAGCACTTTAAAAAAGGCATTTTAGCTCAAGCCCTAAAATAGCCAGTTTACCTTAAACGCATAGAGTCAGCTCTCCTGTCACACTATCCCACAGTGTGCAATATAAAAAAGATCAGCAATTTTGACACCAGAATTCTGGAATGAGAAATCTGCAAAGATCAGAGAACATCTTTGAATACGAGGCACCTCCAGGTCTCTGTGTAATACTGGTCCTTAACAATCTCTCCTCTCTTTTGAAAACATAGGCTTAATGCGAACGCAGAAAGAAGACCATGGCTGCTGGTGGGTTGCAAGTCTTTATAGATTAATTTCTTTGCTGCTGCTTTTTCTTTCTCCTGAACCCACTGCAGTCCACATCTAGTCCCACTGCGGCCTCTTTCTCATCCCATCCTGGAACTGCAGCTGGCACTGCTTCCTTGTTTTCTCCTAGACTTCAGCCATCCCTGCTAATCTCAGGGGTGTGATGGAGAAACACATGAGCTTTGTGGACCCAGCACACTGACACATCTTATTAGCTGAGGCTCTGTTCACTGTCACAGCTTCCTATACACATCTTGCTGTTGAGTCCTGGTATTCTTGGCTAGTGTGAAATGAACGTCACTACCAGTAAGAAAACAGATGCACAATTATAGCCATGTCATTCTAAGAAATCTGCCAAGTTGAAAAAGTAGCAATCAAAATGAAAGAAAAAAAAAAAAAAAAGAAAAGAAAAGAAAATGTAACAACATAATCTCCCTTGGATCTGAACTGCCTTGCAGTACAAGCATTTCTGGTCTCCTTTAATGGGCAATTAGAAATTCTGAATAGTTTCCAGTTATTAAAGAGTAACTGTGAGGTTTTTAAAAACTCATGAAAAAATCTGTAAGAAGGAGGAAAAAAGAATACTTAAATCTAGAGGGCTGTAATGGATTCAAATAAAAGCCAAGATGAGCACAAAACAGGATACTGGCTGTCTCTCAGGAGACATTCTTTTGAAAGGGAATGGAAACATATTTACCAAAATGCACAAAGAACTGCATTCATGTATTCAAACCACAGTAACATAATGCCAAAATACCACATTACAGTTGTTATTATGATATTAGTATAGATGGATTGGCATTTAGGTGCTTAAAAGTTAGATCTAGATTGCTTCCCTGTGAGCTTTTGGAGCTTTTGGAGACTGACTGATCACTGAGGAAGGAGATTGACTTTATTTTCTCTATAGAGCACTCCAGACATATCAGTTAAGCACGGAGTGAGTTAATAAACACCCAGGATGAAACCTCACAGGCCTGCACCCAACCAGAATTCGGCTCTCCAGATGAGAGGGCAATTTATTTGTGTGTCAGAGTCAGCCCTAGATCTGTCTGGCCACTGGTCACCAGCAGTGGTCCTCAGGGCTCGGTTACCAGGCATTTTTTTTCTGCATATTTGCTGTATAAAAAGTGGGGCATATCATAATTGCCTCCTGTAGTCTGAGCAGTTAAAGATATGGTTTCCTTGGCATGTCTCTAATTTCTTTTCCATTTTAGATACATGAAGTTTCTTGATTTTATGTTTTGAACAAAATCCAGACTTTTTCTACAATTAGCTTTATTATCCAGCATTTCAGTGCTTTGCCTAGGTCTTCATGTTTTCTCTGCCTTGCATATTCACACTGTGGCTGAACAATACCTTGAATCACTACAGTTTTAGAAAAAATATCTGTTCTGTTCATCATGAGGAGAGAACCTGAAGGTGAAAAAATTAGAACTGAAAGTAATGAACTGGAAAAAAAAAAGTGTACACGTATACACTTGTTTATGAATGTGTGTAGTAGAGGCTAAACACATCATTAGCTCTTATAGACTACAGAAACATACAGCTCAGAAGGGATATATTGGATACAAAGTCCTTACAATCCTGTGTACATATAATTTCATTGTCTTTTGTGTAATACTGAACATTTCATATGCTTGTTTTAGATTTAAGCCGTAAAGCTGTTATAGCAGTTCAATGTTTCTCTAAGTAGCTCTTCTCCTGTGCTCCTAGATTTTGAAAAACAAAGTAAAACAAAACAAATATTTAAGGCTTTTACCAGCTGGCATTTTATTTGGAAGCTAAAGAAAGTATTTTTGGGGGGTGTTCAATCTTTTCAGCAAAATTAATCTTATTGCATTCAAAACTAGAAGGAATTAGAGACATACTGAGTCAGAACAGCTTGGGCAAAAGCTTGCTTAAGTCTTAGTCTAGAAAAATGATACTATCTTGATTCCCCAAAATGAGATATTGAATTTGACTTGATTAATTTTTATTTAGTATTATGAAATCTAATGAGTCCTATTGATTTTCAAATCTATAACTCTATCCCTTTAATTCCTTCTATTATCAACATTAGGTACTGATTCCTATTGTTAAAAGGTTTCATAGCTGCAGAAACTGATTCTTATGATTAATTTGACTTATTTGATGACATTCATAACATTTGATAATATCAGTATCTTATTAATTGATTGACTACTACATTGATTTACTTGTGCTAAGATAAATAACCTGACAAATGCAATATATCAAATAGGTTTTAAATTTCTTGTGTACTATTCAGTTATTAAAAAAGCAAACGCTTTTCAGTCTGCTTGAGGGAAGTGGCCCTTTTGAGTTTTCCCCCTTGACAGGGGTAAATCAGAGCACTAAGGTTGTAATTTGAACACTCTCAGGAATTGTAGGACCTGAGGACATGCATCCCAGGGTCCTGAGAGAACCAGCAGATGTAGTTGCTAAACCACTCTCTACCATATTTCAATATTTATTATTTCAACTGTGATGTAGTGACTGCATCATTGGACAAAGGAAGAGTTATGGATGTCATCTGTCTGGACTTCTGTGAGGCCTTTGATATGATCCCCCACAACATTCTTGCTGCTAAATTGGTTTGATGGATGGACTGTTAGCTAAATAAGGAATTGGCTGGATTGTTGCATCCAAGGAGTTGCAGTCAGCAGCTCAGTGTCTGGATGAAGATCAGTGATGGGTGGTGTCCCTCAGGATCTGTATTAGGACTGGTATTGTTTAATATTTTAATCAAAGATGTTGACAGTGGGACCAAGTGCACCCTCAGCAACTTCATTGATAACACCAAGCTGAGTGGTGGGGTTAATCTTCTTCGGAAGGGATGTCACCCAGAAGCACCGTGACAGGCTTGAAGATTGGGTTTCTGTGAACCTCATAGAGTTCAGAAAGGCCAGGGATTTTTGTTGTTTGGTTTTTTTTTGGTTTTTTTTTCTTTGTTTGTTTGTTTTTAACAGGATTGGTTTTAAATAGTTCATTTTGCATTTAATTAACAACATTAGAGGAAAGAGGTTGTACTTGACTCAACAATAAAGCTGTGATGTACCTACTGCAGATATGCTTTGTCACTTCTGGGTGAAAATCAATAGGAGGTTATTTTTTCATTACTTTTTCTTTGTCAGATAAAATGGTATTTGACTGTTCTTACATTTTACATATGAAACACAGAAAGTCATTATCAGGGGCGAGCACTTATTTGATGCCGTTACTCCCAGACACTTTCCTTTCAATCACCAAGAGGTAGAATACTGTCATTACTTTGGCAAAGCAAAAGTGGCAGACTTATATTATTTCTGTTAATGAGGTGGGGATAATTAGATAGATCAAAAGATAACCAAAGTATGTCCAAGTTACTTAGGTCCTAATTCAGCAGAGCCCACAACTAATGAAGCATGATCAGAAACACTGTGTGTCCCACCTTTAGGGATGACCCTTAACTCTTATAATGGAATATTGAACGTTTGCTGTCTGGGTGGAAAAAACCACTTTCATTCTGACCATGACTAATATGCAGACTTTATATAAAGTTTGAATAAACTTGTTTTTCCTGTGATTAAAATTTAGTTTAGGATGTTATTTGGGTCTTTTTTTTTTCATGCGTTTGGGTTTTTTGGTTTTTTCTTGTGTGTTTTTTTGTCCCTGAGTACAGTCCTTCAGATAAAGAACATTGCAGGAGAAATGTCATGATAATTAGTACTTCCTCCCCTCCCTACTCCTGGGACTTCTGATACTTCCGAATCAGAGACCAAAAGAATACAGGCAAATCTTTACAATATACACATTGGCAAAGTGTGTTTTGTGTCCCAGTTCACTGGCTGGCTCACTAGAGACTAAGTGCTCTTTACTTCTACCAGCTCATGAAATTATTCCCCTGGGTCTACCATCTAATGCTTTAAGTTAGTTGTGGAGGTGCATAGGAACTGATTTTCCAGTGTATGAAAGATTTTTTCCAAATTTTATGAAATGTCTATTTCTCACTGATTTAAAATTAAGATTCTTAACATATTGGCAAGTAAAGAGGGGTTTTTCCTTCCAGGATGGTTTTAGAGCTTTACTTTTCATATGAAACACACCTGTATTCTGAGTCAGGAAAGGGTTTGAATGTAAGTCTTCAGTTTTATTCTAATACCATTACATATTTCCTAACAATTAAAAAACAACAAATAGACATATACTCTTTCCCCCACAAATGCACACAGCACCTCATTGCATCTTTGATATATTTTACAGAAAATGTTTGGTTCTAAGGAGTGAGCATTTTGTGTCTGTTTTTGCTTGTAGTTTGAAGTTCTGAGAAAATCTCATTTTCTCTATGTGTCACTCTACCATGCTCAAGAATATTTATTTCTTATAAAGTACCAACCATACATATGTCAGTTTGTTAATTTGATTAAGAAGACTCTAAACCTATGCTTACTCTGAATTCTACTATCTCTGTTTCAGATATGAAGATCTGAACCCAAAAGTGTTGTCTTTTTTTCTCCCATGATCTATAGCAGTAAGTTAAAATATTTATTTTTTTTTTAAAGTTACTATCTTCCATATAATATTTGCTTAATGGATTTTAGTCACGGTTTAAAGTGCTGTTGATTACCCCTTGTTGGATTTGTTAGAAATAACCCTTGATTACTAGTCTTGCATAGTATACACAGATATAGGCATGAAAAAAATAAGGCTTTCAAAATAAGGCTGCTTAAAACTATTTTTGTAAGATCTTTTCCCATTTTTTGTAAACAGTCTTTCCTGAAGGCTTCTGAATTCAAGTTCATTTCAAATGAATTCTAAAGAGTTTCTCTGACTGCAGTATCAATGATTTTTTTTTTAAGTCAAACGCCTGCCCATCCATGGTAAAAGATTTATTTTCTTGGGATAAAAACATGCCTCATCTGAGCTATTTAATATTATGCTATTTTTAATCAGCATATGAGGAGGATGGAAAAGCACAGCAATATGATATCAGTCACCTGTCAAACATGTCAAAGGGAATGTCAAAATGTCTCTGAAATACATTACTGCTGTGAATGGAAGAAGGAAAACTAATAAGCATTGGGAATGTTTTGAAGATTTCTGCAATTAAAAAGGAATATATAACCTTTTGGAAACCCTCATGAAAAAATGTGTCACAAACAGCTGGGAAAGTGAATCTCCAGTTTCTGCACAGTCTTCATCTTATAAGGGGTATTCCTAAGATTTTATTATTTTATTTGAAGTTTTGGAAATAAATATTTCCATGCTAAATTGCATGCAAACGGAGAAAGTGCTATGGATGTGCAGCGCTGTTTAGGCAATGTTCAATTAGGAAGTACTGCAGATGTGCAATACAGCTTTTATAGGTGTACTGGTTGCTTATGGCAGTTAACCTTGATAAATCTCCTGTAGTTTTAGTACAGGAGAACTGTGGTTGTTCCAGGTTCAAGCAAATAAATTTATGTGTACATATGGCCTTGCTCATCATCTTTCTTTTTTCCTTCCTCTTTCATTTTCCCCTTCGTTTTTGTCTTCAGTCAATCTGAACTCTTCCTTCTAGTGCTGTTAAGGAAAAATCATGAAATCTTCCATTGGGAGAGGAAAATGACAGATACCAAAGCAGAGACTCTAGTTTTGTTTACAAAGGGGAAACATGTTTTTAAATGTTGGACTTATGAAAGAGATCTCCATTAAACTGGAATACTGAGAATGACACCCTTCTTTTATTTATGAGGCTTCAACAATATCGAGTGTCAGAGAAGGCTCATGTGAGAGCAAGTGATTTTGACATTCTTATTTTCAGTCTGTTTCTTGTTCTTTGCTTAGAAATCTAGTGAGATTGTCTCCAGAGTCAAACTGTGAAAAACAACCTCTAAACTTCATGCACACGTGGATCATGGCTTCAGCTCTTACTTGGGTTCATCAGAAACTTTACAAGGATCTGATGAAGAATCCTTAAGATATTCATCTGTGGAAGTAGATCTTAAAGTGATTCTGTGTACGTTACTGTCTTATTAAAACAGGGTTAAATTAGTGCTAGAAAACACATTGCATTTAGGGACATCAGCTAGGATTTACAGCCTAGCTCAGTGAATCCCCCGGCTGGCCAGTTATCTGAAAGTTAATAAAGCTAGCAACACCTAGAAGTCAAGGATTGTCATCAGCAGTTTCCCAGCTAAGGGTTTCAATAGGTTATGCTGCAGTTAAAAAATTAATAATAGATAGCAGAAAGTCCGCCAGAGAAATCCCAACCAAAACACAATACTGAAGAAAGCAGAATGTGTTTTAACTTCAGCCAAATAGTGACCTGTGATATTCCCTTGTGGGTTACACCCCAAAAAGCAACATTAAGTAGTAAATGATGAATAAAAGATGCAGATGGATGACTTTTATTAACTTCAGTGGAGGTTTCATAAGCTCCAAATTAGCTCCATGGTGTAAAATAAAACAGGAACTCCTCTGGTTTAAATCTTGATGCCTCAGTGTTGGCTTATATTAGTGGAGAACCTGACCCTGGGTCTCCAAGAAGCGAATGACACCCCTTTGGGTGGTCCTTGTAGCTGCAGATTTAGCATAACGTCCACACAGGGAATCTGCAGCCAAGGGAGAGTGTCTGCTACAGATGGTGGTGCCATAACCTGCAGGATAGTGCTTTCCAGGCATCGGTGTTTAGAGTTCAGTACTAGTATAGATAGAGTTAACAGTTTTGTGTTAAATATGAACGTAAACCCTACTCTTTTGGTCAGATTATAGGTGTTTGTAATCCAGTATATTTTCTCTGAAAGTAGCCAGCTGCAGATCCTAAGAGAAAAGGAGAAGAATGATTTTGCAAAGAGATGCTTGAACAGCAGAGGTTATGATTTCTATATGGTCATGTCTGGCCTGGAGGAGATAAGCAGGAAATGATAGTTGATTGCATCTTCGATTGCAAATAGATCATCTGTTAAAATTGGGCTGTAGAAGCCAAAAGCTTGCATGTGCCCAAAAAAATAAGTGAAAAAAATCAAGGAAGGGAAGTAAAGCTTATCAAAGTTACTAAAAACCAAAACACCACCTCTGGCTTCAGAGTCAAAATGTTCCCTCTTATCCCACAACAATTTAAACTCATCAATCGTGTTTCTTAATGGACTTTGCCTAACATCTTTGGAAATCTCAGTGCACAGACACTATTACCAAAAGACATTTAATAATCTTCCTCATGAGGAGTTTTTAAAAATTCTTTAGTAAATAATAAAAGCTAGTATCTAAACAAAATACGCACTTCTTGGAAAAGGTATTGTTGTGGGATTTGGACGTTTTTTCTTTTTTCTTTCCAAGGACAAACAGCAAATCTGTAAGAATCTGTCAGGTTTAGCTACTGTCTAAATACCTCCTATGTTTTTCTAAGGAGTAGTGTTAGCAGGTTTCACTGTCACCCATTTAATTCAAGCTCACAGGCTTAACCAGCTTCTTGTCTTCTTCCAGACTTCACAGAGTCAGTCTGGCTGCCACCAGCCAGGAGGCATTCAGGTGCTCTCAGGCTTACAATTCAAGCAGAGATTGAAATTATTAAGGCATGGGAAGATGGCTGGAGTAGCACCTGAGGCTGGTGAGTCTATCTGCCAAAGCTGAGACTTAGAAAATGCTAGTGAAGAGTGACTGTTTTCATATTTTAGAGGTCATCTGATGTAGCTGCTTGTAACAGAAGTGGCCTAATCACAACAAAATCATATACAAGATGGCACTGTGTCCCTGCACTATTACAAATACCTCCCAGGTAAAAATAACTCTTTTTGTTGTGGGGAAAAGCTTCCATAGATTTCTAATTAAGAAATGTATCTTTCTTTTCCTCTCAATACTTGTTTCTCTAATTTACATTATAAATAGATGAAAACATTATCACACCTTCATATAGACCTTTATGTAACTCTCTACTCCTGCTGAAAACCCGGAAATTCATTCATAAATCACCCCAAACTAATTTATCTCAGCAATTATTTTTTTTTCTTCTCAATGCATTTGGATGCTATTCCATTACCTGTGAACACTCACCCAGAAGCTGTTAGTCCAATAGCATCCATTTCATGCTTAGCCACTCTTCAGGTTAAAGTACCGAGACACCCTTGAGGAGCTCCTTTTGTCAGAGAATTTTAGCATGAGAGAAAGAGAGAGTCTATCTTATTTTTTTATGGAAGATTTCATCAGTTCTCTCAGCTCTGTATGAAGCTTTGTGAGAGAAAGGACCCTGGATCAAGCCCTCAGTAAATGTAGTCATCTTTGATTTCATTTGAGCCGTGACTTTTCCAGGGGCAATCTGGTAGTGGTAGGTGGGATTACTGGTAAATGCAGCTCTTCTGTTTGATGATGCTTCCCCCTCCAGTTTTCATCACCTGTGTTTGGCTCAGGGCTCCTTCTGATTTTCTTGTGGGCTTATTCCTGGGTTTAGAAGGCTTCATGCCTTTCCCAAGTCCCATCTCACTTTTTAAGGGGAAAGGCCAGGATTAATCCCTGTCACCTTCTCACATAATGGCTGTGCTGCCTATGTTTTGGTTCATTGCCCTTGGAGATAGCTGATACTTTTTTTGATAGTAATGGAACAAACGTATAGCTGCTGAGGATCTGCTGAGTCTTTAGTGCTAAATAAATATATCACCAGTGCAATCCCACATCTGGGACCAACTGATCCTCCAAACTCCATAAATACGAATTAACATGTGAGTTTTCTTTTGGAGTGAATCAACTCAACAAAACAAAAACTAGTTGCAGTGATGGGGGTTATGTTTTCCCTTTTCTAGTCAGTGAGAACTTCACCAGACTGCCACGACTTCTCAAATACAATGGATAGTGTTTCAGCAACTTCATCCACCAGTTCCCTCAGGTCCCTACTTTTGCCTTCTTCAACTTTAGCTGTGTGGCTAGAGCACTTGCCTCAGTATTCAGTACCTCAGCCTTCTTTGTGTCCCAGGTGACCAGGTCTTCCGTTTCCTTCCAGAGAGGGCCCGCATTTTCCCTGGTCTTCCTTTTATCACTGATGTACCTGTAGAAGCTTTTCTTGTTGCCTTGCTGTACCTGGCCAGACTGAACTCTCTCTGGACTTAAGCTTTCCTAACCTTATCCTTGGCTGCTCAGACAACTTCTCTGTATTCCTCCCAGGCCACCTGTCCTTGCTTCCACCCTCAGTAGGCTTTCTTTTTGTGTGTGACACGTTGCATGAACCCTCCCAAGTGCCAAAATGAGTGAATTTCTACCAGATTTGTGTGTCCTGGCCCCACACAACTCTCCAGCGCTCTCAAGCAGCCAGTATAGCCTCAAGCTACATTTTCATCACTACACTGAGGATATCTTTGACTAAAAGAACAGATCATAGGGGAAAAGGCTTGCTTTCCAGCTCTGAAGGCAAGTGACGTAGCTCCATTCATATTCATACAATTAATTCTCTCCTTCATCAAAACAACATAGGCTCATCCATACCACGTATTGAGAAGAAAACCCAAACACACCTGAGCTTTGCCTGAGAGACTGCTACTTGGCCTGGGCAAAATGCATGCCAGGGACCGTGCTAGTAAATAATCTGTAGTGACAATCTCAGGACAGCGTTCAGACTTGTGCCCTGTCTCTGATTTATCAGTTAAGACATAGCTGGAGAGCCTGCAGAGACTTTGAAGGAAAACTTGGTAGTATGTGCATTTAAACCCTTTACAGACCAAAATAATTTTTGCCAAATTCTATATAAATCTCTATATCCTTGGCTGGAACTATTTCTGCCCCCAGACATCAGTGCTTAGGAATGACCCAATATATTTTCCAGCATCAGCAAGGGCTGTAGTTTACACCTTTGCTAACAGACATGATTAAATTCATAGCCAGGGCATAGAGCAGCCATTAGGTGCCCAGGAGCAAGAATTGTACACTGCAAGTATGGCACCTATTTCTTAAAAATACTTAGTAACTGTTGGTTCCACTTATTTTGGGAAAGGAGGGAAAAACGAAGTGGAAGGAAAATGGAAATGGAAGGAAAGCGAGTACCACGGAGGTGATGGGTTTGGTGGCACATGAACTGTATGTTCTCTCACAACACAACACAATGCAACACAGTGGCTGTGTTGGCTTTTGTAGAGAGATCTGTGTGCTTTTTAAGTCATTTGTGCCAGAAAGTAGCTCATATATTGCAAGATGCTGTGGCATATTGATCCTCCACACTTCAATAAATGAAGCATGAGCTTTAAGAGCATTAGAATGCTCAAATATACAGGCAGATATCGTAGACAATTTTAAGCTGTCCTTCCTGACTAAGTTCTCCAGAAGGCCCATGCATCCTTTAAATTGTAACCCCTTGTTTTAGCACAACAGCTATTTTTGCTGCAAACAGTGCAACAAATAAAAATGTTGCCTTCATCCTGAAAAGACAAGCCTGGACTATGCATTTCTCTCCACTGTGCAGTTGAATTTTACCACACCAGGCATCCCTTTCAACTTTGTTTCCTCACAAGTGTCCAGGAGTAATTCCCAGAGGGTCATGAACTTTATAACAGATATTGCAGCTTTTAAATGTCTCAGATTAGATTTTATATTGAATTACTGCAGGGAAGATCATGCTATTACCATCTTGTAAAACACTTTGGATTTTTCTGTTGTTGCTGTTGTTCCCCATCAGAAATATAACAAAATCTTCCAAGTTTCTCATGGAAAGGGATGAAAAAAGACTAGAATAAGCACCGTGACAGTAATCATTTGAACTTCAAGCAGTAACCCAAAGTGTGAGGAAATCCTGGGTTCAGCAAGACACTTGCACCCCTGGTAAATACTTTCACTACCAGATTGATGATAGTACTACAGGGGGATTATTTTTTTTTTCATGTTTATCACTAGCAATTCCAACCAGGTCACAAAGATTTCTGCTTGATGACGAAGTTGTCAAGAGGAGGAAATTCTCATTTCAGTGATCCATGGTGTGATAAAGTAGGTTTCGCTGGGCAGTTTTAACCAAAAAACAATCAACCATCAAGTACTTCAGGAGGAACAGACAAAATTTTGGAAAACTATATGTCCTGTTCTCATAGATCTTCTCTGACATCTTACCAGCTGTTGGTTGTCTTAATCACTTCTTCTTTCCTTAATATATCTTTCCTTGTAAGCTCTTTGGAAGTGCTGCTTTCTACATGACTAGGCTGAGCCTGAGACAGATGGAAACACTGTGGGTGCTGCTCTATAGAGAAACCATCAGCGTGTGGAAGTTGGGGAAGTAACGTCTGCTGCTGCTATTTTTTAACGATTACAATAATATACCTGGGAGACTTAGTGACTTAGTGGTACTTAGAAAGCAAAATGGGCTGGCAAGACATTAAATGAAAGAAAATTTACTTTTTAGGTTGTAAGAACTTTGCAACTCTATATCATCTAAGAAAAGCAGTAAGTTAGGGAAAGGGTTCTGTTTATTTCCTCTATCATATTAGAGTGGTTCAATCACAAATGCTCGTATGAAAAGGCTCAATCTGGCAAAAATAGCCTGGGGACAAATGTTGAAATGGATGAAAATGACATTTTATAAATGAACATTTTTGATCTTATTTGAGTTAAAGTTGTTTTTATTTTGAAGTGTAAGTTGATCTATAGACAAAGAAATGTGGTCTTTAAAATGAATAAAAATCAAATGAAACATCATGAAACAATTCAAATGCATTCTTTCAGCCCCTGAAAGTTTTGCAATTTCAGTGTATACATGTTTCAAGAATTTCACGTTAACATCAATTTTGAAATGGATCTTTTAAAAATCTCACATATTGTGGAATCATAGAATGGTTTGAGTTGGAAGGGACCTTTAAAGGTCATTGTCCTGGTTTGAGGTAAAACAGAAGCAATTTTCTTTTCAATACTTTTTCTTTTCACCTAAGTCTCTTCTAGTCCATTCCCCCTGCAATGAACAGGGACATCTTCAACTAGATCAAGTTGCTCAGAGCTGTGTCCAACCTGAGCTTGAGTGTTGCCCAGTTCTTTGGACAACCTGTGCCAGTGCTTCACCACCCTCATTGTAAATGAATCACCTGACCCTGATTAATACAAAATGAAGCAAACTAAAAATATTTCTCACTGGTTTCCTTAGTGTTTCTTTTAATTATATTTATTTTATGCTTTCAGTTCCATGGTAACACTTGACATATATTGGTACAAAAGCCTGGTTCTCGGCTGGTTTAAGGCAAGTATTTTCATTGGTTTCAGTTAAGCAAATGCCTAATTGCATCAGTTGAGGCTATGGCCTAGGAATCACTGTATAAATAAAGAAACTGAAAAATCCAGTTATAAATAAAAAAACTGAAAAATTTTAGCATTAAAAAATTCACTTGTGACTGTATTAAACAGATGAGGGACAAAATAGAAAGACTGAGTAAATTAATCACTGTTCTCAGTAGTACAGTCCATGAAAAATACTGTAAAATGTATTGTAAAATATGCCAGAGTAGGTGCAATATTGCATTATATAAAATCTAAATTTGTGGCATTAAGTTTTTTTGACAGCCTTGGATAAAGGTCCCACATTGTTCTTATCAAAGCAGACATGAACCAGAGAAATGTACACTTAAGAGAGGTTGTGGAGTTTCAGACCAAAGGAGAAAGGAGACTGTTTCAGCAGTTTCAGGCCTTAGCTTCTCATCCTGAGCTGATGACACACCAGTGACCTGAAGTTTTGGTGGCGCTGGGAAGGCAGCACAGCACTCCATCAGCTCTTGAATGATGACTGCGGTCTGGTGGATTGACACAGCTCAGCCAGTAGAGAGCAATCCAGACTGTGTTACAGCCTCTTACTCCTCCTAGGCACTGCTCTGGGAAATAAGTATATATTGGAATTGCCACAGAAGGATCTGCATTCTGAAGCAAATTGCTTTCCTCTTACATCTGAGTTAGTAAATTTGCCTTGGTTGTTATAAGGATAATAAAAAGAAACCAAAGGACCTGTGTGGACACAGGTGTATGTAGACGGTTGCTGCTGTAGTATTCCCAGGGTAACCATGGTAATATGTAGCTGTTAGGCCAAATTCCTCTACCCTTTTCCACCAATTTAGATCTGGGTAAACTAAACACATTAAGTGACTCGTTCCAGATTTCAGTTGGTGAGCTATGCAGCATTTGGCTTCTTGTCTGAGAAATATACTCCCATCTGTAATTGTTACCATCTGTTTGGTATTCAGGATGTAAAAATGTAATGGAGATGAAGTCATATTTCATATTCTTTTCTCCATTTGGAGGTAAGAATGAAGCTATAACAGCCTGTAAATGCATCTGCTGGTGATAAGATAGTACAGCTGGAAATGGGATGCTAGATTCTGCATGGTTCAGAAAGCTTGTGTGTCGAAGCTGTTATACTGCAGTGTGTGCTGGTATTCTGTGATCCCATGAGATGATTGAAGCATCATATAAATAGGGTGACAGAAAAGTATTTTTGCTGGTGTGATGGGAATAAGAAGTGCAAAATGTCAAAAATGCCCTGAAAATAACCATTCAAATTTATGTAAATTGCTTAATTAATTGACCTCATTTGTGTTTGCAGATATTCTTTCCATTTTCCTTTGTGAATTAGTTATTTTTCATTGTACACTGAGACAATATTCCAAGGCTAATTAAACCCTTTAAAGCTATAGGTTAATATCCAATTCTTATGTAAACGCATTTATAAACATTAATCAGATCTAAATTACCCATTTTATAAATACTGTTTTATTCATTTGCAGCTAATAGGTGTACTGCTCATATTTATTCTGCTTTGGGCTCAAGGAGTTCATGTTAGCCTGTAAATATTATTTCTTTAAACGGTATCTTGCTGTTTACTTCTGCATGTATTTTGAAGTGTCTCTGCTGGTTTATGGTCTCATGGAGGTTAGTGGAGAAGAGTCTGTTTGGAGTACAAAGACTGAGCTTGGAGACCCTCTGAGTCTTGAACCCTTTTGATGACTGCGGTTGATAAAAATATGGTCTAGGGAGAAACACTGTGCAAGAAGCTGATCTTCTGGTAGCAAGGTAAGGCAAGACAAGGATGTTACCATGCAGTAATATACATCTTGAAATTTCAATAAGTTACCTGCTCTCTTGAAACTAAGCTCTTACCGTGTGTGAAATGTAAACTAATTCAGCTTTCAGTGAAAGAGAATGGAACAACCCTTGATGCATGAAGTTTAATATCCGCTCCACACTTTTCTGTTAACATTAGCATTCTAACACTGGATATTTTACTTTTTTTTTTTGCATAAATATCCCACCCTGCCTTGGAATTTTATATGTTTCTTGGGAAACACTTGCAAACAAATGGGAAAGAGGGAAATGTATTTTTCTCTAGTAGGCAAAATCCATTTTCTATTCCTTATTTGTATGAATGGTGAATAAATGCTGCTTCAAAAATGGTTAATGCTACATGGAGAAGGTGTGTTGTGTTCAATCATACAGTAATTCATCCTCTTACTAGACCAGCTGTAAGTAAATTTTGACTGTTTATGTTGGTGCCGTGCTTTTGCATGGACAAGAGTTGTCAGAGGCTGTGGTCCGGATCTTGTCCTGATGTGCTGGGAGCTGTACAAATGCTGGACGGAAATGTTTCCTGTTATGAAGAATTTAGAACTTGCATTCATTAAACAGCCAACAGGTGGAGAAAAAAAATAGAAACTCAAAAAAGTTAAGAGACCTAGGCCACCGTCATACCTACAATCTGCAGCAGAGCTAAGATTAATGCTCAGCTGTTATCATTCCCAGTGTGATGCCATGTTTGCTCACACCACAGCAGCAAATTGCCTTGTATTTTTGTAACATGGACGCAGTTTAATTATCTGCTGACAGCCTACATAGCTGCTGAGTAGACCTTTCCGCTAGAATTTTTACTCCACAAGTGCTTGTAGCATCCCTTGCCACAAATACCTTCTACATGCTGCTCACCTCCTTTTGTCAAGCCACTGCGAGGGAGGCTGGTGAGACTTAGCCTGTTGTTGATTCCTGTATTCTTTTAGACGCATCCCACAAACTTTCTGCTCCACTATCATTAACTTCTGTGGCTCCATAGCCTGTTTCTGCACTATCTGACAATTTTTATATTCATAATGACTTTAATGACTGTGATGCTATAGCCAGTATTTTAGTGTAATCCAGGTGTATTCCCTGTTCTGTTATTGTTGTTTTTCAATTTGATTCACCGAGTTCTCAAGAAAAGCAATCAAGTTTGACTGCTGTGATTTATTTTTCTGTAAACTCACAGAGTTTACTACTCATAGATCTGATACCCTCTACATGGTTGGGCTTTTATTTTTGTTTGTCTGGGTTGTGTTGTGTTTTGTTTTTTTTCTTGAAACTCATTCTGTTGTGTAGAAGGGTTGGAAATTAGACTTACAAAGTAGCAATTACCAGGGTCAAATACTGGAAGATTGATACCATGTCTAAATCTCTGGAACTTCTCCATAATGTTTTCAAATAGCTTTCAGTAGTTCTGTGCATTTATTAGCTAATTCAACTGAAATCTCTGAATGCATATCATCTGAACAGCTGATACTGCTTTATTCAAAATTTGGAAATGTTTCTTATGTTTGTTTTTGCCTGCTTTTATTCCAATTCTATTGGAATAGACTGGAATCCTATTCCAGTCTATTTTATTGTCAAAGATAGACTCAAGTCTTCATTAATGGATCTGTCCTTCCTCACTTCTCCTTCCCCCTTTCTGTCCATATATGCATATGGAGATATATATATTTAAACACACACATGTGTATATATATGTTTACACACACACACACATATATAATACAGATTTTGAAGAAAGAAGGTCTGAAATTGTATTACAGCTGCTGGGCTATCTGAGGCTTGTTTACAGTCTTGCTTCCTAGAGAGCTGTGTACGGATAGCTAAGTACAGCACTTATGAAAATCGAAGGAGACATGTCAGGCAAAGGGACCATTCTGTCACACTTGGAGTTTTCTCCTCCACTTCATTCCTAACTGCACTTGTCTCAGGGGATAGTCTTGAATTGGTGGGCTTAAACTTATTTACTGTAAAAAAGCAAGCAAAAGCAAAAAGTTACCTGTAACAATCCTTTGAAAAATATAGACCAAATTAAATATGAGCAAAGAAAATTCAGTTGAGGCAATGTGAAACAGAGAATTTCTGTGCCAGAGGGTTTAAAGGACACTTTATTATTATTTTTAATTTATATTCTGTAGGTTCATACTTAAGAGACTTGGATCTTAGCTCCATTCTGAAAAGGCTCAAAAATATATCTCATCTGAAACTATTGAATTTCACCTTGCTAAGCCTTTGAAAACACAAAATCAACTGGCTGGTGTGACTTCCAGGTGACATTGAAAAACCCTTCCTGACACAAGAGTTCCTGGACAAGTTTCAGCCAAAATCTGGCATAGGAATGTGCCCAGAATAACAACTCAGGTTGACTGAAAACCAGCTAGAAGTTGGTCCAAGATTGCTGAAAGCTTTGCAAATTATTTCTGGTTTGTTAGGAAAATGATGCCCAGCTGTAGTCATTACAGCTGCATTGTAACAATTATTATACCAAGTGAAAGAGGGTCCTGGGGGTGTGGAAGCATGGAGGGTACCTTTTCATCTTGTATACAACAGCAGGACAGGAATCCAAATTCCATTTATCAGAGTTCTAATTAAAGGGACTTACTATTTTCTCAGCCAGAACAGAGTGGCCCAAAGAAAGCCTTCTTGCTGGTTCAACAGCTGGTTCCCTGAGACATTTTCTCCAGATGGGTTGCACTTGTATCCGATGCAACAATATCACTCATGTGGCAAGTATTTCTTAGAGGGTATGGAGCCCTATGAAAAGATGGTTGGTTTTAAAGGAAATAATAACACTTTTGTTTGAGAATTGTAGCCTGAATCAGTGCATTTTGGTTTTTCACATTCTCCATTGTACAATGCTGTTTATCATATTTTCTTATACATCATTGCAAAACAGGATGAACTTCTGAATAGGTTCAAAAGTTGATGGTTAATTTTTTTTAATCATCAGATATGAAAGAAATCCCCATATAATTTATGAAATCTCCCTTTTGTATGGTATTTCCCATGGTATGTTAAAGTGGAATCATAGCAATGTTGGTTGTAAGGAACCTCTGGAGTCATCTGCTTGGAGCAGGACTATCGTCAACATCAGGATCTGTAGATAGGGACAGCTCGGCTTGATATGTCAAGATGTGAAAACCTCGATGAATGGATGGTCTACAGCTCTGCTACCACCTGTTGTTGTGTTGAACTACAATCCTAGTGATATGATTTATCTTAGTGTCCAGTCTGAATCCCCCATGCCAGGCTGTTGCCTCGTGTTACATCTCATGCCACTGTGGAGGACAGTCTGGCTCCATTATCTCTGCAGTTTTTCTTAATGTGGATGAAAACAGAGCTTAGATTTTCCTATAACCACCTTTTCATGAGACTATGTAGTGTGAACTCCCTGAACCTCACCCTGTAGGTACAGTGCCCTAGACTCCTAAGTATCCTGTTAATCCTCTGCTGGAACCTCTTCAGTTTTTTCACATAATAATCTTGCTGTATCCTATTCCAATTCTTAGTATTCTTATTCCATATTTTTGATAAAACTTTCCTACACTGCACTCTGATTTTTTCTTTGTTTTGGTTTATGGGATTCTCTTTGGTTGAGTGGAGAAAGATGAAAAATGAGAGAAAAACATTAAGAAACCATGTGGGAATTTTCTTTAAAATCCAAGCTCATTGAGTTTTGAATACTACAAAAAAAACCCCACCAAAACCCACCAAAAAAAAAGAAAAAACTCCCAAGCTTTCCCTGTTACTTCCCAATTCTATCTTGCAGCCATAATTCCAAAAATCATCTAATAGCATGTCTTGAAATGAGTATGCTTTTTAAGGACAATTTTTGTTTTTCTGTTTTAAGAGTGATTCAAATAACTACAACTTTAAATTCAGTGTACTGAGGCTGAGTTTCCCAAGGAAAATTTCCCCAGCAGTGAAAGAAGATTATTTAAGGCTGGTCATTTTGCCTGGGTCATCTAAAGTTACTACACAAAGGTATGAATTAATTTTGCTGTTTCTGCACAGAGCAAAGCTGGATGATTGTTTCCAGCATGGACTACTTCAGGGAATATATGATACATGTCAACTGATACATACCAAGGTGTTTTTCCTGCAATTGGTTATCATCTTACAAAGGTGATGTTTCTCTCACCCATACCAGTACATTAAGAAATCTGTATTTTCATGTCAGCAGCCATGAAAAAGTGCTAAGGTAGATATTCCTTCAGCTGATGATACTCTGAGAGGAGCTTGTGTCACAGTACCCTCTGGTGACCCCATAATGTAAGGGCCATATGTTAACCACTTTTCCTGTTCACAGTCATAAGACTGTAATTTCCCTCTGGACTCTGCTCCTAGGAAGACAAAGAAAATATACAAAATTTTGCTTGATCTTTTACTGTCAGAGAGGAATTAAGCAGCCAAATGGGAGAGTGCAGAACCTCCAGGGCTGGATTTTCAATTGCTATTTGTTGATGAGGCCAACGGAGTTATGTACATGTGCCAGCTGCTTTTCTGTTTCTGTGGGCTCCCATGAAAAGTAGCAGCGTGAAGTCTCTGTCAGAATCTCTTTCTGTTCAGACGATGAGATGGTGGGTGCTGAGTCAATACCAGGCAAAATCAGGGAAAACAAGACAATAAAAAATTATTGTTGCAGGAGAAAGGAACAAATGCCAGGATCAAGATCAAGAGTGACAAGGGAGGTCCTGCCACAATTAGTAAGGTGAAAAAAAGGGGAGTTTGCTCTGAAGTTAATTGGGCACAAAACTTCTTCCTTGTATTTAAACAGAAGCCGATACAAAAGGATCAAAAGAAAGAATAAAAAAGTTCCAACCTAGAAGTTCTGGATTTCCAGGATTTTTTGACATTTTATCCTTTGTTTTCTTTCTAATTTAGAGTGAATATCTTTTAAGTTTCCTGGATAATAAAGTGGGGAAAATATTTTTGATGTTCTAAAACATCTTGATAGATTGATTTTTAGTTTGTGTATTTTAATCACATCCACATCTTTTCATGGTATGTGATCTAATGCTGTTCTATATGTTAATGTAGCTGACTTAATGTAGCTGACTTCTGGTTGTTGAAATAACTATATTACCTATTTTCCAAATCATAAAGAGCAACTGCTATTAGTAAAGATTGAAATATCTTATTTCCCTTGATGAATAAATGTCCTCATATGTGGGGTTTCTTATAAAAATATTCAACATTTTGATAAAAATTCTTTAATTATACCACAAATGGAAGACTTTTTAATCTAGATATTTAAGCATTTCATTACAGGGAACAGGAAAGAAGTTGATTATCGGATAATTTGTTTCAGTCACCACTAACTACCAGAGGCTGTTAAATATTCCAATCTCAGTCATTCTGCGATCTCCATGAAGTGTTTTATTATCTAGGAAAAAGAGTTCCAGTGAAAAAATAAAAAAAAAACCAAACCCACAGTGTAACATGTTCTAAATAGCCCAGCTTTAGAGTGAGGCCCTATCACCAATGATGTTTTAATGCTAACTTGTCCTGTAAGTCTCATACTGATTTTTTCCAGCTCTAACACAAGCCTTTTACAGCAGCTCAAGTTTTCTCACTATTTTTAGAAGAAATTAGTAATCTATGAAGCATTCATTTTGGAACTACTTTGTCATTCCACTCCCCATCTTTTCCCCTCCATCTTCCCCAATCCTTTCTTCTCAGCAGAGAGCAACTACAATTAGTTAGAGTAATGCTTTCTTGTAGGCATCAATTCAGATAAGGACAAAATGAATTGTGCTTTGCATGCTTGTATAGTAGTTGCTATAACTGACAATTACATTGCAGAAAAGGGCACTCCAGGGATTAAAACTAACTTAAGCACCACCTGTAAGTTCAGTTTGTTTGGTTTGGTTTGGGGCTTTTGGTTTAGGTGTTTTGCTCAGCCATTTAGAGAAAAAATAATGGCCCCTTTTAGCAACAGTTAATTCCTTTCTTTCTTCCCCTCTAGAATTAATAAATCTGGAAAAAAAATTCTCCGTGGTCTTCCATTTCTGCTGACCTCAAGTCCAACTCCAGAACTAGTTTTAGGGAAAATCTAAAAAGAAATACTCAATTATTCTGTTGTAATAAAGGCTGAATTAATTCTTCTGTGTTGAGCTGACAGGGAGTTAATCAGAAACATCTTAGGGGGCTTTGATAAGAGGATTTTTCTTCCCATTACTGGTAAAATTATGAAGAAATTTAAAAAAAGCTAGGATTTTAGCTTATTGTGTTTCAGGGACTGAGGGAGTTGTCTGCTTTGTTTTGATTTCTTTTTCTGGTTAGGATAAGATAAGATATAAAGATTCAGAAAAATCAAATTCTGTCATTAGTCATTTACCATGAGGTTTAAGAAGCATCTGAATAGTTAAAACAATTTTAAAATGCGTGAAATAATTGTTGAACAAATCCACTTGGGGGTGGATTTGGGTTCCCAAAGTATCTGTGTGGAGGTCACTCAATGAAGACAAGAGTCCCAGTAAACGCGTTTTAAGAAAACAAGATTGGAAAAAATAGAAACCAATTATTTTTCTTAAAAGTCCTGGATGAATTCAAGAAATCTCTTATCGAAAATGTTGATTAATGGCTCTGTTCTTTTTGAAAACAACTTTCTAAGATGTACTTTCACTTCAGTTGTAGCTGTCAGTTCAATTGTGCATCTGAAAAAGAAATTATCATCCTGCTTTCACCTGCACCCAGAAAACTGTTGGATGCAAGAATTAAAAAATATAAGCACATAATTTAATTTAGTTTGCTAACACCATGAATTTCACCTCTTAAGAAATTTGTGACTCTCTTGGTAATTATCAAGTCATAGGTCTCAACGCATCAATTGCATTGAATTAGATAACAAATATTGTAAAACATGTTAAAGAAATAGATGTTAAAATCCAGGCCTTTATATTTATACAGAACTAGCTCCTTAACAAAGCCATAGCGAGACAGAGGGAAAGCAAACACTTTACAATAATTAAATTATAATAATTACTGTCCCCCAAAAGTCATGAGATTACCTCTAAAATTTTACAGAAATTGTGAGAGGGAGAAGATAAATTAAATCCTGATTATTAACTTAGCCGTTAGTTTTAATGGACATTTAAGTATTGTAATTCCCAGGAAAAAAATTATTTTAATAAAATATGGGGAGGAGTTAAAACGCAACAGTATTGCAATAAATTGTAATTGACTGTGGATTTAATAATTTTTTTTCTGGTGGTTTCTGCAATTTTTTTCAAGCAATAATTGGAAAATAATGCTATTAAAAGATACAGGATTTGAAGTTTATTTTATAAAGCTAGAAGCAAGCCTCTTTCTCCCCTCCTTTGTAATATAAATAATCTGGCCCTGATTCTCTTTCACCTTACATAATCTCTTTTTCACATTCCTACTTTGCATTCTTGCAAAACAAGTGATGCTGGTATACTAGTAGTGTATTGTATTATTGATACTAATTTATTCCATCTATCTATAATGTTTGACAAATTCAAATACCTAATCAATTTTTTGTCAGAAATTCCAACCTGCACAACATAGCTGAAACAAAGAATATTTTAATTTCTAAATATCACTATGGGACAGGACAGCAGGTGTATCATCACCTTAGTGATCTACTGTGACAGGGAAGTCTTCTGCCTTCCACGGTATTTGTGCCCTTTTTCAGTTTCTATCCATGGTGTATGAAAATAATGGGACGGAGAGAAATAGGATGAATTGGAAACAGAAAATTATTGAAGAGCATCCATAAAAAGCTTCTTTGAGACAAATATTTTAGTCTAGAATAGTTGAACAAAATCAACTTAATATACAATAAATATTAGAAAACACAAATTCAATAATAAGAAAAAGGCTTTTATAAAAATCCTTCATGAATTACATGGAATGTAAAGTTGTCATCAAAGTTTATATACTGTTCTGATGGGCGCTGGTATACGAGGATTACTGAGTTTACTGCATCCTTCTTGCACTGGAGTGCTGCTCTCTGACACTTCCATGGGCTCATGGTTGTTTCAGTGTCTACTTCATGGCCTTTCAAAGTGACATATTCAAATCTGTCATGCCTTGGATCAATGACATTCACAATCAGTGAGCAGCATGTCCATACATTTTTGCTGAGATGGTAGGGGTCAGGATTGTGGCTCAGGCCCATTCCATCCCAATCCAGGAGGAACAGCAGTCCGGAGGAAACAGCTTTGTGTTATCTGGACTGAAATATCTGTATAGTGCAAAAAACTAATATGAAATGCACCACTTCTGGAGTAGCAGTTTAGCAAAATATGCCAGACACTGGCTTTCACAATAATGACGACACCCTATTTTGGAGTACCATATACTCCAGCAGCTGTTATTCTTCTGAATACGTCTGCCTGACTCTCTTACCAGTTGGTGAAGAATTGCTATAGAATTGCTATTGTCTATGTCAAGCAGCATCAAAACAGGGGTAAATGTTACCATTAGGCATCAACATCAACATTGCTAACAACCAACAACATCACTAGGTGAATCTTTTCCAACTTTCTAATGACCAAAATGGCATTTCTGTAATTACATGTTGCCTTTGCAAAGGGATTTATAAGTATTTGAATTGTAAATGTCGCTACTCAATCACAGCCCTTGATGGACTACAATGAATATTAATGTATGGTGAGTATGTGGATGCTGAACAAGTGACCAGATGTCCCCATCTACCTTGAGCAACTTTGACACCCCCTTCCCTTTCTCAGACAGGAACACTTACAGTGTCAGGAGACGAAAAGTTCATGGCTTTACCAGAAACTCCTTCTTGCTCTGAATCATGTGTCCTACCTGGAAAACACTGTCTCACACTCTCCAGCTGGGCTTTTCATGAAAAAAATTTAAAATAATCACTTGCGCAGCAGTGTCCCAAATGCCATATGCATTGTCACAGTCTGCTGCTTGTTACAGAACATTTGCTAGCCCAGCAGGAGCCATGCCATCAAAATTGGTGAACAGGGCACTTTGGGCCAACTTTGTCTAATCCAATTCTGTTCTAGCTCCCATGAGGGAAGTGCAGGCTGTGATATACTTATTCCTGTCTCATAAGGAGCCAATGTAAACTGTGAACATAAGTCAGAAGGACTGGGCTTACACAGTGTTTTCTCTCATGGTGCACTCTAAACCAAACCTCTTGCCTTCTTCCCCACCTTCACAGTTTCTGAGCTAATTAGAAAATCAGTGCATGACCGCAGAATTTTTGTATCAAACTCACTCAGCACATTTTCCCTACAAAGCTCAAATATATTCTTCTGAAAAACAAGGATTCTCTTGCGATGTTCCCCTCTTCCCTGCACTTACTACCCACCAGGCTGTCCCTTTACTCTTTCTTTATGTTAGTCCCTTTACTCTTGCTTCTATTTACTGGCATAATTACCTTGTTGTTGACCTCTGTTTATCTTCATGGGAGCAGCCCAGAAGAAATTTGCAACTTTGCATTTGGTGCAATTTATTTTATTTATGTTTGGAGATATTAGAGATATCTTGCTCTGTTCCAGTCTCCAAAGGGCCCTCATTCTCCTCCACTACTCTGTTCTGCAGCAAGGAACACCTTAAATCAACACCAGAGGATGACTTCCATGAGTGCCAGCAAAACTCCAAGCACCATCCAAAGTCTTGTGCTTGGGTATCCCCTCCAGAGCTGTCTCTTAAGTTCTTTTTCCTGTTCTGCCTGATCCAGAACTGCTGGTAGCCCCTGGTTTTTCTGCTTCTTGTGTCATCTTGTATTTCTGGTAGGCCAGGGCACTCCTTCTACTTAGAAAGTCCTTTGTGGCTTTTCATTGATCTCAGAAGTGCTGTCCACAAACCACCCAAAACAGAGAAGCAGGAACCTGGCTCTATCTGTGGGGACACATTGATGCTTAGCTCATGTGCAGAGGGCAAAAAGAGTCAAAGCTGCGTTGGGACACAGTGCACAGCAGGATGCTGTGCTGGCTGCATTTGCCCATTTGCTATGCATTTCAGGCTACCACCAACACCCAGTCCATGTCCCTGCTTCCCTGACAAGAAGAGAGAGTTGATTTGACCCCAACTCAGCACAGGACATGAGCAAACATCAGCAGTGTGGGTTGGAGTGCAGTCTTGAGCATCATGATGGTGAGGACAGACTTTGGGATATAATTTAGACCTGTCATAAACCAGATGAGCCCTTAATGGGAATAGTGCCTGGGCCACCTGTGATGGATTAGCTACCTTCCTGGCTGGCTCTTACAGGCCAGGTCTCTGCTGACGGATCAGAGCTAGCAGGGATGGTCTCAGTGTGACAGTGCTTATGATGGGGATTGGCTCAGTTGAGTGGTGAGAAGGGCAAGGAAAAGCATAATTCTGGACTGTGAGAGTGTGCTGTGGTTTGAACCAACAAAATGACATGTTGGAGAAGGGGTCTGAGGGCCGGTGGCTCCAGCACAGAGCTGTTGGTAGCTGGAGGAACAGGCCAGCACGCCGCCGGCTGTGGCGGGTGTTTGGGTGACCTGTGCTGGCCTGAAAACCTGCAGCTGGCAGGCACAGCTGTGTTCCTCCTGGTGCTGTGTTCCTCCTGGTGCTGTGTTTCCTTCGGTCTGACGGTTTGGGCTGCAGGGTTTCCATTTACGGGATTCTTTTTCTTTTCTTTATCCCAGCCACAGGGGAGCTTATCAGATAAAAGAGCTTGGTGGAGTGACAGAGATTGATTAACAGTGAGGTGGAATGGGATTTTTATTTCTGTCCCCGTAAACACCTGAGTGACAGTCAGCTGTGTGTGACTGTGGTATTATCAATAACAGTTTATGTGAGATGGGCTTGAACTAAAGCGTTTTGTATTTAAACATCCAAGTCTTTGGAGACTTGAATCTTAGCAATATTAGGTAAAGGAATCAAATACTGTACTATTTCAGCATCGGGGAACAGCTGAAATAAACAGGCAATGTTTTAGCAAGACATAACAAAAGCTGTGCAACAAGATTTGGGGATATTCTAACGGATAATTCCCTGGAAATTAAGGTCAATATGTGAGATTTTTGACTGAGATATTTAAGAAGATGGTAGAAGGAGTATTTCAGATCTGATTGCTCTTTTTCTCATGCGTCACTTTGTAATGGAGGATTAAGGGGATTGTGATGAAATTACAACTGCTTTGAAAACATGAACAAGAAAATGACTCTCTGGGGTTTTCAGGAGATCTCTGCCTTTTGTAATCAAGGCTCAATTTTTAAATGCAACAGATCATCTATTATTATTATTACAGAATAATAACTGAGCCCTCATTGGGATCCAAACCCTCGTTTTCAGTCAAAGGCTTAGGTAACAAGCAAGCTGCAGGTTTTGCAATTTGAGCGAAGCAGGACCTCTAGAGGGTAACAGTGTCTGACACCTTTCATTACTGTGGGCCATACGTAAGGATGAAGGGAGCCACAGGAGACCATCTAGATGAGTGCCTGGTATTTAATTGATTTTCTGGAGACCTTTGTAAGACTTTCAGCCACCATGGCATATCAAGGATGAAATACGTTGCTGGAATGTCACTTTCCACTTCTGCCAGCAGAGCCTCTTTTTCATCATGGTCGACAAAGCTCATAGACCTAAACAAGACACAAGGCCTTATTTACCAAAACAATGCTCCATTCTTGGCTCTGGTGTAGTATGACCTTGGGATAGCTCATAGGTATTTTTCTTCATAAATTGGGGACAGTGCTTCGTTCCTCATACTGGCGATCCCATATCTATGTTTACAAAGGATGATATTAAAGTCTTGCAAAGCCATTTTTTTATGTGGAGTCACCACTTTTAGCTGGGACATGTTGGTGTCATCATAGAACAGATATTGCTACTGTTGCACTGCAACAAGACTGCAGAGTGTTTAGGAACAAAATTTAATTGAGGATCTAGGCTTTATCTTTCCCACATACCTATTCATATATAGAAAGTGTAGTAACCTATTTTCAGATTCCAATTTGTTTTGTTTTGTTTTGTTTTTAAATAGTAGGTGTACTTTGTCCACATCTTAATGATTGTATCAGTTCTTCAGCTGTCCTAGTGAAACAATCAGGATGACTCGCTTCATGTCATTTCAACAGCTGTGTTGACACTATTTTGTTTCTAATATGGATGCAAGCAGAGTATCGTCCATCTATTTATTTATTTTTACTTCACACTGTGTGGAATCAAAGACGTTTTAACAGGGTAATTTCACGGTCACTTCAAGAAATATGAGGTTACTTAATCTAAAGTTTGTATGTATTTAGCCACACTATCTCATAATAATTTGAAAAATAATTGATAGACATTTTAGCACCTCTCTTGTTGCCTGAAATTTAGCTATAGGCTAGTAGATTAAAAAATGTCTGACATAAGAGACCTAAAAAACATATTATTCTTAGTTGTGCTACATGCATTGAAATAATTTTTACTGATTGGTAAACCCTTGGCAACCTCAGTGAGCTTGAAGATGACTTTTCTAATGGATTTGGTGGAAATGCTTAAACGTGTGTGAACAAAACTGTGAACGAACCATCCTCTCATAACTAAAAGTGATTACCTGGAAATGAGTTGAGACACACTTGGGAGAGGGATTCTCGTATACATATTCATTCCATGAAAGTTCTATATGGAAACAAATTACCAGGAGCACTTCCATTCAAGTTTTAATATATAGTAGTTTCTAAGCATCTTGGCTCCAAAAGCCAAGATTAAATATTGCACTAGCAAAGATAACAGAAAAAATGGTAGGAAGAATTGAATCAATGCACAAAAAGAATAGTTTATTAGTGTTTACTGAACACACACGGAGGACAGAGGTGTTCAAATTACCCAGCCAGTGAGAGAGAAGATTAACGCCAGACTGGAAAAAGGAAAATAAATCCTTCTGCAAGCTAACTGTGCAGAGGGTAGTGATTTCAATGAAAATGACTAACACCTGGCCTTTAAGACAGTGTACAAATCTTGTGACCCTTGCTAAAGTTTGTTGAAATCAATGGATTTTCCTAGACAAAGGAAAGTAATGCAAATTTTCAACTCTCAGATAGTAAATGAAGCTTGTTCTGTTTGTGTTGGCATGCTGGAGAAAAGTCTAAAGTGCTTTGGGAAGATTAATTAGTTTTTGTCCTTAGTAAACCTATTGTTATAGATAGAAAAATTAAGACAATTTTCTTAATTGCCTTAATTTTAAAATCAAAGTCCCACAGGAAAATCAGAGATGTTCAGAAATCTGTTCTCATTCTCATTGGCTTCCAGCCCTGTGTTTGTAACCATTAGACCATCTAGAATAGTTATAATTCTGTGTAAGTTTACTTTCTGCAATCAATATTTCATCCAGTTGAACAGTACATCAGCAAGCATTTTTGGGGAAAAAAAAATTCAAGGCAAGGCTGAAATCTTTCCCTTTGTGGTTCTAATAATTCTTGGATGTTTTAAAATCACAAGTCCTCATTTCAGCTACTGTGTTGTTATTCTGTGCAGGTAGAAATGGAAGATTTTATATTTTCCTTTGTCATTCGGAGTGTCCAAAGAACTCGCCTGGACAAAAAGAGTTATGCTACCTGTGAGCAATTTATCAGAAAAAAAAAGATAATGCAGGAAGATCTATAACCACATACCACACTAAGTGCAATAGTCCTGCTGCATATCATTTAGCAGAAGCTCTGCGCAGTTGTACTAAATAACAGAGGTGTGCATATTCCTTATGCACTGATAAAGCGTGGGATGATTCACAGTAATTCATGAATCCACTATGAGTCTTTTCATTTTTAGCGGACTGGGCATGCTTGTTTCCTGTGGCATAGTAAAGCTGCAGTGACAGGAGGAGCATCCTGCTGGCCTTTGCACACCTGATGATAAAGATTGAAATTTAGTTTATGACTTCAGCTTCAAAAGTACCCTCGATTGTGGCAGGAACTGATTGACACTTCATGTGAATAAGAGTATAACACAGCAGCTGAAACCTGAAGAGTTCTGTTTTATGACTCTTAAGTTTTCTATTAACTACAATTTCTGGATGTTCTGATTTTGCCTTTCCGGTTATATATGCTTTTAACATACTGTTATGCTGTGGACATATATGAAGAAATCTTACTGAAATCTTAACTTTACACTTCTGTAAAGACTGGCTTTTCTCCCTTGTGTTACCCTTGGCACATCTGTATCTGTTAGACAGTCAACTGTAAAGTGGTTTGAGGGAAATTCTGTGGAGAAAATTGATATGAAGGGATGGGTTTTCCCTGAACCTAATCTCTGTCCCAGGGCATTTAAATACAAAATATTTGGTTTTGGGACAGCCCAAGAATTTGGGCTATGCTGTAGTAATTTCTTCTAGAAGGAATACTATTGACTTCTCAGATTCCAGTAAATACAAACAGTGAAGTTCCTGTTTAATTTTATGTGATGGATTCCAGCAGGCACACATGGAATCAGGTAAAGCAATAAAATCACGCATCAATATGCTTTCATTCAGTATGTTTGTTAAAACCACTTGCTTTCATGTTTATGTTTTTATCGATTTCTTGGTAGAACAGCAGACTCTGAACAAGGTACTATTTATATAAAACTCAGGTAGAAAACAGCTGTGTTTAGTTTAATATATCTTTTTCAAAACACCTGCTTTTTTAAAAAAAGTAACGTTATTTTGAACACTGAGAGCCAGAACTGAGCAGACACTTTCAATAGACATCTTGGACATCAGGGTAGTTTAGGGGATTGTTAAGCAGTTCAAGATGAACAAACTCACAAAAAGTGAAGGAAAATGAAAAAAAAAAAAAATTCTGATGGAATTTTGTTAAATGTAATTTGTTATTTTTAAAAAGTTACATGATTGTGTTTTTAAAAATAACATCTTAACATTCAAATTGTGCTTAGAATGAAAGAAAGGTTAGCACAATAAGCTTAACAAGAATGTTTCTCCTTTTTATAAAGAAAAATATTTTTGAACAGTGGAGGTCAGGTTGAACTTTCTTATTATTATACAAAACACGTTGAAAATTTCTCTGTTTGTGGAGCTCTGGCAATTAGCTAGCAAAAGAACAGAGAAAGGAAAGGGTGTGGAATCCAGAGAAAAAAGGTTGGGATTTAAGCACTAAATCGGAATGTAGCGGTCATCATGCAGAAGGTGGATACTTAATGTTGAATTATTTGGCTGAAAGTTAAATGAACTACATTATTTACTCTAAAAGAACCCCTCCTCCATTCTTACAATTCTTTTCCTGCTATTATTTTCCAACAAATTTGCTTACCCAAAACTATATGGAAAGATAAGATTCAGATATTGTAGGTAAGGCTAGAGGAATTATTCAAGTCATTTAGCTAGTCTGATTGATAGTAATATTTTCCTTCAAATGACTTGTTTGTGAATTGGAGCCTTCCTATTCACAGCTGAGATCCAGCTGTGTGCAAAGAGCTTCACAGAAGCTTTATGTGTCACTTCCATCTCAGTTAAAATGCATTTTGAGGACTCATGTGGGACTAGCATGATGAATAGACCATGTTCTGGCCTGCTGCGCAGGGGTGAGTTTTATCCTTTCTGACCGGCTAAAAGGATACGAACCTTAAATAAAGCACATATTGACATTGTAAGATGCTATTAAGGTCCACAGTGTACCATGGTGATGAACCATGACCAAAGTGCTCCCAGGCTTGTAATAATTCATTACTGAAATAGTTTCCTTCTAATGATTAAGGCGGACTATGTCAAAGAGCTTGGACTCCTCACCCCAAGGTTTTTTATACAGCATTAAATAAATCTCACTTTCTGTTCATTTACCTGCTGTATCAAAGGTCATAAGTCATAGCTGACACCAAGATTTGGATAGGTATCTGTAAGGATCTCCGTCTGATTATTGGATGAATTTCCTGTAAGGCAAGCCTGGGCTTGCACTCCCAAGAGGTGGTAGGTACCTGTGGATAGTGCTGAGAAATATCTTCCCATTAGCATGAGCTATTGAGACAGTTTTCCTATAGCTGTTTTCTTCATATTTCAAATTATATTTTTATTTTGGAAATAGATGAACTCTGTTGTTTCAGGTGAGCATCCCAGCTACCAGGGAATACAGTCACGTTTCCTTGGAGTATTTAAGGTCCGTTGATCTTGAACTTTTTCAAACTCTACCAGAAAGCAGCATGATAAGAAATGGAGGGTTCATCCTCCCTCAGGTACCACCACTGGGTATTCGTGGGAGCTGAGGGAGGTGGGAATTAGTCCCATTTAATGATGGAGAAAGTAGAAGGTCGATGTCTCCTAGCCTGGGTCAGTGCTCTCACCACTGTCTCACAAGAGAAAAGCACTTCACAGAGCACTCAAAGTGCTCTTCTAAATGGAAAATGACAGCTACCACCTTATGAATATCTCAGGTTTTTCAGTGTATATTTGATACACTGAAAATGCAGTATTTTAAAAGCACACTGAGATTTCCCAGGACATCTGTCTTGAGAGAATCAGAACTACCCTCTCCAGCTTTGGTCCTGGTCCTGTAACAGCTCTTTCCTAATCTGTCTTTTCTGACCTCATTACAGTCACTGGCAGAAGTGAACTACAGGTAAGCCATTGTGAATACAGCAAAAACCTCCCTGACTAAACTACCACCATTTGCCTTCAAAACAAACAAGCAAATAACTATCAAAGTTCTTAAATGTTTACTTACATTTCTCAGAATGGAATAATCTTCATGCAGAGAACCGGATGGCCCATGGAAAGTCATGTATGAAAAAAGTAACTCTTTCTCCACGACTGTATAGCAATCATAAGGCCCAGTGACCACTAACTTTTGCCTATTTTATTGAAATAGATCTTAAATTAGACTTGACTTGACTGAAGGTATTCAGTCTTCTATGAACTTCATTTCCTGTGGCATAAGATTACTTTTTCTTAATTAATAAGTAATGAGAAATAATTAATTCAGATTTACAGAATACTTTTTAGAAGTTTTTTTTACATGACATTTTAAAACAGATAAGAGGGTGCAACATCAGGGTAAAGCAAATAACTGAATAGAAGAGTGGGAAAAATAGAATTAAGTAGTAATTTTTCAATATGGCAAGGAGTTAACAATGAACTTTCCTGAGTTTTGCATAGTTTAATCTGTTTAGTAATTAACATCACATATGATAAGTGATGAGCTAGAAAAAGGTGAAGGTGGTAGGGAGGTAGGAGAAGAAGAAGAAAAGTACAGGTGAATACTTGGCAAGAACAGTTATTTTGCCAAAACTATTTCTGATTTTTTCAGAATTGTCAAGTCTAGACTAGATCAGTATGGAAAAAAAGTCTGAAGAACTAAACTCTTGAACAGTTGACAACTCATTCTTTCCAACAAACCAGTAGTTAGACCGTACCATACAGAGATGAATTGTTCTATTTACCTTACACAAAGTGCAATAATGGGAATACTCTAACCATTAGGCTTAAAGTGTATCTCAGTAGAAAGGTGAACTGTAGGAAGCTGAAGGGTAACATCTCCATCGACACCACCCCATATTGTGTAAGAAACCATGCCCTGATGTCTAAATTTCAGCTACCAGACTGCAACAGATTTAAATTCTCATCCTAGGAGCTTAAAAAGACAAGTAGAACAGCATTCACAGGAGAACTCAAATCTGTGCACAATATTGTCTCGGTCTCCCTTATAGCCAAATGCTTAGAGCCATTTCAGTCTATGGGCACAAAGGCCCCTTCACCTGGTATTAGTTGGGCAGGCAATCTACTGGGCTGTTGGAGAGTAATGAGGTTGTTACCTCTCCCAGCAGTTTTGAGTAGCTTTTTTTATTGCTTTGACTCCTCAAACTGTGTGAGCACCAGAGTATTTCATCTGAGGTTCAGTGAGAGTCTCATCAAGTACAGTAACCTGTTCATCCTAGGTTTTCATTTTGGGAAGAAACAATGAAACATTTATATACTTGTTTAAATGCTAATCAGCTTTTGTTTGCCAGCCAGACCAAAATATTAATTATTCTTACAGCCTTAGTCAAGGACAAAGAGCTTGCTGAGGAGCTTCAGAGGAGTTTCATCTTACATAAATGGGTTATTTAATGGCAAATGAAATTCTGTGCCCCCCAAAAATCATATAATAAAGTACAAGGACCTCTTAAATCACTTGTCAAACCTTGCAGCATTCAAGACTTGCAGAAGTAGATGAAGAGAGAGACAAAGACGTCTCTGAAGACCTCTGCTTAATGTTCAACTGTAGTAAAAATTCAAGCATAAGATTAGAATGCATAAAGAATGAGATTGAGATGTTTCAGATCATATTATAGATCCTGTCTGTGTTCTGCATAATGAATAATCCTGTATGATCTCATCTAATGTACTATGCGGCATTGGTGGAATATTTCTCTAGAAGGACAATCCAAAACAAGAAGGAATTAAAAAAATCATCAGGATTTAAAAAGGACATAGAAATACCCTCAGTGAACAGCAAGAACAACCTTATTTGGAGTGTCAAGAAAAGAAGTCAACTCGTTAAGGTGAACAAGTACAATGAATTTTGATTAGGAACATTTGTTTTTCCTGACTCATGTTACAAAGAATAAAGAATATTACGTAAGCCTACAATGCACCTTTACACATTTTGTCAGAACTAGTAAAAAGAAATACATTTTTCACCTAACAGTCAATTAATTTGTTTTATTTCTTTTTTCCATGGAAAATTTAAAGTACACAATTTAACAATATTCTCAAAAGAATGTTAACATTTAATTTGCTGCTTAGACTATCCAGATAGCATCTACAATAACTTAGATTTTGGAAAAGAGAGAATAAGTGATAAAACTACTTTTTTTCATAGTTACTTACTGCAAGTTTTCAAGATTTTCTTAATAGGTAAGTCGTAGCACTGGAAGAAAGGCTGCAGCAAAACACTCCTAGATGTCATTTTCCTGGTCTTGTTCAGATGGCTTTTTCTCTCATATTTTATTTTCTGAACTGTTGTGGTTTTTACTTCTCTGAGAGTATAATCTAATTACACCCCTCTTAGAATATCTCGGTGATGTTTTGTGAAAGTAATTAACTACATTCTCAACTTTTCCATATTTAGACTATAAGAAAAACAACTATGGCTGATTATATTCCTTTTACTCCCTTATCTTCTCTGGAAATCTGAGGGAACTATTATTTTGACTGATACATGTCTAAGTTGGTCACATTACAAATGAGCAGAAGATAGCCACTGTCTATTAAGTGAATAGCTAATTTCCATAAAGATCTTGGTATACATAATATTCATTAGAGCATGCATAAATTGCACATTTAACTACCCAGAAGAGATGAGCTTTTTTAGTAACAAAACAATGAAAGACATGAAATATAAATAATGCCATGCAATGTGAACATCTGGAAACATTTAATAGCCAGTGAGCTATTGTTTCCTCCTATCATCAAAGATATAAGAATATTATAACATCACCTTGCTCAACCTCCGCCATAAAGTTAATTACCTTTGGATAGACCCCATTTAACTGCTCATAAAATTGATTTGACTTTCCAGCTTTTATAGCAACCTGTATGTCATCAACAAAAGTGCTTGGAATAAATAAGGCTCTTTTCCATGTCTCTGATACAATCACAAAATTAAAACTAAATGGATGTTCTAATGGATCTCGGCACAAGCATTAGGTATCTCCAGAATATACCAGAACAGCATACATGCACAGGCTCTTTAATATTTTTCTGATAGAAGGGATATATGAAGAGATAGTTATTTAATATTCTGACACTGATGAGTCTCTAAGATACCACTCCATAAAGACCAGTGTTCTGAAATAAAGATGTTGAGGAACTTGGTAAAACTTTATGGATTGACTGTTGTTACACAGAAAAGGACATTCTTAACAATTTCACAGAATCATTCACAGCACAGAATGGAAGAATAGCATGGCATGGCATAGCATAGCATAGCATAGCATAGAATAGACTAGACTGTTTCAGTTGGAAGGAACCTGCAACAATCATCTAGTCCAACTGCCTGACCACTTCAGGGCTGACCAAAAGTTAAATCATATTATTAAGGGCATTGTCCAAATGCCTGTTAAATAATGACAGGCTTAGGGCATCGATCACCTCTATGGGGAGCCTGTTCCAGTGTTTGACCACACTCTCAGTAGAGAAATGCTTCCTAATGTCCAGTTTGAACTTCCCCAGACACAGCTTTGAACCATTCCCACACATGCTGTCACTCGATACCAAGGAGAAGAAGCTCCCTCTACACTTCCCCTCCTCTGGAAGGAGCAAAAATGTCACTCCTCAGCCTCCTTTTCTCCGAACTAGACAAGCTTAAAGTCCTTATCCACACCTCATAAGACATTCCTTCCAGCCCTTTCACCAGCTATATGGAATACTATATTCACCAGAATATGAATGATGAACACAAATCAATGTTCACGTTGAGCAGACTTCCCCAAAACTTTGTATAGAGTTGTTCTGGATAAACATTTTGTCCCCCAAAATTTTGAAAAATCTAAACATTCAAGAAATTTCCTCAGGGCTGAGCTAAATTGCTTTGCTTAATCCCAGTATAAAACATTATATCTTATTTACCTTTCTAAAGCTTTCTGACATTTTAAAATGAAGTAAAAATCACTTACAACTATTTTGTTTAAAAGCAGGTAAAAATGCCAAATTGTTTAGAGGGGTTTTTTTTGAGATTTTTCTGTCTGAAAGCACTAATGAAAGCTATCGTGAATCTTAAAACTGTCCACTGACTTTTCCTAATTATCTCATTATTTTCTTTCTCATAATTGTATAAGCAGGATTAGTCTTTGACCTACGTATTCACATAGTCCATGTCTCTGGTTTATTACCCTGGCTTTAAATCACTTGAGTACAAAAGTAGGGGGTATATTTTTATAAAAAACTACCTCCTTTTAGGAAAATGCAGTATAGGTATTTTGGATAAAATCACCTGTTTAAACGTGTCATTCTTCTGCTTTTGATTCAGTTACCTTTGCACTCTGTAAATTGCATATCAATGCGGAGTTTTATGACTGGATGCTGCCAAATGCATTATTTAGGCCAGTACCTGTGATGGCTTTACTGAGTAAAGAGTGGTCTATCCACACTGTTGCAGCTTTTGGAACACGGTCAGAGAGAAATGCCATCCTAACCAGTATACTGAAGGGCAAGTCAAGCCCGGACCTGACCATGCTCGTCAGTTCACTCCTGAAGGAAGATGGAGAACTTTTCAGATAACCTAGAACTAACTAGTCAAGTCAGCTACATGTCAGAATACCACCAAATTCTTCTACTTCACCCTACTGCCTTGGTTTTTGAAAACTCCAGCAGAGGCAGAGCATCCCATCTAGTCATTTACTGGGTTAGTCACATTGCCTCAAATCTGCAGAGGTGTGACCACAGCCAATGTTGCTCACCTCTATGGACTCAACAGCCAAGAGTGTTTGGCTTTAAGAGAACAGGTTTCACTTGTAGGTGGCTCCAGCTCGGACATTGACAGTCAAGGAATTAGACATGAGTTTCTGAATCTAAGTGTGCCTGGAGACCATCTGAGCTGTTTTGTGAGAAACAGCAGCGAGACTATTCCCTGGAAATCAGCATTCTGGTTGTGCACAGCCTGCAGACTTTCTAAGCCCTGGAAGTTAGTGCACATGGCCATTGCTGGTGCCAGCTGAAGTCCATTTCTTTTGAAGTCTCCTTCCAAAGAGTAGTAAGCCACATCATTTTGCAGCAGATACTAACCAATTCACACAGACACACTGTGCAGCATCAGAGTTTCTAAAGAGATAATTTTATTCATCAGAGGTCTTGATAACTTCCACTGAGCGTTCATCACAAGGCAGAGATGGAATACTCAGTATTAAGGAATACTCAATACTTAAGAACCCACACGAGTTTCATCAGTACTAATAAATCAAATTTGCCTGGCAAGATTTTACCTGTGATTTAGCTTCTCTAAGTAAAAACTGTATAACTTTTTCACACTCTGATTACTAACTTCTATTTAATCACATGGAGGAAAAAAACAAGATCCAAATATTTTCTTTTATTCAGTTTATACTTATAAATTATTTTTGCAGTTTCTTCTTACATAGTAAAGGGAAAAAAAAACCCCGAAGTGTTGTTTGGTTTGTTATCCTGCAACTTTAGTTATCAACTTTTTATTCCCTTTGTTTTTCATATATAATCTTGCTGTATTTAATTTCTCATTGATTTTTTTTTTATTATTTTTTAGTATGTTTTGTAAAAATCTTTGCACATCTTTTATTTGGAGGATGAGATGACTACATAACATTTAAGGAGCGGATATCTCATTGACTTCTGTGGTTACCAGACAATGCTTATATCTATACCTTACTGTGATTTAACTAAAAAAAAAAAAAAATAGGGAGAGAGAGTAAAAGGAGGCTTGCTTTATTGTCAGGAAGTTAATATTAGCTGTTGCCAAATGACTTCAGCTGAACAAACAAGGAGCCATGTGGCAGATTTTGAGAAATCTCCATGTTACACTACTGAGAATCTAGCCCCTTTTTTGTGACCTCCTATTATTTCACAGCACATGTGAAACCTCACAATGTGATTTGGAATTGGAGTTTTATTTGGCACGCGAGCACCATCACTGCATTCTCCTTCCTTTTCCCCCCCAGTGGATTTTCATCTCACAGACAGACAGGAAAGCAGAGGTTGGGGAGGGGAAAGAAAAAGGGAAAAAGACCTTTTTAATACTACTTCTGCATAGGGCCCCAGAAATCCCTCCAGCTAAACACAACACAGACTGAAAAAGAAGTGGGAAGAGATTATCAGGAGCCTGGCACGAGGAGGGTGCAGTCGGTGGTCAGGTGAAGGCTGCTTTGGAGGATAAGCAATTTATGTGTTATCAGCGCAGTAGAGAGAACAGTAGCTCCCTACACTGAAAGGAGATTAAAAAAGCAACAATAGCTTTTTCTGTACGCCACAGGACAATCTGCTAACTGTATGAAAAGCTGCGAAGCTGCTTAGAGCTGATGTTTGTTTAATTCTCACCTGCACCCACTTGAACTGGTGCTTTTCAGAACATATGCATATGTTTCCACGTGGCATGGTTTTGTGAAAGAGCTTGTGCTCAGTTAATCTGTCAATGCTGTAAGATTTGCTGTGAGTATAAAAGACAACATCCCTCCTACACTCTGAGTAGCCTGTGGCTCCAGAAAAGAATGAGGAAAAAAGTTTTTGCTCAGGTTTCTTTTTTTTTTCCCCTTTTAAAATCAATGAGGAGCTGATAGTAATCAGGGGTGTGTAATACAAAATACAGGCCAAAACAAAAGTGGCCTCCTTTGTTGGAATAGGATTTCAGTCTGGAAACTCAAGCATTGTCTCAGTTCAGACCTAGGATAATTAATACTCTTGATGAATCAGTACATCTCATGCCCTATTTTGGAAGAAAGAGAGTGATGGAGGAGCAGTACAGTCAGGTTGTCAAGACACTTCAACAAGAGTTAGGAGAAAGCATTTTTTTTGCTGCTACTGATTTTCCCCGTGTCCTTGAGTCAACCATTTATCCCTTTCTCTTTCCCCTTTGCCTCTAGGACATTAGCCACATTTTATACACTATCAATTCCTTGCAGGCAGAGACAGGTTTCCAGCAGTGTCCCTGACTGCTCCAAAAGGAACATTAAGAGACAGTTTCTGAAAGTCCTTAGCACACTGAGTATTGGAGACTGAGTCCCTGTAAGCAAGACAGGAGCTGAGCTGCTTTACAATATGCTCTTTAACAGGGACAACATCTTTCTGTGTGCATCTGGTCTTCCCTTCCAGGATTTTATCAAGACTATGAGTCAATTGCCTCTAGGTACCTACAACCACTACCATTATAATAATGAGATACGTTATTTAACAAGCTTTGCTTACCTGACACTATATATCCTGATATACTCCTTTGTCTGATATCATTATTTGATAGATAATCTGGATCAGCATCTGTTTTACCAACAGTCTCAAACCAGATCAATTACTACGATTGTAATACCACACTAATAAGATAATTTAGAGATGCAGAGACTTCCATACAATAACATCAAAACTCTATTATGAGGGCAGTATACTATACTCTTCCTGAGGTTTCTGAGCTCCATCATAAAATGTATTTTATTTTCACATATTGAAAGGCTGATTCAGACCTTCACTATCCTGCTGGTTATAAAAAAACCCAAAGCTTACTCTTATTCACAGCCCATCTATATTTATTTGTTCTTGCTACAGCTTTACCCTTTTTGCTGAAACAGCTTTTCTCTTTCCTTGTGTATATAGTCCCCTGGTGCACATGCAGATGACTATTAGATCTTTTCAACCTTCACTCCAACATGTCAGACAAGCCTAAACTTCATAATTACCTTTCTACCATCTTTTTTACATAATGTTCCACTACCAGAGTAGAGGCTTCCGGACTGTGTTTGTAGATTCAGCAAATGTGTACAAATATCTGTCTCACGGGTTTGAAAAAAAAAACCATGAGATGGAGTTGCAATTCGAGACAGAGACAGATGCAAGTGAAGCAGCTGCATTCACTTTCCATTTTGCATGGCTGGAGGTATGGGATATTACACCTCATGATTTCTGCTGAATCCAGTCTTGGTAAACCCATTGCCCTGGAGGCAAGCATAGGACTCGTGTCCTTGGTCTCATTTCTATTATCTCCTCTTAAATTCTGCACATGTTTTTGACTCTTCTTAGGTTTTTTGTTTTTTTTTTTTTTAAGGAAGAGATGATAATACTTAGAGCTTCACTGCATACATTTGTAAAAAACCAGAAGCTACACCAAAAACTATTCAGAAATGTACTTAATTTGCTTAACTTCATCCAAAGTCTGAGATGTTGGAAAAAATAATATCTTCAAATCACCTTTCTTTCTTGCTTGAGGAGTTCCTGGTTTATAGTGCACAGGAAAAAACCCCTCATTCTTGTGTTTGATCAAGATCTGTCAATATGGAAATGCAAGGGATAGTTCTGCTTTTGGTTGTTTAGATTTTAACACCTTACTCCTGCTTTACTGTGGTGTGGGAGCAGACTCATTTCTGACATGATTTTATATAAATAACATTAATTCCTCTGGATTGAAATGTACTAAATAAATATTATTGGTATTGGGTAGAGATGATGGAATTTTGTTATTCCACTTGCAAGTCAGCTTTAAAAACGTGACTGGACAGGCATCTTAGCTGTGTGGGTAGAAAGCTCTGTACTCTCGGAGGGCCTTTTGTTTGTTTAACTATGGCACAGGGAAGACCCAGAAAACCTTGTTGCTGCTTTGTTTGCAGAGTCACAGCATTTCTCAAAGTGCAGGCTCATAAGAGATAAGCTATCATATATTAATTACTCATAATTTAATTATTGCACATTGTCTTTTCTAGCTGAATTATTGATTTCTCATTCCAGCTGTTCTGCCTGTAGTTTATAGTACGATTACTGTTCACAGGCTGCTCACAGTTTTTTTCCTGTGGGTATGGATACTGCATGATGGCTTGAGTTTTGTTCATTTTTTTCTTTCTATTTTTGTGTGGTTTTGTTTGCACAAGCACTTTTGAATCAAAAGAAGTTTTAAGGATTGCGTAGTGAAACAGTTGCATGAATCAGAGTTTAACCACCAGTAACCTTATCGTCCATTAACACAGGACTAAAGATTCAGTCATCCTTGACACTCACAAAGTCCCCCTCTTGTCACTAACTCCCAGTACAGCTCTGAAGAGGAAACATGTTTCCCGTCACACACATACATGCAAAAATATATTCTCCCTCCTTTTAAAACAGATTTTTTTCTTTATAATCAGCTTAATATACAAGTTCTTTTCAAATAAAGTGACTGAACAAGTACTGTTGGAAATATTTACAGATAAATTTCTTCCCTCTTTTTCAACATTGTCTTGATAAGAAAAATCTGTGGTTGTTCAAGTTTGGTGGTTTTTTTTAGATATTAAATCTAGTAATGCTTCCTCTATGCCTTATGGAAGTTAAAAACCTAATACCTTATATATCTTCTTCTTCTCTGGGGGCCAAACTCCATGACAAATCATTTTGCCCATGATATTCTGATGCTTCCTTTGATCTAAGTTGTCATCACCTATTACATTATAATCTCACTATTATGGGTATTTTACTTGAACAGGAAATCCATTCCTTGACTTCAGGAGCTGAAGTTTAATGGACTCATTGTCTCATGAGCTGACCTAAAGCATTTCTAAATGGAAAATTTCTGATTTTCTGGCAAAATACTTTCTCTTTTGATTTTCAGTACTCCAGTTTTTCAGGACAAAAAATGAAGTTTTACTCATAAACAATTTATTTTTTTTAACACAACCTAAGAACATTACCTACCAAAAAAAAAGAGGGGAAAATGTTAATTCAAAACAAGCATTATTAAAATCATGGCTTATTTAAGTCAATGCTCAGAAACTGCTCACTCAATAATATAAGTGTTACACTTTTTTATGAAAAAATAACAAAGAATGTGAACTTCATCCTACTGACTTACCACTACACCCATCTTCAGAAATACTTACATTTAAGTGTCTCTGCTAGAATTGCTCAGCTCTTGTCTTGTCTCGGAAAAGAAAGTAATACTGCTAACGGAGACCTTATCAGAGATGCTTGAATTAAAACAGAAAAGCTCTGATGCTACCCCACTTTCTTTCAGAAAACACAGGTCCTCTGAGTACTACATGTGATTTTATATCAACCAATTACAAAAAGCCACTGAAATATATCTTTTTTTAAGATGAAACAATCTGGGAGGAAGCTTTTGCTATGGGGCACTACTGCTGAAACAGATCAAACCAGGGTTAATAAAATAAAGGTACCAAACACAAAACAAGGCTGTAAAACAAATACACTTGCCATGGTTTACTTGCAATCTCTCTGCAGTGGTGAAGTGAGTTAGGAGTGGTCACATTAACCATTCCATCAAGGTCAAGAATCCCAAATGAGTTGCCATGGGAAACAAATTACTGAGGTGTCAGCTGGAGCTGAAGGTTCAGATATGAGGGAACTTTACCCATTATATGCTTGAAAGATTTTCGGAACAACAGAGACTGGAAAAGAGCATACTGGTAATAACAAGACCAGGAAAACAGATGTTTCATTGACCTTTGCTCTATGCATTCGGACTACCCATTTACCAGCCTGCCTGAGTGGACCAGAAAGGAATTGCAAATAAGGTGTGCTCTCCTGAGGCACAAGTAAATAAATAAATAAAGAAAGAGAAATCAGATATTAAGTGCTTTTTTTTAAGGAAGATATGCAAAAGAAACTCAAAAGCATATGAAATCACCTGGGATTCATGCCCTATTATTAAAGATGAGGGGAGGCAGTTCTGATTTTATTACGGCATTGATTTCAGTGGTAGGAATTGAAAGCCGGTGAAAGGACAAGTTAACCTGCCCAAAACCCAGTTTCATTCACTCCGTTCACTTAGTAAATGGTCACTGTGAACATGACCTTGGCTGGAATTGTCTGTGGAAAGAGAATTAGGAGGACTAGACCTTCTATCCAACATTAACGTTCCTCTTTGTCAAAGCAATCTGCTACTCTTGACCCTATGGAGCTTACCTCACGATTTGTAGAATGTTTTCAGTTTCCACCAAGCATTAACTTTGACAAAAGAAAGAATTTATGCTTAATTACAGACAGGCAAGTACAGAAAAGCTGAGGGTAAATCCCTCTGTCCTAGTTTGTTACTGCTGCTCACTCAGCAGCTATGGGATGGCTTGCAGAGCGTGGTGCTTTCACCAAAAGGAGAATAAAGCAGCTTGTCTTTATCACATCATTTGTCTAAATTTTCTCATCCATTAAACTTTTTTCCATTGCAGAACTTTACATTATCTATCCAGGAACAGATAAAGCAGGAAAGATTTCGGTTTCTCTACTGAGACAGGAAAAAATATCTGCTCTTGATACTAATTTTGGATGTTGACTACTTGGTGAAAGAAATAGGCATAATTAATTTCCATTAATGAAGAGATTTTGCTGCACAACAGATAAAATTCTGGCTCACTATTTCCTTGACTTCAGTCTGGTTTTCCCAGGGCTTATCTTTTCTTCTCCCAGTAGTTCCTACTATGGCTTGATGTTTGGCGGTTTCTCATTAAATATTTTAGAGCTGGGGCTGGGAAAAAGAATCAGGCATGAACATATACTGCTAAACACCTTGCATAATTTATACACCCTCTGTCCTACTACAAATCTTGAAAAGACACATTATTGGGTAACTTTCATAGAAATACAGCAAACAAAAACAACCAACCAAAAACCTATGCAGGAGATCTAAGAGTCACAGTAGGTTTTGAGCTGCTACAGTACTCTATGGGACTTCACTGTTAACACTTCAAGCTTTCCCATAATTCCCATTTCTGTATCTATATGTTTAAGCCAGGACCTCAGTTTTCAGATGACACTCAGTATAAACATATAACGTCAGGATTAGGAGACATATTTCTAGAAAGGACAAAGGAACAGGCAGTGAAAATCTTTCCACTTCTGTAATACAGCATTATTCCTCTCCTAATATTAGTTTTCCTTGCTTTTTCCCTGTGTTACTTGTTGGATTGTAACAATCTAGAGTTAGTAAAAGCTGGATAGTACTTTTTATCATGGCAGCAAAAAGGCTTTGAAGCCCTGGAAGTGGATTTTTTTTTGCCTCTGCATTAGGTTTTATTGCACTTAAGTATTGTGCAGGAATAACTGAAGGTAATGTCACTAACAGAACTGTGCCAGCAAGATCTGTAAATCTAACCAGAATTTACACTCTATCTGATAGCTCTTTTGAAAACATCTGCTGTGACCCCTAATTTCAAAGAAGGGGTAGCAGGGATTTTTTTTGTGAAATTGCAGCTCAAGTGTCAGTGGCTTCCACATTCTCAGGCAGCCTGATTCAAACTACACTAGTGACAACAATATTTCTAAATGGAGAGATACAGTCTCTGCCTGCTGGAGAAGTTGTTGACGGTGAGTTTTCTTTTAAGCCTTCTATACTTAGTGTCACAGAGCAAGTGCAGGTATTTTTGGGAATCCTCTTTGGAAGAATTTGAAAATAATCTCCATTTATTTCAGCTACTGCCCTTAGAGCTAAAGAGCAAGTGCTCCTGAATTAAGGATCTCCATGCACCTGGAGATTGCTTCACCAGTCACTGAAATGGAAACACCTGGGGGAAGTGGAACAGGTGTTCAACTGTGCTCTGCAGCCAGAGAAAAAGTAGAAAAGTGCCTTAATTGGAGGACTCAAAGAAAGAACAGGAAAGCAGAGAACCTAAATAGAGCAGAGTCTTGTTGTTGCTTAGGTGAAGGTGGATTGAAAATCACTGGTCAATTAAATTAAAAGAAAGAAAGGTAAGATGCTTTTGAGATCTGGGATGCTAAGTGAAAATACCCTGACTGTAGGGGAGCTAACTGGCTTTAGCATGAAATTCAGAATGACTAAAGAGGTAGGGAGAGGTTTAAGGAAAAGATTGTCGCAAATTCAGCTTTTAGAAATATATCTCACAAATAGAAGGGTATTTATGGAAAATTATCTTCCCTACCTGGAAGTGTGATCATAAACTGCTGCAGTAAGGGCAAGTGGTGTCATCCCTCTGCCTTATGACAGGAGCATATGATGGATTGATTGAATTCATAATAGTGTCATTGAAAATAATTATTCAAATGCTATGATTAATTTTAAAGACAAGACTGCCATGGTGCCATTAATGTTTTAATTTTTTTATTATTGAGTATAACAACAGAAGTGTCTCTGTATTGTCTCTATATCTATAAAGGTTGGAGAGTGTGGTCTTTGAATTAATGCCTGGAGTTGTCTGCTTTGAAGTGTCTGATTTCAACTGGAATTGATGAAGGCCACCAAAATGTATAGAAACACGTAACAGTAACTGCTCCATTTGGAAACGTCCATTGAGGATGATTCAGAGAGTATGATTCTGATTTCATGTCAGATCATTTGTACTTTTGTTACTGTAAGACTACTGCAGAAAAGTTGGTGAGATCAGTGTAGAAATATGTCACCTTGTTGTTCAGCAAAACAGGATGTCTCCCATTTTCTGTAAAGCCTGATGTTAAAATTTTATTCTTTTTATACCACCACATACTTTGGGTAAGTAAAACTTCAAGTTATTTAACTTCAATCTGATTATCAATTTCCAGTTTAACCAAAAAAGGATTTTTCCAGAAAAACACAGGTAAAGCTATTTTTCCCCATATTTGTAAATACAGCAAAAAAAAAATCCTTCCAAGAAACTCAGGATGAAGATATTAGTAATTCCCCTCCTCTCACACACACACACACACACTTTTGTGCCAGTTTATTTAAAAACAAGCACAACGCAACTTTAAGTAGTACTTTTATGCAGAGAATAAACCTGTCTTCTTTCAAGAAGTGATATAAATAACCTTCTTCTCTAATCCTTGCTTCTTCTCACAACATGATAAGCAATTATTTTTTTTTTTTTTCTTTTTTTACTAGAAAAAAAGAGTAAGTCCAACTAAGTAAACAGATTCCTGTTAGGGCAAAAAGAAGCATAAGAGGTAATTTCTTCCTTGTGTTCCTGCTAGTCAGCATTGAAATCATACTTCTAAACCTCGCTTTTAATGCTATGACTAAATCCTTTGATTAGAGTACCCTCTTCTATCAGGAAATGATTTCATTTTTCACATCTCCATTTTCTTGCAGTCAAGCAGGAGTCCTTATATCTACCTCCCTGAATTAAGTGTCTTGAAGGTCCCAGGTTAAGGTCCTATTATATGAACACCATTAGAGTTTCTGCGCTTTGATGAGCTGACTCAAATCACTCCAACATTTTTCTTTCTGCGTTCTGCCTCTTCTAAGGTGTGCCTAAAAATACAGAAAAATTTGGACGAACAGTTTTTCCAGTTTGCAGTCATAACTTTTGTGGAAAGTTGGGGGATTTTTTTCAGCTATGTATTGCTGTGAAGCTAGATACAGAAATATTATTTTCTTTTTTTTTCCCCTTTCTTTTAACTGATAAACACAGCCATTTAAAGTGTAGGCAAATTCTAATTTAAAATCATGGGCTTCATTTCAATGTATGGAGAAGGAGTGAAATGGGATATGGTGGGGTGACTTAAAAGCAATTCCAGTTTTAATTACTTTCCTTAAATGCCCCTTGAAATTCAAACATATTTTAAAAACAAAACTGCAATAAAAAGAATGTTAATCAGAAAACTGGGCACCTTTTATTAAAGGAAAGTGCAGGTTTTATTAAAGGAAGGGGCATGTACTCGCTAGTTATGGTTTGTAAATTGAATGATTCGGAAACAGTTGAATACTATTTCCTAGTACGGCCTGGATTACTGAGGGTTTTTTTCTTACTCTTGAATGTCCCTCTCAGTAAATGAAGTGAAAATTTAGCCTGACTAGAAATATAATGTAATAAACATATTTTCATGGAATGGAAGGACTCTTTTTAGTTTTTATTAAAGTACTTTTTAATTTTATTTTACTGAAACAATGCAGTCAAATTGTGGAACAGTCATTGAATGTGCAATAACTGTTGGGCTTCTTTTGTACTGAATCATAGGCATAAAGAGAGGAGAAACACACTTTCTTCCCTCCAAGTAAGAGTTTTATGTAGCAGAAGAAAGGGGGGACTGGCAGCAGCACTGCCTTATACACATCCATGCAGTTCCCCGAGTATAGCTCTTAAGTTAAATTTACTTTGAAATCAGAGTATAATTCATCTTTGTGTCCCATGTATGTCTTGAGCTGACGTTATTTTTTAATCTACAGACATGAATCAAAATAATACTACCTTCCTTTTTTGTTATCTTTTTTATACTATTATTATTTGCATGGACTTTGGCAGGAGGGCAAACCTCCTTATGTTCTTATTTCTACAGGGAGGAAACAGGGCAGAAGATGGGAGACCACGATGAAAAGGTGCCAAAAATGGGTGGTTTAGTTGTTTGAAAGGCTCTCAATGCTGACACAGAGGAATGCCTTTCCTTTTGGACTGAATGCTGGCAGTCTGTGCTTTGCACCATACAGAGCTGAAGAGATGCATAAAAATTACCTAAATGGATTAGAACAGTATTTGGATTCTTATGGTGCTGAGTAAGAATGTTAAAGATACAGCTATAGGTAACTGGAGCAGTCATTTTCTGTATTCTTTGATTTTTATCAAAAATTCAGACCCCTATTTAGTGAATATAAACAACAGAAAAGTTGTTTTTTTCACATGATCCTTTCATGGTTTCTTTAAAGGTTGGCTTATGGCCCTAAAGAGTTTGTACGTTCTTACATGCTTGGAAAATAACCAGCCCGCAGGGGGAATAGTTCCACCACAGAAGTTATGGAAATCAAGGTTCCTCCTAGGTTTCCACTTTTTTTTCTACTCTTTTTTTTTTTTTTTTTCCTTTCTCCAACATAACTTGGCATTTCCAAGCACTCCCTCTCCCAAAGTTGAATGCCAGCTGTCTGTTCTCCTCTTTGGCTTGTGTTGTATGATTCTATCAATCTGGCATTGGCTCATCTTTGTTATAGAGCTTTCAAGTTATTAAAAAAATAAATATTTTTTTTTAAAAATTAATTAATATTCATGTTACCACATTCACATATGGTCATAAAAGAAGAGTAGTCTTTAAAGGGAAAGTTGCTTCTGTACATTAACTTTATTGCTTTAACATGCTTTTCCCTTTTTCTTCCCTTTAGTCTTTTCATATATGCATAAGATTAAAAAAATTCCCTCCTCTACAACATTCAGCAGAAGTCTTCTAGATGTTTCATGAGGCCTACCAACAAGCAATTCATGGTTCTGACCTCTGGATAACCATGTTTGTAGCTGTGAGTATTTTCAGTTCCCCTTTTCTCAATGACAATTACATTTTATTTTATTTATTTTAACAATCTATATGTCATCTCCTATGATGTTTACCCTTGTATGTGAACTTACTCCCTCTTCTATGGAGAAAATCCACCTCAGGGTTGCTAAGCCCTTTGATCTCACCTTGATTATTTGTCAACACCTGGGGCATTGAAGCAGCAGTAGCGGAGAGGGCCAGCTCTCCAGAGTCCTTGATTACCTTTACATGCTACCATTAAACATAACTCAACCTGCCTCTGACCCACAGTTCTTCTTTACCTCCCTGTCTGGGAGCAGAGGAGCTGGCTGCTTCACAGGGAAGGTGTTCTGGGAGCTGACCATGGCATGGCAGGTGGTGCTGTGGTGACAGTAATCTCTTATCCTTATTGAGTTAGGTTTCTTGTGGTCATGGGGAATTCTCATGCAAGAGAACAAAAGAAAAACTGTATTTTTTACATTCACTGCCAGAGCCTTTCTCAGCCTCTGTGCAACTTTGTGAGTGACCTCTGTGTGCTCAGGAACAGATTCTGACCAGGGAACTTGAGGTTTGTTCAAAGCAGAGTACAGCCAACATTGCCCTGTTTCCTTACAACCTTAGTCAAAACTCTACATTTTTCCATCTACTTCTATCTGTGTAAAATACCTAAGAAAATGGATGCTACTGAAAGTTTCCAGCTGCAAAATTTATACCGGATATTTTGGTTTGGGTTGATACTGATTTCTTGTGTACATGTTTTTGCAAAACTTCAAGGGACTACTTGCTCCAGTTCCACATGCTCCTTTTCCTCTGGTGGATCATGGTCCTGGACTAGAATATATGACCATGTTCTGTTGTTAGTCCCAATACAGTACTAGAAGCTTGCATTATATGAAAATTCAGGATATTTTTTGTTAGTTTTATTTAAATACTTTAAAGATTATTTATCTTCAGTCTGCTGCCAAAACAAAAGTGCTTTGTTTGAATTTGAAGTCAACAAGAGTGTTTTAAAAATAATGAGGATTAGAAAAAGCATTTATTACTGATATTTGGAGGAATCTTACTGTGTTGTTTTTTGGTTTTTTGTTTTTGTTTTTCTTATAGCCTTCATATAAACCTTTTCTTTAAGCCTCATATGAAAAAATGACTTGTCCTGAGGACTTAAAATAAGTTACATTAAAAGCGAACGGAATCCTTTGGTGAAAGCTAATACACTTTTTTATTAGGATGAAGAGAGATATTTCATTAAATGGGGTTGTCTGCAACCTTGATAGCAAGCGTTATAGCATGGGTTTGGGATGGCTGGTTGGCTATCTCTTTCACTGCAACACTTAGATAGGTGGAGATGCCCCAGGCCGTGAAGCAAAGTAGACAATTACTACTCTAAGCATGTGTTCATTCATTCTGTCCCTATCATAACAATGACTGCAGAGTAAGATTGAAATATCTGTGAGGGCTGTGATTATAACGTTTTATTATTTGAACAATTTGTGTTCTTTCCCATGGAGTCATATGACTCAGGGCAGCCATTTTTACTACTTTAATATGAAAATATATTTCCTTCATTACTATGCAGAGAAAGATTCAAGGACTGTAATATCAGAAAAAGAATAATAGGAACAAAATGCTGATTATTCCCCTAACTTGAGTAAAGGTTAATTTAAAGTGACTAGAGTTAAATGATCTTGGCTTCATTCATACTTCATGCATTTTTCTAGCTTTGCACCTTTCCATCTGACTCTTACAGTTTCATCTTGTTTATCTCCTCATTCTGGATGTTCCCTTGTGGGGTCAGCATAAGGAAGTTGCATCAAAATGTCATGGCTTCTTCCATCACTTTTGAGTTTTTCCCCTTCCTTCATCTCCTCCAACATTTATATATATCATCTTCTTGTAGAAGTGAAAGCAACATCACACTTTATTGTCATTAAGTCACAGACAATGACTTTTTTCCATCATCACAAATGAAATATCCTTCCCTTCAGAAAGTCTTACACGGAATAGTTTTAAATGTGTTGTTATTGAATCTATTTATAGCTCTTGCTGTAGTGCATCCTTTTCAGTCTCTGGTGGCTTGTATTCCAAATGATTCTTTAGAAAACACCAGAACTTTACAATTTATGGCAAAGCATTATCGGTTTGTTGGCTGTGTCTGTTACTTTTAATGTGCTTCATTCTCACTGTCCCTGGCATGTGAAGCAATCTTGGTACATATAGGAACTTCTTTGATACTTCTGTAACAATGTTTTATGCCTACTGTAATTATGTCAGTCAGCGAAAAGCATGCCAGAAGTGCTTGTGTTATACCTGAAGTACTAGTGACAGCTACTGTAGAGTTAGGTATTTGTTTAATGATTTTTAAGTTCATACTTTGTTTGCAGTAATTTAGTAAAAAACTCCCAACTCGTGACAAAAGTTCCCAGATTAATCTGTTCACAGAAAGTACCGTTTCTCAGCCACTTCTAGCCATGAGGAGCAAAGAAATGTGGGATGTTTCAATGCTTTGTGAATATTAAAATTTGTAGTCTTTTTTTTTTCATATTTTTGTACACACCAAGAATTTTGGTGGGCTTAAATATAATAAAGAACAACTGACATTATTTCCACAAATGCATGTTTTTGAGATGGCATGCTGTTTCCATTCAGTGCTGATGAGATCACTCATGGGGCTGAGGCTGCTGACTCTGCTTGGCAAATTCAACATTGTGGGGGTTTTTTTTCAGCTCAAGCTGCAGAGGCCAATGCTACATTTTATCATTTAAAAGCTGTCTCTCTGCAAATGTATTCATAAAACCTTTCCCATTTTCTCCTGATCAAAAATGATTAAATTCAACACTAATCAAAAATGATTAGTGTTGAATTGTTTTTATTAATAGCAAAATTATTTTTGAAATTGTAAGGTTATAATGGAAGAAAGAGCCATGATAGCTCCTAAGGCGAGTTTCTACTACAACAGAAAGCAATCACATTGATCAAGGGGAACTATAAAGTGAATTGTGCTTCATTGGGATGATTTGGGTCACATTTATGTTATCTACTAGAGGTGATTAGTGTATCTTCTTGTCTTGCTCAGCTTAAGAAGGTAGTGGCCAAGACCACATAACAACCAGTTAGACCCTTGGTCCCTAGTTACTTAAAGGAGAAGAAAAGTTTCAGGGACCAGTTTCTACTGATTTCTACCAGTTTCTACTACAGAAATGGACTGCATAGGATCCAGTGAGGTTAATGACACGATGGGGTCAACATTTTCTCCCAGGGCAGAGATGACTCACAGCAGAGTCTTTCAGATGATGCTAAGTTTAGTTAGCAATGAAGTTTCCATCTAAAAAGCTACCACATTGCTAGCATCTTTTTAAATCTAACAATCTCTGAAATTTAAGGGTGCCTGAGACTGAAGTTCTAGTCCTCATAACTCTAGTGGGATTTGGGATCCTAAATGATTTTATTGCTCAAGCTTGAGTGTTTCTGAATAAATTTTTAAAAAAGGAGCAGAGGTTTGGTGACACAGTCCAACTCCTGTTGAAATGTCTAGAGTTTACAAAAATCAGCAAATGTAACACTAAGTTGAATCAAGAGGTTTCCTTCCGTTATTTCTGAGTAGCCTGAGTGCACTACAGAAGCAGCATTTCCCACAGTAATTTGGAGCTACTTCTTCATATCTCAGCTGGCATCAGAAAGAGCAGAGAAAAAAGGTCAGATATTAAAAGACAAAAAGACTGTATCTAAAATCCTTTTGTTCCAGTTCTAAATAAGTGGAAAGTAAAGCCCTTGAACAGCTCATAGTCTATTTCCTTTGCTTTAAATATCACAATACTTCTTGATAAACCCTTTCTATTTTTTCATACTTGAGAGAAATTGAAGATACTTTGGTTTGTTGGGTGGAGGTTTTTTGTGAAACTGTTTAACTCCTCTAGCTCAATAAGGACTCAAACACGACATCCAGGATAAAGAAAGCTGTTTTACCACTTGCTCAGAAGTTTTCATGGTCTTTCACAGTATGTTCTCAAAGTTTTTAAAACAGGGGTCTAAAACCACTGCTAACATCTCCAGTCAATTCACTCTGATCTTGTAATCAAACAAGCCTGCAGAGAATCTGCGAGGCAATTTTTCTCTAAAGTGTTTGAACCTTGCAGGCATATTTCCAGTGCCAAAAATCATTACAGAATTGAAAACCTCTTAGTTGGGTACAGTCAAGTGTGAATCTTGGTCTCTGGGTATATACATTTTTAGATTTAGGGCATGTTAGTGTTAACAACTTGACAGCTTGTCTGAAACAATTAGTATTTTAACCCAAAAGATCTCTCCTGTCATAACTTTTTACTATTATCATAGAAGTGTTTGAATGCAGTCTGGCAGCAAGCCATCCATTTCTACTTTAAATGAAATGACAGTATTACTATTACTGTTATTATTCACCTTGTGTTGTGAAAGAGACACCAAAAATTTGACTAACTTTTCAAAGAAGTGAGAGTTACACTTTGAGCCTATAGCAACTAGCTAAACGGCTGTTTGGATCCTAAAGGGAACTGATGGAAATAAATAGATCAATAAATAAATAAATGTTCATTTAGTAAGATATATGGGGGGGTTTGTTATTGTGTTTATTTATTTTTATTTTTTTGGTAGGGATATTTGAATAATATGATCTGAAATCAGTAGATTTCGTTGTTCATGTTTACTTCAGATCCATGTCAGTTAAGTTCACAGAAACTCAGGCTTTTAAAGTGTGAGATTTTTCTGAATTTATCCTGTACTTTGCAGGTTTGCCATGACACCACTGTCTCCTTTAGCCTGTGACGTTATTGTCTTTGAATTTTGACATGGTGCATATTTTGCATGAATAATTTATTAAGAATTGAGGCTGGGCCCATCAGATCACTTCTGATCAAAACCTTGCTCCAGCTAAAAACAAGCTTAATTTCAGCAAACACTGAATTAATTTTTCAATTTCAGCTTTTGAAGAGATTTTTATCTCTGAGTGTTAAACTTAGCAAATTTTTTGAGAAAGATTAAATACATAAAAGAAAAAATTCTAGTTAAATTAACTAAACCTGGACAGTATTTATTTTCTTCAGCTTTCACAGAAAGCTGGTTCTCATTCTCTCTCAGTCATGTCATCTTATTTGGAATTCAGAGTTACCGAACAAGGATGTTGCAAGCCTAAATTCGGAACTGATTGTGCATTGTATAAACCTACGTACAACTAAAACTGGACAATAATGGCACTGACATTATAGATTTAAAGTGGATGGAGAACAGAGGTGTTGATGCTGTGCATTCCTGTACCATTGCCCCCAGCTATAGCTGTTTTCTGTGAACACCTTTGTACTCTGTTTTTACTTACTGTAAAGTCCCTTCAGCTCCTTTATCCCTGTGTCAATACAATCTGTGTTGGACTCTCTAAGACACTTTTCTGACTGTTCCTATTCTTCAGTCTTCCTTTCATATGTGTACTGACACTTCAGGCCCTTCTTGCCTCCTTCAAAACCTGGATTAAGAGGAAGGAGCAGCTTGACTTGCTGAAGTGCTCACATTCATATTTTTGAATGGATAGACTTTCAGTCATATTAACTTCATTGAGATCCGTAAACTCCCAGTGCCTCTAACACATGCAACTCTTGCTAGGGTGCCCAACATGCAGAATTAAGAACACGGCTGTAGACATCATGGTCAGTATTTTCTTTCATGACTGACTTAACGAAAAGTCACAGAGGGCTTTGGTGACAAATGCAAGCTAAGAACAGCTCTCTGGGTATTGTCTCCTCTATCACTTTGTCTCTCTTGCTGACGGCTGTAACTATTGGTTCAGGATGATTTCAGTGGCCTTGAGATCAGCAATATTTATCTCTGACAGCACTGAGATGTGAATTATTATTGATGCTGCGGCAGAGTGTGTGAATCTTGGGAAGGGGGCTGTTTCAGAGTTACCCCAGCATTACAATTACAGAGTTGTCAGACAATATGATTTCTGCTGCATCCTAAGTTCTCTAATTGTTTATCATATTAACCTTGGGTGATCTTGCAATCTCCTGTCTGCAACATTAATCAGCTGACATCATCCTGTGCTCAGAAAGGACATTATCAAATCCAAAGACCAGAATACATTTCCAATGAGAAGGGCAGCGAGGCTTGGTGACCTGAGAAAGGGGATTGAAAAGACCTTTACTTTTTATCTTTGTCATATAACCTCAGATGAGTCACTTCCATCTTTGCATCTTCCCATCCTTTGTCTGACAGAGACTTGTCTGGGCTAGGCTGCGAGCTGCCTGGCACACAGACTGTGGCTGCTCCCATACTTAATAGTGGTAAAATAAGGAGCTCACTCAGGTTTGGTCCATTCCAGGTCCAAGATACTACCAGACAGTCCCCTGCTGTTCTGCAGACAGGCTAAGACTAGGTTAGCACTCAAATTATAGTATAGACATAGAGTACATCCCAGTGATTAATAACAATTATTGATCAACAACTATTCCTAAATGATCTTCAGTGGGAAATGTTTGCAAAAAAAAAAAAAAAAGTTGCTCATAGATTTGGGGGGGGGGGGTTGTGTCATTGGTTTTGAGGTTGTTTTTATTGTTTGGGGGTGTTTTTGGTGTTGTTTTTTTTTTTAATCTGAACTGAAAGTTGTCATAGTTGTAATGTGATCTCATACCTGATGGGAAGAAAGCTTGAAGCTCGGTGAAGTCTGGCTAATGAAATATTTTCGCCAGGAAACTAGACTGCAGCATAATAAATATATAACAAGTAATACTGCACTGGAAGGACAAAAGCATTATACTTATGAAATGCAAATTATTTATTTAATATTTAAAGGAATATTTCAATAATCCTCACTTGGTTAATGAGCTTGTTTTGTTGCAGGATGAACTTCATGAAAAGTGAAGCACATGTGACCTACACAGAGATCAATTATTTGATTTCAGCTGCAAATACAATATCTTTCATAAATGGTTTAAGTTCACTGGATCCCTGGGATAAACTGATGGATGTTTACTTTGTGTATCAGTAACACAATCCCTTCCAGACAATGACGGATAAGATTAAATGGCCTAGGGCTCTATTGGAACCAGACACAAAATAATCCTCCAAATTCTCATTACAGAATGTAGCAGTGTGGCTCAAAATATTTGACACGGCCACTGACTGTTATTCTGCATGCTGCTCTATCAGGTAAACGTGAGTTTTTCTGCTCCCAAAACAAAGCCTGACACTCTAGGTACATCAGGAATGCTCAATTTCTGCCAAAAATCACTGCCATGAGCCATGTTCGGGACCTTTTTGGAGAGGGTCAGCCCAGGTAAACTGCATATGGCTCAAGCTTTGTTTAGGGGGTTTGGCTGAGTCGACCTGAGTCGTGGAGTGTTTGGGATCATCTGCAGCAGGTCTGTAGGGTGTCTGGGACCATCTCACAGCTAGGACTGCAGTTATGCTTGAGCTACTCTATAGCCAGCAGCATGGACAGAAGAAATGTTTCTTTGGACATGAGATTTAAAAAAAAAAAAAAAATCCTAAAAAAATCCTACAATATTGCCAGTCTTGCTGAGATCAAAGAGGAAATTTAAAATCCTCCTTATGTTGCCTTAGAAATTAGCAACTGACCTGAGACTTGGACTTGGTTTAATTTGGGGTGCCTTGACTATGTGACAGATCCCAATTTATCCTCTGGGCCTGAGATCAGCAGTCTGCCCAGCGAGGAGGCTTACGGTTCAGTTTTTGTGCAGCAGTAAGCTGCTCTGCGTGTGGAATACAAGGGGACTCATGCCGGCAGCCGGTACTAAGCAGGCTGCTCTTCAAAGAGCAAAGACCTTCAGTCCTTCAAGAACAGAAACACCTGCCCCCTGGCCAGAGGAAAAAAGTCCAAAAAAAACCCCAACAACCCCAAAAAAAACCCCAACAACCCAAAAAAAAACTAGAAAAAAGGAAGTTGAGAAGGAAAGCAGATAAAGTATGCACATCTTCATGAGAATCTTTTACTTTCAGTTTATTATTTTTTTCCCTCAATTAATAAATCCTTAACTACTGCTACTAGTCTGCAGCTCTATTCAGGCAGAGTGAGGCTGGAAAGATATCCATAAGACAACAGTTACTGAGAAAAAAATCTATTAGAAAACTATTCAGCTATGTTGAAGTGGTGAATGGAACAGTTTCATTCCATTAGTATGCGTTCAACAAAGATATGTTAATTAGTTTTGAGAACTTCTGATATTTCAGTAAAACTTTAAACTAATTTTCAGTTGGATTTTTGCCTTCTGGGGATCCTGTCAGTATTTTCAATTAACAGATTTCCCTGCACAAGTTCTTCAAAGAAATGGTGTTAAAAATAGAGGAGGGCAAGAACGGCATTTTTCATTTCATGGGAAATACACAATTTCTTTTTTGTTTTAAAAAGCAGCAAAAAAAGAAAATAATCAACTTTTATATATTAATTAAGTTTACTAATTCTGAATCAAGTTATACAAATAAATTCACTGCAATATTTTAATATATCAGAACTTGAATGAAAAATCACTGCAACTGCCCCATTCCACCCCAATAGTAAACTGCATTTAAAGTCATCTATCACTTGTTCCTTGTAACTCTTAAAATAGTACAGGAATTATCAGTGTTTCTGGAGGACTCCTACATCCTTTATTGATTTTTAACTACTTGTAAGAGTGTATGCTACTTTCAGGCTTTGCTCTAGCACTAATTAAACAGATTTTTTTGAAACCATGAAGGCTGTTTGGTGTAAACACTACCTAAAGTCTACAGTGAGTAAAAATGTAGTTTGTCTGTCTTTGAAGAAGAAATTTGATACTCTTAAAATGGTATTTAAGTAATAGATGCTTATGTTCCATTTCAGCATTATACATTTATCCACAGTAAACATGAACGTTGGTCTATTATATTAAATGATGACATACAAATGCCTCGAAGAAAGGATTCTTTTGTCAGCCAAGTGCCTACTGGCAAGTAATGTGTCAGGAGTTGCTGAATGATCCCTGGATCTGATACATAGTAGTTGTTTGTGTAGATAAAAAAATATAGGTGTTCAGATTGCATTTCTTCATGTTTACAGTTAGCTAAAAGGACTCAGAGGCTGCAGCTTTACTGGCATTTTTCTGTCATGGTTCGACTGACCTGCAGCATTGGATCATGTCTTGAGAACAAGCTGCTAATCTTCGGATTTGGTTTTCACTGAATTCTGATCATTTCACTATAAAAATCTTGATTTGTTTAACAGAAACGCATTCTTTATTCTTATTTCATCTTCCTCAATGACCATAAGCTTTTCTCAGCTCTAAGAGCTGCCACTCCTATCCTTGCTTTCTTCCCTCTTTTTCTCCAGACAATTCTCTCAACCTTCTCTCTTCTTTCATTCATGGCTTAAATTCACTAAAAACTTCCTCCTTTTCAACTGAGTGTTTGTTGTAATGATCAAAGCAATCACAGCTCCCAGCTTTCTGTACTTTAAAATTAGTATGTTGGGACTTATATATTTTTTACTGTCTCAGTGTTTCTAAACAGTAAGAAATGCTCTGCTCATAATCTTGTTCAGATTTTCTACATTTCCTCCTTCACATATACTCTAAATTACAAGAACATCACTGTTGCATGCTCATTTCTTCCCTGATTATGTTTTTTGACTGAAAGATCCTAAAATGTGCGTTTGTAAATATTTTTACCTAAGATGTTTAATTTCAGGTTATGCAGAATTAAGAACAGCCAAGGAAAGTCTAGAGCTTGCTTGCGAGGTCTGAGCCTCCTGGCTTTTAATAACACAACTAATTACTGGGCATCTGGAAGAACCTTTGAGTGCTCTTGGACACTTCTCCACCATCTGTTTCAGCCTCCTTCCTCTAGAGGTGAACAGCTCTTTGTTCTTTAGCAAATCCGATGCAGCCAAGCACTAGCTTGAAAGAAAATATATGGGCTTCCTTTAGATGAAGACACAGGCAGCTTTTACTATGAGTCCAAGATTTGAAAAAAATGAACCTTTTTGCATCAGTATTATGTTTTTAGATGATTTTATAAACACCACATGCTAATATCGTCTCAATCAGCAGAATAATAGGGCTTATTTATTTCATGTGGACTAACTTACTGGTGTTGTAGCAAGGGGTTTGTGAGGTTTTTTTTCATAAGTAATATCAAATTCTTGATTAAGTGTTATGGTAAACAACTGTAGATTAAACCGATTTGTTTATATTTTATATTCTCTCTTATCATTTTGAGTAAAAATGCTGCTGTTGACAGCAACAGCAATAAAAGAAGATAGGAATAATATTGAATATAACAGAAATTTTTTCCTTTGATCTGTAGGTTTGTACTATGTGTGGTGGAAGACAGAAATGGGAGAAGAGAGTAAGGCTAAAAAGAATGTTTATAGGAGTGCTAGCAAAAAATAAAAAGTTCCAATATCAGATCAAACAAAATAATGCAAAATCAGTTTGGGGGATTATCATGTGAAATGTCAAATCTAAGTTTTCAATAATAGAAATTCTTTGGTTGAAACATATCAAAACATCTCCAGCAAAACTTGTCTGACAAAACTTGAAAGAGACCTTTAATGGCAATTGCTTCATATGGAACATTTTAATTTTCTAGGACAAATCCCACATATAGAAGCTGGTGCCATAGAGTCTTACAGCAGTTTTACTTTATTTTTCTCATACTTATACTGGTCTGGCTCTCTACAAAGACACCTTTCCCATGACACTCTCATAGGATGAGACATGCATGATACACTATCTCCCTTCCCTTAGAGCGGAGACAGTGGTGCATTATATGAGACAAATTCACATTGGAAAAAAAAAAAAAAGGAAGTATAAGGCATCCACTACAGTAAAAATGATGTACCTTTAACTCAATTTAAAATAAAATAGATTAGAATGAAAGAAAAAGTTTCACATTATCTTTATCAAAAATATTTCTGATTAGAAGTATTTTTTCAAAAACTTTTACGTCCTATACTAGATCCTGTAATTAACCAAACAAATGAACAAACAAAACAGTCCACAAAAGTTTTTGCACAAATTCTGAATGACTTTTGGTTGGTCCCATCAAGAACATGATGTAGAAGAAGGGAGAGTAATTTCTATCTCTATGAAGTAGTTGGTAAAAAATAGATTATTTTTTTAAAGGACGTATTTTTTAAAAACTGGCTACCACCACAAATAAACTAAAGTAATTATCTAATTCAACTCCATTCTTAAAACAATAATAGTTTCTATATTGAGAACATTATCTGTACCTAGAGAGACATTTGTTATTTGTTACATTTAGAGAGTTTGTATATTGAGAACATTATCTACCTACCTACAGGATGGGTTTGGAATTGTGAGTCAATATATCTGGCTTCTAGTGTAGTTTTTTCTTTGAATTTCTGCCCATTTTTAATAATGAGTAAGATTTACTTGTCTGTAGGTATATTTAATTGATGTTTTAAAGCTTACATTTCTAAAGTTAGAAACTTATATTCATGTTTAGAAACTTAAGGTTTAGTCTTCCAAGTCTAAAACTTTTTGGCATAATGATTTCACAGTCGTGTATGAAGATGGTGGCAGTTTAAAATACAGACCATCCCTGGGATGTTGCAAAGTCAGCAGCTTGATTCTCACATACAGGTTTGCCACCTGGATTATAAGAAGAGAAAACCAAGAATTTTATTCTGGCTTGTGATGACCAATCAAAATTGTTGCAAGCAATTATGTGGTATATGTCACACATTTATCAAACATTAACAAATAGGCTGGTGCTGTCTATGCTGAAGGTATGAACGTATTGGGACCATAATAAGAGACAGGTAAGCCTCAAACTTTTTTGTTGTTTTGCTTCAGGCTTTGTCCTAAGCATGATCTGATGTCGCAGCAGTTTAAGCATTACAAACAAACTAGATGTCTGACTCTACTGGATTTTATTTCCATAGAAATATTTTAACAGAATGAAAAAAAAATTGTTGGCTGATTATTTCTATTTCTGTGAAACAGATCACTTTGGATATCAAAAGAAACAGAGTAGAGGTTAAAATACACCCAATGTATAAATGAATGGGGAACACGCAGAAAGCATTTTTTGGGGGGGAAAGCAACTTCAGAAACATCAACAACTAAAGTTTAGGGGGAAAAAATTATTACGTGGTTCAGTTTTGTTTTGTTTTCCCATGAGAAGTGTCTCAGTCACTGTAGGTGGTCTTTGCATCCACCAGTACAAAGTGTCCATCCACCAATACAGGGAAATTCAAGGTGGTTGTATGTGAACAAGTCCAGATGCAGAAGAATTATTACCATGATTGTGTGGTGTTATGCTCACACTGCTGCTGTAACAGGAGGATCTGTGTGCTAGCTGTGCATGCTGCAGTGAGCTGTGGTCTGCTATTATAGATGTAATAATTTGGTGTCTATTACTACAGTCAACTCTGTGTCCCTTCTTACTGTGTGTTGCAGTCATGGTCCTTTATCCTCTGCTAATTGGGAAGGGTGTGAAATCTTCGAGACCCACCTCTGCTTTCTGTGTGTGTGTGACAGAGAGAGAGAAAATGAAATTGGATTGCTCTCAAAACAGCAGGGTTTTTTATTCAGGTTTCTCTCAGGCCATGCTAAGTCACATATCTCTACTAGTAATGTTTCAGAAGTTTTTTATGGTGTGATTTTGGCCCGGTACAGCTGCACTGTACCGAAGGGCTCCTGGATAAGATTTAGCAATTAGACCATTCCAGGGATCCCAGGACGCAGTTTCCAAGCTGTTGAGCTCTTCTGGTGACTGACAGTTCATTAGCATAGACGCAGGTTGTTCCTTGCCAGCTTAGCTCGGTGTCTGGGAATGCTTCAGGGTACACATAGTTTATTAGTGTAGATGTAGCTACAGTGTGCAGAGATTTCTCCCTGGATTTCAGATATCTTCCCATCGATAATTTTAGTGAAATTTCTGTGTTTCTGTGCAAAACAGCAATAAACAATAAAAAAAAAAAATTAAAAGGAAAGAAGCAAATGCTTTGATTATCAAATATGCTTCAACAGTGGTAAAATCATTAACTAGACCCATTTGGAATATTGAAAAAGAACCAGCAATAAAATAGCTAAAATTACATTTTTGTGTCTTGCAGACTTGTGATTAAGGTAAATATTAGAAGGTTATGATGCTCTTAGACAGTGTAGGGACTTCAGCCAGTTAAATATCTTTAGTAAACTGGAAAAAACATGTTTTGTGAAATTAGGTAATTCACCTGGGTTACTCAAACTTCTTCAGGTTTTTCTTTGTACTCTAAAACTTTGGGTGCATGAGGCAATGAGACTTTTTCCATATTGTGGTGGAAGAAAAACTGCTTTTATATGACATGGATGCAATATGGTAGCCCAGAAGTATCAAATGTAGGTTTGGATTACGGGAATCACTGTATACAGAGGAGTTTCCAGATTTTCAAAAGTTCTCTCTGAAATATTACCAACATAAGTCAAAATAGTGAGTATGGGTCAAGAACAGTAAGTATCTGTTTTCTCTGATAACTTTCCAGCAAGTCTGAGACCTTCTTTCCAGCTCCCATTAAGAGGTTTCTATTTGGTAGCTATTATTTCACTTTTTCTGGGCTGCTTTCTGTTCTTGCCACTCAAGCTTCTTGGCACCCCTCTGAGTTGACTAAATCACTAGTTTAGTGCTGATAAATAAAGTTCTCAATGTATGGAAACAGAAGAGGTATAATTTATTTTACTTTTTGCTTCCCACTCTAGAATAAATAAGTGTGAAAAGTACATTTGGAACATAAGTTCATGGGTGGAAATAACCCTAAATTGGCAGCTGTTGTTATTTTACTTTATCTTTGTTTATGCCTCTCTGCTGAGGAATAGACTATCTGACTGATGCTATGAGCAAAGTAGATAATAATTCTAAAACAAAAAACAGAACAAATGCAACATCAATTATTTCTCATGTGACAAAATTTAGGATTTCCAGGCGTGGGTCCATTGTTCTTTATAGCAGGTGCTGTACAAACACAGACTTAAGTGCTGGTCCCTGTTTGAAAAGTTTCCAGCTCTTACAAATGCATTTTTCTTTATTTCCATCTGTGTAAGTGGAAAGCTAGCATGACAAGAGACTTTGTCAATACAAAGGAGGCAAGTTAAATTAGGAACAGATAACTCATTTTGTTGAATTGGTGGAGACAGAAGCCACATGATGAGTTCTAATGCTCCAAGTTTTCTCTGTTGCCCTCAGGACCCTTATTACAATCAGCGGGTGGCAGGGCACCATGCTTTCGGGATACATCAATATGCCTAGAAGTAGTTGAAGGATCCCTATATTATACTTTATTGTATTCTGCAGATACCTTTATGCCACTGTAGACTTCACTAATGTCTTTAGTATTAGTGTAATGGGCCCCTACAGTAATTAGTAAAGTCACGATATGGTACTCTAGAATATTAAGAAATCTTTTAATTGCACCTGTTCCAGTAAACCAAATAACATGCATAATATGTCCGAAAATATCACCACTGAATTAAAAAAAAAAGTCAATATTCTCAGGTGTCTTATACACTGGCTCAGGAAACCTACGGTGTTCATTTTGTGGTTTGTGAGGCAGTAGTTAATTTTCAGCAGTGTGCTGGTTGCTAGGTAGTTTTTATTGTCTCCTTAAACACTTCTTCCTCAGCCCCTGCTGTATCTCTGCATCCAGCGCAGCAGATGCTTCATTGCAGTCTCATGCCACCAAAGGGTCCTTTTGTGTTCTGAATTTTTGTCCCATGTTAACCAGGGATTCGTTTTGATGGTGTGATGAACTGCATTAAGGCAAAGTTGGGTTTGTTGTTACTGAACCTCCTCCATTTTGTCCTGCTTTCAAGGGCTTTGTCTTGCTTTCTTCCCTCGCTTACCTTCTTTGTGAGGCTGTGAATCTGCTACACTTAGAAAACTCATTCCACAGCACACCCGTCCTCACTGAAGGGGTGATAGTGATGCCAGAAAACAAAGACTTACAGAAGCACATTCTTAAGTACAGATGTATTTGTGTGTTTGGAGAAAAATAACAGAGAACTGTCGAGGTTGAAAAGGACCTCTGCAGCTCATCTTGTCTAACTGCTCTGCTCAAACAGGTTCAAAATAACCATGTCCTTTGCTTCTATAGAAACTTTTCCAAATAACATGTTTTCAAAGGCAAAACATACTGACATGTACATAACAGTTATAGAACACCTTGTAGAAAACAGTACAGTGCTGCATACAAGTAGGTTCAAATCCTCAAGTGCTAAGGTAATGTTTCAGTGGGTATAAAGACAAAAAGAGTTACTTACATTTCCAAGATAAGAAATTTTCCAGGCAGTACCTTCAAGATATTTTTGAAGGCATATAAGTATTACTCTTCTAATTTTTCAGTCAGGACTCCTAAAGGGTGAATGTTTATGACAAACATGTTATGGGTGCCTTAGGTCACAGGTGTCAAAGGAATCAGTGCCTGGAGGCATGTCTGGGCTTTGAGTAAAGAGAAGGAAGGAAAATGGAATGGGAAAAATGCAACAGCTTAGCCATCAACTTTTCTTTAATCTATCACTCTTTAAAAGGTATGTACATGTCTTTTCCTTTAAAGCAGGAAACCCCACATACTTTTGTATAAAGAGCCTCACTTGGGCCTACCAACAATGTTTCTCACTCAGTGGGTTTGCTTTCTCATCCTTTTTTTTTTTTTTTCTACTAGCTCTGTACTGTGGCTGACGTTTCATTAGATTTTAATAACTGAGCCTAAATTAATAACATGAGCTTCTTGTCTTCTGAGAACTCTCAGATATTCCAGCTACAGCCCAACCAAATGGTTTGGGCTGGCTGCCCTCAAGTACCAGCAGCTGAGAATAGGACCTCACTGAGAAGTGAAAGTTGACTCTTCTTCTAAGAGCATAAGTTCGATGTCATTAAACCTCAATTAAAATCTTGATCTTATTAGTAACAAAGTTGATCTGCTTAAGATCTCAGTTTGTCTTTGGAAACAGAATATCACTGTGTCATTCTTTTTAGAAATATAGCTCTTATAACTGTATTTTTTCAAAAATACATACATTTTCTTGTAGTTTTATTGCTGCTCTTCTTGTTCAGAATGCGAATCCTTTTCCAGAGCAAAAGTATGATCCTTCAGAAAATCTTTTTCTTCAAATGCTGAATTTCTTGCTGTCATGGGCTGAGAAACAGTTCTCTTTCCAGTATTTACACAAGGTAGTCTTAAGTGTTATTCTCAAGCAGAGGAAAAATAACAAGAACAGCAAGTAAAGAACAGTGAACTATTCAGGTTATTGCTGTCCTGAGCACAGGAACTTTGAACTATTCTGCCAGTTCAAGTAATAAAGATGAATCATAGAATACCAGGTTGGAAGAGACCTCAAGGATCATCTGGTCGAACTCTTCTTGGCAAAAGCACAGCCTAGACAAGATGGGCCAGCACCCTATCCAGCTGAATCTTAAAAGTGTCCAATCATGGGGAATCCAGCACTTCCCTGGGGAGATTATTCAAATGGCTGACTGTTATCACTGTGAAAAAGTGTCCTTTTGTGTCCGATTTGAATCTCCCCAGAAGCAACTTGTACACATCACCCCTTGTCCTTTCCAAGTGATTCCTTGTAAAAAAAGGAGTGTCCGTCTTCTCTGTAGCCATCCTTTAAATATTGGGACATGGTGATAAGGTGTCCCCTTACGGCCCTTCTCTGGACCCTTTGCAGCCTGTCATCATTTTTGTATAGCAAGGACCAACACTGAACACAATATTCCAAGTGTGGCCTGACAGCTGCTGAATAGGGTGGGATAATGACTTCTTTATCTCTGCTGGTGATATCCTTGTTGATACAGCCCAGCATCCTGTTGGCTTGCTTTGCCTCAGCAGCACACTGTTCACTTGTATTGAGCTTGTTATTCACCAGGACCCCCAGGGCCCTTTCCACAGAGCTGCTCCCCAGCCAGGTCGATCCCAGTCTGGGCTGCACTCCTGAGTTACGTTTTTCCAGGTGCAAGATCTTACTCTTGTTCTTGTTGAACTTGATACGGTTCTTGTTAGTCCACTCTTCCAGCCTATCCAGGTCTTCCTGCCGGGTGGCTCTCCCTTCCAAAGTGTACACTTCCCCACTCAGACTGGTATCATCAGCAAACTTTGTTAGGGTACGATTGATCCCTAACAGGCCACATAAAAACATGAGTTGTATATACTTCTTGGTGATCATGCTAAGAACGAGTTTTTGGTTTGTCAGCCTCAGTTCTGTCCATCTTGCTTTCTGGTTTCATTTTCACTGCTCAATTCATTGTGTCGATCCCTGATGTGTTACATATGCTTTCTCCGATTTTACACCAAAATTTTTACTTGGTTTTCTCGTTGACTTCAACTACATTTCCTTCACAGTAATACAATTTGTATATCATAGAGATGTAGTCCTCAGTCATTCAGGCAAGGAAGCACCAATAAATGAGACATCAGGACCTGTTCTGGGTATTTGACTTCTCTAAGGGAGCACGTCTTCTACTTTGGTCAGACTTGGCATTCTCTTTTTCTTTGAACTCCTTTTTGAGAGTTGGTCTTTGTGTCCTGATGCAGTGCATAGAAAGTAAAAAGGGATGACAATCTATTGCAGGTTACTGCAGTGCCAGAAACATTTTTGACTCCCAGAGACACTGGTTTGAGCCCCTACTATGAATCAATCATGAAGTGATGAAAATGAAAAAAAAATATGCCTATAAGAAGTATCTGATAATAACCTTTTTAGAAGCATTTCTTGGCCAACCAAACTGTGAGAACATTTCATTTTGAAGATATTTGTTTTCCTTCAGGTAAATAGTTCACAATACTCCTGGATCACACTGTGTCAGAATTTGGCTAGAAATCCTGCTCTGTTGGACTGGAGACATCTGCTGAAATGCCATATTTTGCATGAAATACGAAGCCAAACCAAGATCCAAGTCTGTAGTTGTCGCTATAGAACTTTGCACTCCTAACAAAAAATACAGCCAGGACTTCGACATTATGGCCATAATCCAAGTTTTGCTAATATATTGTGGAAATGCAAATAATTTTTCAGATTCTATAGCCTACAGGATTTTTATGTAGCATTACTGAGAGTTATTAGGCAGAGGCGGATGAAATGACTCTTATGCTTTGATACCCTCAAATGTATTATAAATATTATAATATGCACAAAATGTGATTTTAATTATTATATTAACTTTACCTTGAAGTTTTTGTATAGAATAAAGATGAAAAAAAAAGAAAGAATGAAGGAAAATCATTGTAGCACAAAGATGTGTTATTCAGGATCTGCTGTTATTTAAGACCAAAAAGAACCCCTATAAAGTAGCAAAGCTGTTGAAAAGAAACCCACTTCATTGATCTGTGCCTTCACAGCCTTTTATTTGAATTTGGTGAGCTTGGTATTGGTCACTTCTTTGGTAATTTGTGCTCAAATTTGACTCTGTCTTGGCTGTGGAGACCAGGAGTATCCTAGATTAAATGTAGAAAGGAGATGATGGGGAAGAACAAGTACTAGAGGGAGTCCTCCTTCCACTGGACTGTATTTTCTGTCAGAAAGCATGAGGATGAATGCTTCGGGTACCAACTGAAAGAGTAGAATAGTGGCATCCTGGGAAAAAAAAATTAATAGAAATAACAAAGGTTGCATGACTGATTCTGATGCAATATAAGAAATGGCATCAGGACGCAACTCCCGGTGCAATAATACAAGAAAATGCCTCCCACCTTCTCCATCTCTCTCCAGTTTTTCCACCAGTGGTGGGATCAAAGGCACCATCAATGCTTTAATTTAGTGGGGACAAGATTTAAAATTTAATGGGGAAAAAGATGAAGAATGGGTAATTTACCACCCTTATAACTGCCAGCTGAGATTTTGATTCCAGTGAGAGCACAGAGAATTGGTTACACAGTCTTCTTATCACTGTCAAGGTTGACTCTATGAGAAAACACTTTGGTCTAGTCTTTTTTATTTTTTCTATATTGAATGCAAAATCTTTTTGTATGGCACAATTTTGTGGTACAATTTTATGTTACTGATTCATCTCTATAAGAAACAAATATGTTAGTTTCATATCTAACAGGCAGTTCCCTTAAAAAGTCGTCAACTCCCTGGGTGTTCACCTGATGACATTTGGTCATGAAGGCCATTCTATCTGCATATTACCCTCCGCTTGAATATCACTGAAAGCTCAACTTAAGCACAAAGGCAAATGCATTTGTTAGAAAGCTGTGTAAACTTTGGCATAAAACCAAGAAAATAAAAACAAAATATTTCATCCAACATTGCAATGCAGAGGGAAGAAAAAAGAGAAGAAAAAAAAAAAAAGCAATTACCAGAAATGATTGTGTGTTCAGGACCGCTTACTTCATTGGAAAGTAAAATGGGCCATATCCAGCTCACCAAGCGTGTGGAATATATATCAAACATTACAGCCTGACTTCTTCTATTGTCCTGGTTGACGAGAGCATGTGTTTGAACAGAAAGGTCATGCCCAGTCATGTGTGCTAAGTGTTTAGCTGGTAATGCAAAGTCAACACTTTTTTTCCTCTTCCTTCTCTCTTTGTTTAGGTAGCAGAACACTGATGCAATGCTGAGGATCAGGATATTGCCTTTTTTAAAAAAACCTCAGCTGCAGAATCTTAAATTTTATTTAGTTTCTTCTTCATAGCAAAACTTTTTCCAGCAATGTGTAAACTTATGGTATTCCTTTTTCAGGAGCGTCAGTTTGTCAGTAATAGTTTTGCTGATGTTATTCCAGACCAAATAAAAATCTCTGATAAGGGGTAGTAAGGAATTTTTTGTACTTCATATATATCTACATGTTTGCTTTTGAAGCATCCATATCTACATCCATTTGTGTTGCTTACACAAATCGAGAAGTTGAAAAGCAAGAGTGGTGGAGGTGAATAATAGTTCCTTCAAATGATGTTATGTGAGAAGTTTAAGAAACAGTCCTTTTCCCCCCTCCATATTAAATATTTATGTTCCATTTCAAAATATATGAAAACTGGGCACTACTACTAATATAACCCTTGGCAGTATAGTTTTCTTTCCCAGAAATAAGGAAGATGGTGAGATTTGACATTTGAGACACTATGACCAAACTGAGAGACCATTTGATTTCTGATGGACCAGAAATCCCATTTTCTCCAATAACAACTGCTAGATCCAATTAATTATTATGACCTTAAGCAATTCCAATTATGTCACTGATGCTTGAATAATTCTATGTCCTCATTTCCCCTCTTCTGCTTTGATCATATCATCTACTCAAAAGGTGCATCTGGACTGCCCTGTATTATGTATTCATGCAATGCTTAGTATAATTAAGTTCTGATGACTCCTAGAATCACAATTGCACCTAACATTTGAATGGTATCAACTTTGACTTCATTTCCAGATTTTGGAGCTCATGGTATAGCAATGCAGATTGGAGGAGGAGCTTTGACCTTGGTGATCACAATTTAAATTAGAATTCAAATCTTCATAGAAAGTGTTCATTTCATACATTTATTAAGATGTCTTTCCATGGGAAATTCATTAGGAAACTTATATCACTCTCAGACCTGTTTTGGTAATAAAGTCTTCTCTTTATCTCCTAGTGATTACCATCTGTCATCTGAATGTTTTCCCTAGAAAAACAAGAAAATGAAATTTATTATTTGCAGAATCAGATAGCAGAGTACTGTGTTGTGTTCTGTACATTCAATTACTGCGGTTTCCAAATACTTGAAATACTCAAGTCTCACAGAAGAAATATAATCCTGTCCAAGACTTCAGGAAAAAAAAAAAGGTCCATATTGTCAAACACTGCTGATTGACTGTTCATTGTCAGTTTGTTTTTAGTTTTCACAAAGGTGTAATGCAGATGTGCTCTGAGGGAGAAAACAAAAACAAACAAACAAACAAAAAAAGAGGAATACAATGATTTAGGCATAAATCTGACACATTAAACATTAATCAATAGTCATTTCAAGTATAAGACACTTCAAATAAAGGATTAGATATCTTGTTAAGGTATTTGAATGGCATACCTAATTTGAGTTAAGATAAGTATTGTAAGGTTTGACCACTCTTTGGTATTATAGAACAGTGAGTCAACACCTTTTTTTTTCCCTTCCTTTTTCTGTAGGAAGCACTCTCATAACTATATATTGCTTATGGAAGCCAAGTGTTGGAAAACAAACGCTAATTAGGTGAAATCTGTGGAGCTGAGATCTAATTCTTTTGTGGCTCCATGTGTTTCCTTTGCTTTTGGTGTAGACCACAGCTCTTTCCATGAAGTGAAGGATTTATCAATATACTCTTAGTCTACTTCTGTAGAAGATCTGGCTTGCAGCTATCTCAGAGTCTTGGCAGAAACTGTAGAGCTGCTTGTGCTCCTTTCGCCCGCCTATTCATCCAACGTAATTTAGTAAAATTTTTCCTACTGTAAACCAGAAAGTGAATTCTCTTCTTTCCTACTTCTACACTACTTGTGGTCCTATATGCAGTTTCTTTTTCAATGTGAGCTACTAGGCTGTGTGCAGAATGCTATAACAGAAAAAGTCATATTTGGAAGTCTCTGACCAGTGATGAGCCACAATTAGTCTCCTCATGAAGGCACAGGGTCCAAAACTTGTCTGTAAAGAAGAAAAGTTGGAAGATGTTCTTGGCATAGTTTATGTCAACACAGAATCTCTCATAATCCCAAGCAACTGTTTAATAAGTGTGCTCAGATTAAAATATCTGCCTGGTAGTTTAAAGTCTGTATATCAAGAAACAAACTCCAATAATCATAAGAATGAAGAAGAGGTACATATATGCATATTTACTCCAACATTCAATGTATTTTAAAATTTTGTTAATATAAATTCTTTTTGGAAGGAAAAAGGACCATCTGCTCTGGAGGAAAATAAGTGGGACTACATATCAAGGCACTTTCCTGTCTGAGTAAGGGTGATATATTTTGTCCAACGGACTAATTTGCAGAATAGCATACTGATCTCCCAAAAGTGTAGCAGAATTTACCATATAGATTAGTGAAAGACTGAGATCAAAAACCTCGGTGCAAGCAGAGCTATCAGTGCATTGACACACACACAACCCAGGAGGTGCTTTGGAAAAAGGGGAAGAGTTTTATGTGTACCTCGACCCTAAAGCCTAAGACAGTAACTGAATAAAATCACACACTAAAATTAATTTTCTCTTGATTAATTGCTCTCATCTAGAGCCCTAAAAGAGTTTGTGGTGATGAACAAACCTCAGCATGTACATAGTCTGTGTGAGGGTAAAACGTTGCTTTTAGTGAATTCTTGACATGAGCCTTGGAACCAAGGTGATTCACAAATTAGACAAAGAATTCAAATAGGAATTTGAGCTTTGCAGGAACACTTCTCTGTGGCTGTTAGTCAAGCTGTTCTTCATATAAGTGCTGCTAGGGGCTGTATCTGTCATCCCTACTGAGGCATATTTTCTCTGTTAAGGTGAACTGTGGCCATTTTAGCATGTATTTCATATATTTTGCTGAAAATTTAGCTAAATATTTCAGATTGTTGATCTTATAATTACAGAATCTTTGCTTATTGATGTCAGGTATGAAAGGAGCTACTCTTTCAGCACAGTGGCCTGCCACACGTTCAGTGGAAATTCTTCCGCTGTCTTTGGTCAATGCTGAGTAAATGCAGTGCGTAGAAATACTGGTGTTCTTAGACATGGAGATTTCAAGCTGTCATTCTTCACATAATGAAAGTAGTTCACACTATGCTTTATAAATATTCAGATGATATGAAATTGCAGATAAAAAAATGTCAGCTGATGTTACAGGCAACAGAAAGAAATACATTCCTCCAGGTGATTGAGTCATCCTATCTAAGGTACATAAAAAATATTTTCTAAAACTGTCTGTTTCTCTTTAATGACTGAACAGGGAGACCGCAGGAGTAGCTTATCAGTTCAAGTCACTGAGGTGAATCCTACATTAGTGTTGGACATGCTGTTGACCATCCAGGGCTAGCTGGGGAGCCTCAAGCAGGAGTTGTACTAACTTATTCAAGGGTATAAATTGTCTTTAACATGCATTAAAATAACAAAACATTTAACAAAAAGATATATACATCTGAAAACTAGAAAGTTAACAAAGTTCTGCACCTTCTGATGACTGTGGGGACTGAAGCTTCCCAGTAAATAAACATCTCTAGGAGTGATTGCAAAGGGAATGAACTAGGGTCACATGGTTTGATTCCTCCAGCTTTAGAAAAAAAGAAATAGGAGAAGATCAGATTCATATTTTTATTTAGTCAAGAAGTAAAATCTGATTTCCCTGAGAACTGGTAGGACCATTATTGATACATTTACTGGGTAAACTTATATAACAATTTCACACAGTATGATGTGCTCTTTGGTGGCCTAAAGTCTTATTTTTAAACAAAATAAACTACAAAACCAATAGTGTAAATAGAGGATCAGAACTACCATTGGTTTCCTTGCCTTAAATAGCCTTAAATAGCCCCACTTGTGGATGGCAGTATTTCATAATAAATCCAAATGTTTCTTTGAGGAAAAAGAAGGAGGGAATAAAGAAAAAAAATATAGTAGAGAAAAGAAGCCTTCAAGCAAGCAACCTCCCTTGACAGAGAAAGAACAGTCTGACACAGAGAAAGAAAAAAAAAAAAAAAGACCTGACACTATCTTTTTCTTAGTCAGTTTCCTTGTTTATATCTGGTTTTAAAAATATTATTTTAATTACCTACCTCAGTTAATCTAGGATATATTAACACAGGAAGATTCATTCATCTCACTTATTATCCATTCATCTAGCCTAAATTTTCCCCTCCTTATAATATCTTCCAAAAGATGCAGAGTAAATGTATTCCTGGTAATAGGATCCAATAAGATAGTGTATACAAAAATATTGTGAACAGATTATTTTTCAATTAAATTATCCTTCCATTAGTAGTATATCTGTTGCATATTTTTCACCTTGGCTTTAATGTGCTCCATTTATTTATTTAATGAAGATATGGATGACAATGCTTTCATTCTAAATTTTAGTTTTCATAATGGAGTGGCCTTTTCAGACCTCAGCAAAACCCATAATTTCCTGTGCTGAGGGCTGTACAAACATACAAAAAGGAGATTGCTCTTGCTCTGATTAATTTATTATCTAACAGATAAGCCAGACGTAGGATACACCTACATGGGCTCTTGCCCTCTGAGCAGACATGAGCTCATTCTATTTGCATCCAAAGCAGATGGAAATTTTCTCTGCTTGTGCTCCACATTAACTAGAAGCCTCGTGAATACAAATAACATGGTGTTCAGTCCAAGCTACTGAATGCCGATGCAAGATGTTGTATCTTAATTCGTGCTTAGGGTTTCCTGCAGCATCTGCTCGGGAGTATAGATCAAGTGAGCTCTAGTCTTTCTGAAAAATATTTTATAGATGTCTCTGGAGAGTGGAAGATGGCAATATTGAAGAGGGTGATATGATATTTGGACATGGCTGCATGGGCTAGATAAAGGAGAAGATCAGCAATTTCTTGGAGAACCCAATAACTGCAATTTTTTGCAGAACTGAGTAACTGCAAATTCAAGTACAATGTCCAGTCCAAGGCAGAATCATTGTGCCTGAGCACAGTGATTCATTTGACTTTTGGAATGAGCATTTAATAACTAGCTTTATAAACTCAGATACTCATTTGTGTTCCCTCTAGAATGAACAGAGAAAAGCAGACACTCCCAGATGAGTTACCTGTCCAATCACCTCAGACATTTAAATTGTGACGGACTGAATCATCTGTGGGCAACGCTTTTCTCTCCCCACTGACTACTGAAATAAAAAACTGCACTTCTCATTTTTGGGTTACAAAACTGTTTCCCCTTGATTTTGAAATGTTTGATGTTTCCTTAAATTTGCAAAGTCTCTATTCTGATGTGCAACTCATCACTCAGCTACTGCAGGATGTTATTTTTATTCTCCTTCAATAACCTCATTTTCTGTATTTTTTTGCTTTATTTTCTGCTGCTCTGCCTTGTAAATTTTCAGTCACCAACCCCATCCCTTAGAAAAAATAAAAAGAAAAAATAAATAAAGAAAAAAAATCAAACAAGAATGGTGGGAAAAATAAAAGCGATTACAAATCTATTTTACCCTCACTCTAAGCCGAAATTATCCTGTTCACTGAGGCACAGGTGGTGATTTTCCTAACTTGATTTGGTCATTAAAAATCCTCTAGCTGCTTCAATACTTTCTCCCGGAGGCCCCTATCAGCGCTCTTTTCTCCAGTGATTAGAATAGAGCCGATTGGCCTTCTGAACTTATTACGACCCTTTTTCTAATGATCTCATAATGACTGCAAACCTGAGCCCAGCAACCTGACAGATAATGATGTCAATTATGCAAATCAGAAATGATGGCTTTGAATCTAATGTACTGTATTTGGAACTTGGAGGGTTGGGGAAGTTGGTTTATTTATAGTTTCACTGACTAACTCTGTCATATTTCAAAATGTCAGTAAAAGTTAATAAAGGGGAGGTTGGGGAACACACACAAAGATGCTGTTTACCCTTGAAATATTTTCAAAAGAGGGTTAGTAGTTCTTCTGGGGCTTCCTGACTCTTAGGCTACTCCAGTGAGATTTTACAACTTTAGTCCCTTCTTTTTGTTTTCCAATGGAATTCCTATAGGAAATCCTAAGGCTTGGAGGCACATCAACAGTCAGTGTCAGTGAATTGGTTTTAAATGACTACTAATTAGAAAAAAATCACTCTGTGGTAAGTTGTTGGGTTTTGGCTTTTTTTGCTTTAAATTATCAACAGTTACGGCTTAAATTATGAGCAAGCATTTAAGTCAAAACTAAGAGACATTTATCTTTCAGCCTTGAATAAATCAATATTTGTTCAGCTTTCTCAGAAAACTCCTGTAACTTCGCATGAAAGTGGTGTTTGCATCAGGTGTGCCATGACAAACTCAGACTGAGTTAGGACATCACATCACACAGCCAGTGACAAAAGTGGAATCCATGTCCCAGGCCAGTTTTGTTTTACTAATCTGCATTGTCCTAGTCCCAGTTATTCCCACCTTCCCATGATCCTCTGGCAACGGTAACCTTGTAGGGCTTAATTCTTGTGGTATGTTGACAGTTCCCAATGAGCTGTTCTTTTTAGGCCTCAAAAGTTATGTTTCACAGTTCTAAAATGTAATACATTTTTATCAGAATAGGAATCTGTCCCAGAGTAGCTAAAGAAGTCGTAGATTTAGGACATTTTGTGTGATTGCTTAGTGTGAGAAAATGAAGCCTGGGCCCTGCACAAAGGAAACTGCAGTCTTCAAGGTGCAAAGAAGTCAATGAAGTGGACAGGGAATAATTGTGTGATGGGAATAATGACATTACAGAAGGGGGAGCTTTGGAGTAGTGTGTCAGTATAAGGCTGGACCTGGGAAATGTGGAAATTACATCTGTTTATCCTTAACTGAGTATGACCAGAAGGCAACAGTCTTTCAAGCTGACATGCTACATTGCCCTGTCTAAAAAGCAGTGATAATACTGCAGCCAGTTCCAGGAGTGGGAATAAAAAGTGCCTGTAATCAATGCAAATAGATGCATAATATTCTGCAGGCCTGATCCAGTACATAATGCAATTGACAGAAGAGCTCCTATTGATTTCCATAACATTAGACAAAACCTCAGGTGGCAAAGACGTGTCCCAAAAGATGATTCAAACTTTATTATTTTTCTCACTTTATGAAAAAAATAAATGCACAGATTTTTGAAAATCAGATAGTTTTCACAGGGCTTTAGGATCCAATAATTTGTAATGAATCATAAGTACTCTTTATATAATTTATTAGAATACATGTTTGGGGATGAATATTTAAATGGTTTTTATTTATAGTAGCATAGGAAATGTACTTGTAATGATCTCTTTATTTTCCGGTGGAGAGACATACTGAGAAATCCTACGCAGGAGCAAACTCAGAAATCAGAAATGAAAAAAAAGTAATTGAACCATCCAACTGTAATATTGTCTCACCATAAATGTCAGATTTTTCTTTACAGCGGTGATACTATGTCACCTGGATTTTAGGAGGAAGGGTGACAGTTTCCATCACCAGTACACACCATTCTCCTAAGACACTACCTGCCCCAGAGAGACACATCTCTTTACTGTGGCTGATCACATTTCTGCTCCATGCCAGCCCCACCTTGGGACACTGACAGAGTGTCCAAGTTGGGTGACTTCTTAGGGAGATTAGGACAATATATAAGAAAAAAAAAAAAAAAAGAAGCGGGAGGAGATTAAAGAAGTGAACACTGAGCTTTCACGTGGTATTTCCTCTCTTGCTTTACTGGGTGGCTGCAGCCAGACCACCAGTCATGGATATGTCTCTATTGCGTTGTTAGTAAAATGGTGACTTAATATTTTTCTCTATTGATATGTTTCTGAGATATATATCCTTTACAACACCTCATGGGTATTGTAAATCTTTAGATTAATTTCACTGAACTCATGGATTTTTACATATGTTGCCCACAAGTTGTCCATTAATAAAACAAACAAGCAAAATATAATCCGTTCTACTACATGGGTTTTACATAGATGAAGGTGATAACAAAGTATTTTTATTTAAAAAATGTTTTCCTCACTATTAGATCTTTTTAAGAGTATTCTTATTCCTTACTGTACCCCTATATTTACCCCATGCCCCATAGAGTGATGCCTCCACCAAGACCTGGATATTTGCAAAAAAACTTGGGGTCAAGAAAGAAATTTACCACTGTAGTAGAAGAGGGTGGAAGAAGGACAGATGACAACTATTGAAGAACTAATTTTCAAGTAGGAGCAGTTTGAGTGGAATTAACTGAATGTGAGGTTGTATATTTTGTGTAGCTTCTTTTATTAGCCACTTTTTCCAAAACCAAAACCATTTGATTTTTATGTGAATTTACTTTTTTTTTTTTTTGAGGGGGGGGAATATTTTTGGGTGCTTGTAATTGGAGATAAAATTTTAGTCATAGTCTGAGTTGGAAACAATCAATTTACTATTCATATATTTGTGCTTGTAACCCAGAGTGCAAAAAAATGGTTTGTGCTCTTGTAGTGCATGTTCATGTCTAATTTGCTCTTCACTACCACTTTGCAGTGTTTCAGTACAACAAGCACACTGACTCAGGAGATGCTTGCTTGGGCTGTAGTGCTTTGGAATTTATAACCTCTTTAATTTCAGTGAGACAAACTACCGTTTTGCGGAGTGGTCCCACTTTAAAATACTTTATTTCAAGCACTCCAGTGCAATGACAAGGTGTGGAACATGCAATAAGTGTTGTAGCACTCCAAAGGCAAATATATTTAATTTCCATCTTACATTTAATTGATTGCTTAATAATAGCACTTGTTGCTGAGGGGTATGGTGAAAGTAGAATTGACACTGAAGGAAATAAGTGCAAACAAAGATACATCTGTAATACCAATGCTTTTATTTTCTCTACATGCAGTTATATCTCATGTGATGGACAAGAGAATTACTCTTTCTGTCCAGAGAAAAAGCTATATAGCAATAGTTATTAAAGAGCAACAGGGGAAATAGATATCACATATTGAATGTGTCCAGCTCTCTCATATTGTTGGGAAAGAAAAGCAAAATCTTAGGTACCAGGTGTAACTAATACTTCAGTTCAGCTTCTGTGCCCACTTCTCTTAATATTTTATTTCCAGCTGTAATAGCTTTTTGTCTTTTGAAAATTACAAAAAGTTATTAGTTCTCCTATAAGCCATAAATTCTATCAGGTTTAGGAACAGGCTTATACGTCTCTCAGAATATGACTAACCCAGATATTGGTTTTCTTAAAAAATAGTTGCTTATTATTTATTATTCTCTATATGTCAAATAGTACAAGTCCAGTTCTTTTAAAGTAAAACCCTACTGTGTTTGACACTTCAGAAATACATGTCAAAAGGAATCCAACCCTGAAGAGTTTACAATGCAAGGATAAAACATAACAGAACAGGCAAATATGACAGATAGATGGTGTGAACACAAGGTACCAAGAGGACAATCATTGCCAATGTCATAAGCAGCAGCCATGACCCACCAGCTGCCTTCCTGCTGCAGGAGTTTCAGATACCCTGACAGAGATCAGAAGAGGAAAAGGAACGAGGTTATTGATGGCTAGATGTGTAACAAAATGTCTTCAGTGGTAGTTTTGGGTTGTTATTGTATTTCATGGCTTGGTAAAGCCCTTGGGGATGGGGTAAGTAGAATTGTGCACTCACTTTTCCGAAGAGCATCCTTGGACTGACTGAATTTTCATGGTGGTGTGTTTTTCTCGTCTCACAATAACAAGACAGCATTATTTATAAGGGACGTGGGCATTATAAATCTACCTCACTGAAGTTTCTTATTTGGCAGTCGTAAAGAAGAATTCTGGGGCATGAGAAATTGGAGACCCGTAACAAACAGTGGACCCAACTATGAAACTTGGTGAGGCAAAGTTTGCTACATTCTTCAGTCATCTCATGGTCTTTGCTGTCTCTGCCCCTGTCCCCCCGACAAATGCAGACCTGCACCTGTGTAATCATCTGAGAATTCATAGATGTAAATATACTTTCGGGCATGCTTACACAGCGTCATCCTGATCCGGGCTGGGCAATCTCGGTGACACTCCAGCACTCAGTTCATCATGCACTCCTCCAGGCTGACCTTTGAGACTTGGAGAATGTGTGTGGGACTTAAAACAATTTGTGGCTGAGAGTGTCTCCTTCCATTTGTCAGTGATGGCAATGAATTTCCTTCCCACGTGCTTGCCAGCAGCTAATTATTTCCTCCCTCCCCTAGTCCACAGTGAGCAATGATATCTTAAGCCGCAAATAACAGCAGTTTATTAATACATAAGGGAAGATGTTGACCACAACAAGTTCTTGTGTGGCTTTGCCTTGTGGAGTGATGACTTTTTGAGACAATCTGCCCTCTGAGGGCTGGTCTTCATGACAGTTAATTACATATTTTTGCAATGGAAGTGAAAAAATGAATCAGAACATGCACAAAAAAACTCCCAATGTCTGGTGATGCAGCTCCCTCACACAGCCTGAGGTTATCAAGGAAACTGTCACTTGCAAAACCTTCCTGTTGGGAAATGTGCTTGCAGTATAGACTGATTTGGGAAATATATTTTCAGAAGCATAAAGAAAAAGTGAAAAAGGGCCTGGAGAATCCTATCCTGCCCCCACCCTTTTCTAAGTTCAAAGGCCAGATTGTTTTGTTTAGATTTACCACGGAAAGCATTTGTATTCTGCCATATTATTTCTCATTTAAAACACTGGGGAAAAAAGGTCACTAAAGGTTACTAAATAAAAACTGTCATTGGCTCAAGATTTCCTTAATTCATAACAAATTAGTGAAGGGAAGTAGAAAATAGCAGGGAAAGTATCATTACAGTGAAAAAAAAAATAGGTTGTGAGGGACCTATGGAGGTCCTTTAAACCAACTTCCTACTTTGGGTGGGACTACTGTGCTTACTGTGTTGGCAAAGGCTTGCCTAGCCAAATCTGGAAGACTTCGAAGGAGGGAGATTCTCGCTATCCTCTCTGATTTTGATTGGCAAGAAATTAAATATATCTTCCCCAATTCAAGTCTATTTTTCCCATGACGATTGCTGATCAGTAATCTCCCTGTCCTTATCTCGATCCATGAGCTTTTCATTGTATTTTCCTGTCCTGTTGATGGAACGGGAGTGATAGAGTGGCTTGGTGGATACCTGGTGGCCAACCAATGTTAACCCACCACAAAACCTAAGTGCAGATCACTACTCCAAGTGCTGTTTAATAAAATCTTTAATTCTTTATTTCTTTAATTTCTTTCTTTTTTCATCACTGTATCTTTCATTTTTGAAAAAGATTAAAGTCTTCAAAGGAAAACCTAAAGGATTCCAATAACAACAGTTAAAAAACAAAACAAACAAAGCCACCCCTAGCAGTAATAAATCAGAATTTCCTATGGTGCGCATATTTGGCAGTGGGACTGGGATAAATGGATCTTTCAGTTAAATGAAATAATACATGGTTTGATGCATCTGTGAATTAGCTGCATAAAGATAACTGAAGCAGGTAAATGCTGAATAAAACTGGATGATATACATTAAAGAACGAATTGCATCTGTTAGCAAATAGTCTTTATATTAGGGTGCCCACTAAGCACTGATGCCAAGCTAGCACTTGAAATGAATGGCTGCAGATCCTAATTTGATAACTGGTATAGATATGCTGGAAGCAATGGAAATGTGTTGATTTGGGCTACTTAGCAAAGAATAACCGATGCCTTAAAAGAGAACATTATTCTGTAAATGCGGAACATCTGTGTTCTCCCTATGACTGCTACAATTGAGATGAGATTGTCTTAATCTAATTTGCAGGATGTGTTTAAATTGGGAAATTAGACCTTCCTTCTACTCCACATGTACCTAAATCACAAACTTTGGAATCTACAGCTTTTTAGACAGTTAAAGCCATGATACATTTGGAGTCAGGGTTTGAGCCAGGATCTCAGCACAAAGCTTTATCCAAATTGAAGGAGCTTTGGGGAAATGCCTTTGCCATTTTAACTCAGATATCCTAAGGGAAACTCATTTTAGGTGACATCATTTCCCTACACCCTCCAAAAAACTGAGTTTGCCATTAATAGCATTTTTTCCTTCATTTTTCCCTCTGAGTCACAGTGTGGCCATTCCTATCACAAGCTTGCTGTCACAGATACCATCATTCTTCTTTTTTATAAAGCACCAATTTCCTACAGCAATTTTTGTGCCTAAATACAACTGACTTGAACTGCTAAGGAAGAGCAGAAAGTCCCAGAGAACAAACAGTTGGAAATGATTAAATGTTGCTTTAAATTAAAAGCTGAACAAACTCATTTTACAGTCACAGGAGAGATGCCTTAACACAAGCATATATATTCTTACCTTTAGATTAACTCCACTGCAAGGCTGTGAGAAGCCTGGTTCCACTTTTTTGATGACCTCCTCATAGTTTCCTGGGAGGCTGTTGTTAGGTCCTCTGAAGCTGTCTGTTCTTCAGGCTGAACAAGGTCCAGTCCCTCACCCTCTCCTCCTCACTGGGCAAGTGATCTAACCCTAACAACTTGTAGATGTCTGTCTTGTAACAGGGAAGACAAAAGTGGAAATGGTATTCTAGGTGGAGTCTAAAATGTGGACTGATTATATGCATTTTATCCATCAATTAAAACTCATCAACAGAGGATAAGTTTGGGCTGCCTCTCTAATCACGGGGGAAAAGATGCAAACCAGCAAATAATAAATCATCTATATTGGATACCTCTGTTGAATACTTCTCACTCCACTGACTGTAGAGAGCAGTGGCTTAGTTTAGTATGGTCGGTAAAATATCCAATGGTTAAAGACAAGGAAGATGAATATCCTACTTGTAGACTTCCTTGTAACGTCCAGTTAAAATTGATTTTTCAAGTCTAAAGTTGAAGCAGCATCTGAAGGCTCATCATGGAACACTTTGTGCTTGGTCTCTTGCGAGAATAACTAGAGCCCATTAGTTTGCAGGGCTGTCAAGCCACGAACCTTTCACTAAGATGAAACTGACTTGGAAACAAAAACATTATTTTTACTTTTTTCTCCAACAAAGGAAGTTTGACTTTCAATTCATGGTTCACGAAGGACTTTGTGTCTCCAATGATAGGGAGGGACAGGAGGAAAACTCAGATTAACAAAATATCATATATCATTTATGAAATCTCTTTCATATCTGAAACTACAGGTCTCCTTAATAAAACACAGAAATAAAATGAAAGAAGAAAATGAAAGCTAGGGTTTCATGAGACAAGAGAGATCATTGGAGAAAGTGGACATCATGTACAGCTCCTCTGCAGATGTGGAGTATCCCAGTCTAAATCCCTCACACTAGCTCTTGTCAACACGTTTTTTCTTCCATTCTGTGTTTTTTCACTTTGCTGCTCCTGTCCAAGGATCTAGTATTCATCCACTTACTAAATATAGTCACAACCAGATCATAAATCTCGGAGAACACTGTCAGCCCTCAAAACACCATACACTTTTCTGTACTTACAAGGTTCAATAAAACCCTTGGGGACCACTTATTATGGCTTCATGAACTACTAACACCACTTGGATTACAGTTTGGGAATCAGTAGTCTATGCCATTTCATCTTCAATGACACCTGACCGTGACTCAGCAAATATTTAAAAATAAGTTTAATTTGTTTACAATATGTTTCAATTCAGGGGATTTTAAGATTGTTTTAAGGTGGAATGATCTGCTTCCTGGTTTTGTGTTCTGTTTTGTTGGAGGTTTTTTTGGTTTTGGTTTTGTTTTTTTTTTAAATTGAGTCTGTATTTTTAATTTCTCTCAAATTTTGTTTCAAAAGACCTGAAAATCTTTCAAAATTTACTCCTCCCCACCCATTTCATGTTTAAAACAGGGGTTAAGCTCTTGTGTCACTTAGGTGTGGTTTGGAAATACACATTCATCTGTTTGTCAAAATAATATGATCTATAAACTCTACTCAGGAGACCTTTCTTCTCATCTACTCTATTTACACAGTTCTTTCTATCCATATATCTCACTCATCTACTCTTTTCTCAAACAAACCTCCATTCTTCCCAGTCTTGTTTCATCTTTACTATTCTTTTACCTCCAAACCAGAAAAAAAAAAAAAACAATACTTTGAGTTATAGCTGAATGTTTTAACTCCTGCAGCCGGATTTGTTCACTCTCAAGACAATCAAACTCACTCATCTCTAAAAATCATCAGTCTGAAGTAGCAAGGGTGTTAATTATTTTCAGTGTTTGTTGGAGGCTATTAAGAAATTAATAAATTAAAGTTGATCATGTTTCCTGGAAATGCTACAGTACTGATTAACTGCTCATTAAAATAAGGAACATATACTAATCATTTCCATATAATTATTATTTTCTATTCCTCATTTCTTCCTTATTTATTGACTAAGATATGCTTTCTGAAAGCAGGATTTATGCCCAAGAACAGCAGCGGCACAGTATTTAGAACTCTGCTAAGCACTTTGCCTATAAAAATGTTAGATGTATATCTATTTAACACATTGTAGTGAGAGATTTGGGGAACACAAAATTGATCATGTTTCATTCTCAAGAATAATTTGCAAGTGTGTGTAAGATATTCAGCACAGCAATACAAGAGCCAAAAAGTTTTGAATAAAGTCAGATCTCCACCAACACAAACCACCTTCACTGGAATCACACTGCATTACAGCACCTAGCAACATATTTTGCCTTAAGTTCAGCCAAGAAAATACCAGCACATTTATCTCAGTTGTAACTCAGACAGAAGACTTTGTTCCCACAAAGACTTGATATTAACAATTAGGAATTCTAATTTCTTTTTGAAATAAACCAGAACGTTAGGATTTACCTAACTCTGGGAAAGGTTTGCTTCCAGCAAGGAAGTGATGGCTTGGTTTCCAGTCTTGCCATGTTTTATTCAACTTGTCAGAAAAAAGCAGCATCAGAATACTTAGTGGAAAGCTTTGCTACCAGCTAATAGCAGCCTGGTTATGGCCTAGTGATTCACACTGATATATTGAGAGGTCTTAGATCCTCTGTCAAGCTTCATTTACAGTGAAAATGAGCCAATGACTCTTGTCTATTTTCCTTCCCAGGCTATCAGACCAGACATCTCCTGACCATGTTTCCTATCCCTAGGGAAGGGCACAATTACGCTGATAATCACTTTCTTGATGCAGTCTGACAAGCAATTTCTCTTCTCCTCTAAATCCAACAAGTCCTTTTTTAAGCACACTTCTTCCAAAACATGCTTAAATATTAGATCTCGCGCACAGAGACAGGCATTACCTAACTCATCCAGGAGTTCATGAATATTCCATTGGAGCAATTGAAAAAAAAATAATAAAATTTATCCTCTGTAAGAAAGTAGCATAAATTTATCATTTCATTGTGCTACCCCCTCTTATTTCCATCTCCTTGCCTTTGTTTTGGATTTGCCTCTTAGAAATAGAAGCTCCTTGTGGCAAGGGTGACTCCCTTCTCACAAGACTTCAAGGCACCTAGACAGCTGGAGTGTTAATGATAGTAGGTAAGTAATAACAACTAATGAGCACTGCTGGTGTGAGATTTTGATTATTGTGCCACCTTTAATAAACAGAAACAGTTGAAAATTTTTCTTCAGGAATTACTTTTGATAGAAATTTTTTTTCTTTTAGAGAAGGGACATCTTCATGGAATGGAACTGCTTTCTGTCTCTGTCTGAAATCATTAAATTTTCAATCAAAAGAAAATTTTATACACACAGAAGTATATATATACCTGCACGTGTACACACATTTATTTATTTGTTCATTCATTCTGTCTTCTTTTGGGGTGGGTGAAGGGAGAACGAATAAAGTTTGTGAAGCTGAGTCACCTGATCTTTCACTAAACAGTTTACCACAGAAATTTTTAATGTTCTGTTCATCTGAGATGATAAATGCTGTTGCATTACTTTTCTATTCTAATCAATAATATATGCATATATATCTATATCTATGCATATATATACGTACATACCTAAGATGTAGTGGAGTTAAATTTTGTTGTTTTTCCTCTAATACAGTTTTTAAAGTCATACATGCACAGATAAGATACCAAATCTTATGTCTCATATCCATTCTTCCATAAAAATTTGAAAACGTATTTGTACTGGACTGGGGAAGAGAGAGTTTCTGCACTTGTAACAGTTGGACACTGCCTCGTAGCTCGTTCAAAAGTGATGGTGCTAACCTGCACAGCCAGTTCTGAGCTGCTTCAACCTTCACCCTACAAGTAAAATTTAAGTTAATTCTAAAGCCCAAAAGGAAGACTTGACTGACACCACAGAAATTTCCCTTAGTTTTTGAGCTGTAACTGTACAAAACCATCCATGAGTATGCATTCACCTTTGCACTCATTTAAGACTTGCACCATGTTCCATTATAATTCTGCACAGATTCATTTATATCGAAGGTGAACCTGCTTTTAATTTAGTTGTTGTTTTTTTTTTTTTAAATCAAAACAAAAAACCTGGAAAAATTTTGCTGGTTAGTTTAACTGTAAGAAGACGTGCATGGTCTCAAACCTATCCATTCCTCTTTTTCTTTTGTTTGCGAGTACTGGAGCACATACACATAAACAATGCATATTTCTACTTTTGCCTCTTCCTACCTTTCTGCACTGAACAAGCAGCTGTGTCAAGGAGGATTTCTGCCTGTCTAATCCAAGTTGTTTATGAAGCACATATCAAAACTTAATTTCTACCTCTTTACTTCGTAGAAAACCTATTTTATGGAGATGACAGTTTATTTCAGGACCTAAAGGTAATATGGGGGATACACAGAGCTGTGAAGTCCAGTCCTTGAAGGAGAGACTTATAAATGGTTTGTAACCAACAGTTGAACTCACAGTTCAGACCATTTTACAGCTCAGGATGAGAAGCGCCATGTAGTAAGGCCAGCGATAATTTGTTGCAGAGGCCCAAGATTAAAATTTTGATTTATGAAATATACCTTTTCTTCAGTTGCTCTTACAGGACTGCTAGTTATTGTAAATGTGCCTTTCTGGGTTAGGCTGTAATGATTAGAATTACATCTCCCACTGAAAGTACGTGTTTAAAACTGGATATGAAATGATGTACTTATAATTTTCAGTTTGAAAATTCAATGATAATCACACTTTACAGCATAAAACTACAGGGCCCGATTAAGTTTGACATTAGCAAGAACTCTAACAAGACATTACTAAGAAAAATAACATACTGAAATCATACAATTCAGCTCTTACCCCATTAAGGAAGTAATAAGCTTCTAATATGTCTACTGCAAGACATAGCAAAAATAGAAAAGCATCTTTCTCGTCAGATGCTTTAACAGAAAATCCAAACAGAGAAAATAGAGAGGAAATTTAACTTAAGCAGAAGCAAAGCAAGAGTAGCCAGAGGCTGACCTGCATTTGAAATATAAAAGAGCCCAACAGCAGTGCTCGCTCTAGCTCCAAGAATGCAATTTCAAGTATTTTCCACGACTTCCTATGAAATGGTGATGATCCAGTCTGAATCAGTGCAGCAGCTGTTGCAATGATCTATAGGAATTTTCAGTAATAAGTCTCAGAGGAGGTTGAAAATGTGCAGTGTGAGCAGCTGAATGCTTCTCACCCCATGCTGGACAGCAGTTCCTTCTTTGATCCACGTGCAAGGAGTACCAGAGGGCAATGGAGTTGCCTTGCTATTTTCCTACTCTGTGAGCAGCATTATTTTATAATGAACCTCAATCAGACTTCATGATTTTTGCAAGTCTATTAGTCAGAGAACCTGCTTCATCTTGCCCCCTTGTAATGGGATTTGCAAAGCAATTATACATCCCCGTCTCAGTTGATGTGCCTTGGACTAAAACCTTACACATGACTGCATTAGTTTATCACAGTAACACATACACTCTATAACACACCTCTGTTACCTGTCACAACAGTCAAAGAAATTAAAGAAAAAAAGAAAACTGGGAAGTTTCTAACTGCTGTTGCTGTAGCTATTTTCCCAGAGAGTCTCAATTAATTTCCTTTAAGGCTGACAATAGTCTGTGTTTTCATTCACAGATCTCCAAGCACATTCGAAAGGCTGGGAATGTATCGATTTTTCTTCTTTACAGAATAACTGAGGAAAGATAAATGTTTTTCTACACAAACAAAGGAATCCTGCATTCTTATGGACAAGTACCTGGGTCAACTCAGTGCACTGTAATGGACCACACTTGCAGTGCAGTGGATATATGAGGCAAAGACCATCTGTATGACCAGGATTTCAGCCAGAGTATCTTTACACACTAAAAAAGTAAAAAAATACAGCTCTGTTGAGCAGTTATTATGTTGTGATTCTCAGCAGTTTAAAATGGAAATGGATGGGATGCTGGCTAAACTGGTGATGGGTTGTATGAATGTATATGAAAACAAACACATGGGGTAAAAGAGTAAAGATTTCTCACTAATCCATTTTCCTTTCAATCAGAAAAGGTGGCTTGTCAAAAAATGAAATTCATCTTGCACTTTAATCCACTTCAGTGAAATGTCTGAAGAGCAGGTTGCTGAGGTCCAGAATGATCAGAGAAAAACACAGAAGGGATTATATGCATGAAGGATCGTCAGAGCAGGGATGTTGAGTCACAGCTAATAGCCTCTGAATGAGGGAAGAGCCAAACCAGACAGTACCTTGATCCTGAGTTTATTACACTCAGTAGCTCTGAAGATTGAACCAGAATTATTATATTTTTCATATTTTATTCGTTTGTTGGGGTTTTTTTCACATTTTTTTTTGCAGTGCAGAGGATGGAACAAGCTGTGATTTTGTAATGTTTAAGGGTCCAGATGTGGCAACTTCCCAGCCAAAGTATTTTTCCCAGTATTTTACCCTGTTCTCTCTCTCTGTTGATCTCTTCTACATGCTACAGTACATCTGTTCTCCTTGGTTATTTTCACTGCAAGCTGGCAGGATTTGTTTCTCTTCCAACACGCCAAGTTAAAAAAATAAATAATCCTGCATTGTGTATAAAATTTGTTCCCATGAGACCAACCCTCTCCTAATGAAGTCAGTTCTATTTTTTTTATACACCAGATCATTTACTCTGAGATTATATTAATTTACGACTGGAATCACAATTGACACCTGGCAGTGCACTAAACAATTCAGGGCTTCCAATCTACATCATTAGATGCTCATGCTTTGCTGAATCTCTGCTCATTAAACTCCAAATCCTGTCTCCAGTGAAGTCTCAGCAGCTTGTTGGTCACTCGGGAGTTCCTTCCGAAATAAAGAGGTAGGGACACTCCACAAATACCACAAAAATGGTAGCAGCTGTCCAGATGCCTGTGCCTCTAGCTTCATCTATTCTGGCAGAAAAAGCTGGATGATATGCGTGGTGGTGGATTCATCATTTGTACTTGCCCCTTCCCTTGTTTGCACCAAATCCCTGATGCACGTTGGCAGATTCAGGCTTTAAAGATGAGCTGGAGATACCCATTACAAACATAGCCTTCGCCAATCAGCAGAGATATGTTAGCTATGGTGCAGGAAGAGCTATCACTTCCCACAGAGATTAGGACCAAAGGGAGATACTTCCAAAGCTATAAAACCCAAGGAATTTGATGGTGAGCCATAGAAATGTAGTTCTGGAGTCAAGCAGCTGCAGAAATCTGCTTTTCTGCCTTACTGCTTTACAAATTAGCTGTGGATGTAATATGTCTACAGCTCAAATCTCAACCATGGGACAAATCTGAGGGACATTCATGGAGGCTGGTACTGTTTCTGTACATATTTTGTGGTTGTGGAAAAAAGCAGATGCTATTTAATTGGAAAGTAACCTACCTGCTAGATAGGCCTAGTTAGATTTGTGGTCTAGTACTTGACACCAGTGATATTTTTTAAGGGCAGACCTCGCAGGAACATTGAATCATTTCCTCCAGCTGAGACAAGCTACTGAGTCAAGAGGTAACGTTGCTTTGACTCATCCAGCAGTTTTTGACTGCACACACAATACTGTTAGATTAAGTCTTACATGAGCCAATATAAAAGAACAACTTATATCAAGTTCAACTATAGGCTAAGAAGCTCCTTTCCAGCTCAACCTCTCTCTGGTGTTTTGTACCAGTGAGCAGATACATAAGTGATAGCAGAAGTAAAATTGGATGTGATTCATTTAATGTGTTGAAGTAATTCAAGTTCACAGAAGAAAAGGTAGTTGTAAAAAAAATATAGAAAACCAACAAAAAATTATTAAATATTGATTGCTAAAGTGAAGTGGGATTTGGAATGCAGAGAGGGGAAGTTTTGAAAACGCTTTCAGAAGCAATGGAGTTACTTGAGGACTAACGATTTTACACTGGTCACCTTCAGCCTTGTAAAACCGACATTTGCAGCAGGGAAGAAACAGGTGATGTTAATCGGAGAAAGTTCTTGGAAGTAGAGAGAATGGTATTTTGACTGGGTTTAGCAAAGGATCCATCACATGTAGGAAGTGAATTATTTTGTTTATGTGTTTGTGTGCCTGTGTATTTAAGAAATAACTATGATGAGTTGTGAGGAATTTGCTTTCTCCTGTAACATTCAACAATGACATTCAACATGAAAAAAATCAGCAATGCCAGTTCTTACAAAGACTGGATATAAGGAAGAAATATTTTACAATGAGGGTGGTGAAACACTGGCACAGGTTGCCCAGAGAGGTGGTGGGTGAAAGCAGAAGAAGGGTCACGATATGCAGCTTATTAACAGCAGCACTGTGGATAAAATATCTAGACTATGGAAAACAGAAGCAGGATGGTCCTGACATAATGAAAGTCACAAACTAAACCTTCAGATTGTGTTGATTAGGATTTTTGTTGACATAATCATATAGGACAGGCAGTGGTACACTCTACTCAGACTTCAGGGTACATGTGTGTCAGGCCATTTTATTTCTGTTTATCTTTTTTTTCTATATTAATAATTTTTTCTGCTCTGAGAAGGACCCCTCCATTCTAATAACTTTTTGAAGGACAAAAAGTCACAACAGGTATGTGAAGAACTTTAACATTCATGAGGAATGTTTCTTTATCCAAATTTGAAAACTGTTGCAGATAACAGATTTACATTTGAAAAGGAGAGGCTTATAGGGAAGAAGATTTAGTTGAGGCCAAAAGCCCCATCAGCTTTCTTCACTTGGGAATGCGTTGAATCCAATGTGTAGTCACTCTTTGTTGTCATGCTGCAGGCAACTCCTCTGCCATTTTAACTCCAGAAAATGTTTTTAAGTCTTTAACAGCAGACATGAAAACAATATGAAATTGAAAATAATTTTATGTTAAACTTCCTGGAATTGCCTGACTATAATTCCACCACTGATCCTGGTGGCTTGGGCTCTACGGTCTGCTCACTGCTTAAAGTATTTTTTGTGATTTTGTTATCACTGCCTTGCCCTGTGTGTCGTTACACAAAAGTCCTTTTGAAGCTCTGCCATGGAGCTTGGGCTCAGTAACAAATGAGTGAGGTTTTGTCATTTGTGTGCCAATATGACAGATACAATGGCATGCCTGCTTCTGTAGCCACTAGATCTGAAGACTTCCTCAGTCTGTGAATTGCTATTTTCCCTCAGTACACATGCTTTATTCATACACCTCTTACTGTACCCCCTGTCTAGTTCTTCAGGAATCCTCTTAGCAATGCACTCAGTTTCATCCCATACCTCTTCTTTGTCTGCACTAATACCCCTCAGTATGCATTCTTTTTCATCTTATCTTACCTTCAAATGCAGTTTTAATGTAATTTTCATATTTCATTGCTTCTTTATAATGGCAACTTAGCTAGTATAGGCTGGGGTGAAGTAATTGGACACCCTGGATAACATTAACATGTTTTTCAAGTTAGGTGACTCTCTAGGTCCATTTCCTTTTTATTCCTGTTCCATCTGTTGACATCATGATATCTCATCATTGAAACATAAAAACCTCCAATGGTGACAACGAGAAGAAAGGAGAAATAGAAGTGTTTGTTCTGGCCAGTTTGCATTCTTGTGTTCTTGTTCCTTTCATTAAAAGTACCTGAAGTCCCATAATGAGTGCAAAGGCTCTGTGTGTTTTGCCTTGTACAACCACAGACATCCTAAATTCATTTTCTGTTTGTTCATGGTTGGTTGGTTGCAGTGTTGGCAGGGGGTTGTTTATTTTGGTTTAGGTGTTTTTTAGGTTTGGGAACATTGTAACAGCTGAGGAAATAAGTAAGGAAAGAGGAGTGACACAGAAAGCCTTGCATTTAGGGATGCCTTTGGTCCTAAGGCTGTTAAATCCCAAAGACCTCTTTTAATGTCTTTGCATAGAGAGAGATGAATTTGTCAAGCATGGAAATACAACAGCAGCTTTTTCCTTACTGTTTCCTTGCACACTCTTTATCCGTTGTGCAGTTAAAATAGCTTCTTACCTTCACAAGGCCCAAAATCTTTTACTACTGTTTACTTAAGATTATGCATCTGGAAGAAATGCTTGGATATTTTGCAATATGTGTCCCCTTCTCTAAAATTTTACTTAATTGGCCCCCTCTGACCCCCATATCACAGCATTCTTATAGGTCAGGAATGAACAAATTACCTTAATCATGCAATTAAATTATCAGTATTTGACTCAATCCCTACATAGTCAATGGGACATAAGTACACACTTAAAGGTAAGGACATACTCAAAAGCTTTGCTAAATCAGGGACACAGTTAATGATGTTATTTCGTTCTTACTGTTTAAAAACAACTCCTTTTCATAAATCGTGTGATTAGACAGTACTGATACTCCTTTTTTAGTGACTGGAATAACAGGGAAAAATTCATTTTTGTTTTTTTCTTTTTTCTTCCTGTGCACTTTTTTTACATGTAGAATCCTCTCTTTGTGACTGAAGAGATGCATTACGATAGAGGCATTGATCCTACTTAATTTCCCTTCAGGTTCAACACAATACCTTGTTCTTTAAATGAATACCTCCTTTGAGCTGAGAAATGGTATGTTGATTGATATTATACTACCCCTGCTCTTGCAGTCACTGCTGTGTTTTTCAGGTCCTTGGCCTTGAGACATCTCTATAGATGAGAAAGGGTTATAATTTTAACATTTGAGCAACTTAGCCCACAAGTGGCTATCTCCTGCAGCATTGTGATCTAGGAGTAGGGAATAGTCTCCCAATTCATAAACAATAATGTATGTCTCAGATTAAACACATATCCAAGCATCATGACCTGTCAGTATTCGGATACGTGTCTTTTATTGCTGTTGTTGTTGTTGTTTTCTTTTCAGAAAGACAATCACTATACTCAAAATGCATAATTAAAAAATAATAATAATGTAACTCTTCTGCCAGAACTTGACTGGCAAGAAGATCTGGGTTCTAATGTGAAGAAATCATTATTAATGCACTCATTAGAGCCTCCACACAAAAACATGAGAAAACTAAAATAAGATTTCGGCTGCTCAGTGACCTAGTTTTCCCCAGTCTCAAGGATTAATTAGTTTAAGAAACAATATTTGTATTAAATGGAGAAAACAAACCACCAACAAGACAGATAAGCAAGGCAACATGTTATAATTCATAAATATTTTTCAGTCTTTCTCTCTGGGGAAGCAACTATTAGGCAATTCTGTAGCTTTCCATTTTTCCACTACACAGGAGGTCTGCAGGGATCTTCTTGGAACAATCCTGTGGGAGACAGTCATGGATAAAAGAAGGGTCCAGGAGAGTTGATTGATTTTTATGGATCACTTCCTCCAAGCTCAAGAATAATACATCATGATTTACAGGAAAGGAAGCAAAGGCAGCAGCATGCAGATGGGGGAGGAGGTCCTGACAAAAGTCTAAGATAAAAAGGAGCCATACGAGAGATGCAAATGGAGACAAGTCATCCAAGAGGAAAATAAGAAGCATTGACCGATCGTACAAGGGTGGTGTCAGTAAAGGCAAAGCCCAGGTGGAGTTGAATCCAGTGAGAGACGTGGAGAGTGACAAGAAAGATTTCTACAGGTATACTATCAGCAGAAGAAGACTAAGGAAACTGTGGAACTGATACTGATGGGACAGGATACCTATAACAAAGGTCAAGGAATTCAGTGACTTCTCTGTCCCATCCTTTACTGATAAGAAAGATGTTCAGGAATCCCAGGCCACTGAGAGCAAAAGGAAAGTACGAACTAAGGAAAATCTACCCTTGATGGAGGAAGATCAGGTCAGGGAACATTTAAACAAACTAGACATACAGTAGTCCATGGCATGTTACAGAACACACCCATAGATGCTGAGGCAGTTCACTAATGTCTGGGAGATGCCCCTCTTGACCATATTTGAAAGTCTGTGTCAGGTAGAAGAGATTGATGGAAGAAAGGAAATGTCAATCCTGTCTTCAAAAAGTATAAAAAGAAGGATCCAAGGAATTGCAGGCTGGTCAGCCTCACTTCAGTCCCTGGGAAGATAATGGAGTTAATAATTCTGGAAACCACTTTCAAACATATAAAGGACAAGAAGGTGATTGGGAGTGGTCAGCAAGGACATATGAAAGGGAAATCATGCCAATACAGGGGACAATGACATTTAACCTTGTCATTAATGACTTAGATAGTGAGGTAGGATGCACCTGCAGTGGATTTGCAGACAATACAAAGCTGGCAGGAGTAGACAATGCACTAGGCAGTTATGCCAACGTTCAAAGGGACCTTGGCAGGTTAGAGAAATGGGTTGATGGAAGCCTTATGAAGTTCAACAACGGGAATTGTAGGGTTCTGCACCTGGGAATACCTATGCAGATTTCTTCATGCCACTAGTAGAATTGTAAGTGTTATAGGGAGTTTTCTGAAGGGCCTGTAGTTTTGCAAGGGGCTTGAACTTCAGCATTAAGAAGGGAAACTGAGACTTCAGTTGCTAAGTTGGTTTTCCCAAACACCTGTGTCCCATTTGTGAAAGTAGTAGCTTTTAGATAGGACTACACATGAAGTAAAGAGAGAAGGATTTGCTGCTTCAGGGTTTTATGTAACAGAATTCTCCATATCGGTTGATTTGTACTAAATCTTGTAGCTTTATCATTGACTTTAAATTAGCCAGCTGTTGTTTCCTGCTGAACACTACCAGAAAGTGGCTGATTGCTTAGCAAATCCAGATTTTCTCTGAATAGGTTTAAAGAGATGAAGACATTCACTTGCAAACTTGCCTGTATATTTGACAAGTAATTGGCAGATCTTATTAATTGAGCAATGCTATTTTTCCTATCACAGGAAGAGACAATCTTCTCATCTGTGTCTGGTTGTGTTGCAACTTTCTTGCACCATTTCTTTGTTACCCTAAACAAGGAATGAATAAAGGAGGCACAGATTTCTGATTGCTCTTGACAAAATCAGAAAGATAAAACACTGAAGCACTTCATAGAAAGAGGGAGACACTGTTTCAAGGGCAAACTTTCTGATATACATATATGTGTGTGGCTGTCTATAAATTATATAGCAGAAAGCTTACTAACAGCATCTAGAAATGTTGTAACTTGCAGTGAGACTTTAATACCATTGAAACTAGTGGCAGAATTTCTATTGGTTTCTGTGTTGCCATAATGTCATTCATAGACAGGAAAAAGTACAAATGTCCTTCTCATTTGCTCATAAGGATCAATATGCAAAAAAACATGTAAATACATGAAAAATTAATTAGTATTTTCTTTCACCTTGGCATTTCACGAACCAAGATGGATCCCTTCCCTCCTGAAACATTGTATTGATTTTTCCTAGTCTTAGTAAATCTTAAACTGATACAGTTAAGAGTGTAATAAGCCTTGGGCTACATCCAGTAAAAGATGTATGTATGATAAAAAGGGCTTAGTTAGAATTTGGGCACCTAATTCCAAAGCAGTGGAGTAAAAAGCCATATGCACAGCTGGTCTTTTCTCCTCATCATCCACACTTCTGTTGTTCAGATGTTATTTTGTTTTTCACTATTTTAGACTATAAATTCCCAAATTAGTTTTCTGAGCTATAGGCTGGAGGTGACGTGAATTTAGTTGTTCAGCTAGCTGTCTGAGCTTCCTCCTGAAGGCATTTTCTTCTAAATTAAGACAGTTATCATATAATTAATTGTTTTCTGCACTTTTTTGGTGGTGGTGGTAGTGTTTGCCTGTCTTTTATTGGCTTTTGAGACAGCTGAGTAGCTCAGACTTAAAAATAGAGGTGATGAAAGGCAATCTGGATCCCCAAGTTCTATATCTAGTCGCTGTCAACAATTCTTAGAGTGAATTTCTACTGTTGTTCTGAAAATTTAGAAAATATTTAAAAAAAAAAAAAAAAACAAACACCAAAAAAGCCCCAAGAAACCAAATAAAAATGGAAATGATAATTCAAGTTTAGAAGCATTTTTATGTCTTGTCTGTAGAAAACTTCATCAATGCAAGTCACAGTTTCCACATTCTAAACTGAAATTTGCTTTGTCTTCATAGAATTATTCAGGTTGGAAAAGACCCTTGGGATCATCGAGTCCAACCATCTACCCTACTCTACAAAGTTCTCCCCTACACCATATCCCCGAACACCACATCTAAGCGACTCTTAAACTCATCCAAGGATGGTGACTCAACCACCTCCCTGGGCAGCCTATTCCAATACCTGACCACTCTTTCTGTAAAGAATTTCTTCCTAATATCCAGTCTAAACCTACCCTGATGCAGTTTGAGTCCATTCCCTCTTGTTCTATCACTAATTGCTTTTGAGAAGAGACCAGCACCAACCTCTCTACAGTGTCCTTTCAAGTAGTTGTAGAGAGTGATAAAGTTGCCCCTCAGTCTCCTCTTCCTCAAACTAAACAGTCCCAGCTCCCTTTTGCTACAACATGGTTATTTCTCAAGTCTCTCTCCACCATTACTCACCAGCAAATTCATTGGAAGATATTCCTAATCCTCCTTTCTGATCCTTACTCAGTATCCATGATTCTGTCCCCTTCATTTCTCTCTTTATAATTTTTTCTTCATCTATCCATATCACAAACAATACCATGTTTATGATACTAATTTACAGATTAACTTTACCAGAAAGCTTTGTTTCTGAAATTTTATGCAAGTAGATTTCTGATGCCTGTTGTCCTTTGGCTCTGTGCTTCACAGTTGTGTTATCCTCTGTCTAATAAATTGTCCATTATAGCTGATGCTTTTCCTGTACCTGGCGTGGGATCACTATTTTACGTCACTCTTCTTTATTCATTTACTGTTTTCATGAAACTTCTTTGTCCTTAATATCTTTGAGACCCTTTCCCTCTCTCACAGATGGTTGAAAATGAAAATTAAGTTTCAAAGATATTTAGAGGGAGGACAAGGGAATGACAGATAACACACATGCTGATTATATAGGTTTCATTTTCCTAGGAAATAGGTTTAAAAATATGACTGTTTTGAAAATAAAAAAATTAAAATCAAAACATCACAACATTTTCAGTAAACCTAAATTAATATTTTCAAATGAGCAAAGTTCTTTAGGAAATATAAGTATAAATATTTTTAGCTATGTGGTAGTAGTAGTGAATTATTGCACCTTAAAGATACAAAAAAGAAAGAAGAATATGGGAGAGGTAGCAGCAAATCCAATCATGAAACTATATTTAATGAGAATTATTGCATACTGTAAGTTGTGTTTTTGCAGGGGTGTCTACACAGAATTCATGGTACCTATAACTACAATCTATGATCTGTCGATCCTTCTATTTTTGGCACTCTGTAGTCCCACCATTCCTTCTAAGGATGCCTAATGATGCTTCTTGCTGGCTGCTGGCTTTGATGTGTAATCCATTTGTTAAGCAGCTCTTATATTTGCCTATTCTATAATATAATAGGTTACTTTGCTGTGGGATTTTTTTAGCTTTCCACCTTTATGAGATCTATGGTTTGCCCAACAACTTCATTACATGCCTTTTTATCTGGAGTGTGTCTTTTCATCTGGGTACAAACATTCAGCTGGGCTGGAGCTTGTTTAGCCTCATTGCTCCACTTGGGATTCACTCCTCCCACTTCACCCCTTCTCACTTTAATTTAGTAGTCATATTTATCATTATATTTATGTCTCATGGAGGCTTTTGATGCACTTCAGGAGGAGGTGATGCTACTTTTAGCACAGTATTTATCTGATAGCTTGTCTAGACCCGGATGTTAGGTGAAGTTTTCCCCTTACTGAGGGTTGTTCTACATTTGCAAAGGCAGAGGCTGGTTTAGGTGGTGAGAGGTCACCTTTGCCACACTACTCATCTCTGATCCGGATTTCAGTTTTTCTTGTGCTGATTGGAATTTTTGCAGTATGTTTATTTGTTCTGTGGCTTATAGATAAGTCATGTTTTCTTAAGTATGGATGACAAGCTTTTGCCAAGGCCTGATTTTGCTCTTAAGCGAATCAAAGTTGCTTTGCAAGCGATAATGCTGCTTGAAAAATGAGCAAAGCATACCTAAAAAATATCTTCCACCTTAATGTCCATGTAGAACAGATACTCAAAGGTGCAGCTTCATGTATTTGGGACTGTATGTGATCAGTTGTAATGCAGAAACCTGCCACTTGAGGATTGTGAGAAATGATGTGCTAAATGGCTCATTGCCAGGAGCTGTGCGTAAATATTGGATTCAGGTCAATAGTAACCACAGATGTTATTTTAGAGGGCATGGGGAAATTGTGAGGGTAGACGATAAGAAGAAATTTAGAGCTGATTAAAAGAAATGTCTGACTAGCCTATGAAATTCATGATCACAAGAGAGCAAAGAAAGAGTTTGCAATTAAAATTAAAGGAGACCAATTTTCTGTCAGAAAAGAGACTGACCCAAAAGCTGGGATATGTGTCCCTCTCCAGAATGTAGATATAACAGACTTCTTAACTATTTGGCGCATTTCTTTTTCCAGCTTTCCAAGAGTAGGACACATTCCTGTCTGCTTTCCAAAATCCTTTTGGCAGAACTTCTAAGAATTTCTTCTAGGTTTGCATTTAAATTCACGTTTCCAACCAATGTATCGTTCTCTCTTTCTTGTATACTTACTCTATAAACACTAAATCTTCCACAATCCTCAGATTCAGCAAAGATATATTATGCATAAAAAGGTAATTAAATTAATGCTCTCAGAATATCCACACTGAACAAAATTTATCAACAAGTACTTTAAGAATGGCATTACCCTTCTACAGTGTGACGGTTTATTAGATTTGTGGATTGCAGCACAATTCTCCAGGTCAGAAATCTTTTAAAGGGCCATAAATGTCCCCCTGCTGTCTGTTTTGAAAAGAGCACTTTCCTTGTGCTTAAAGGAGATCCGGGAGGGTGTTTCCATAAAATGTGAAGACATGGCAGGACCTAAAATCAGCCCTTCAAAGAAGTGTAATGTGAATGGCAACTGCTCCTGGTGTCATGTAGTCTCACAAATGGCTGTCTAGTACATGTTGCCAGGCAGATAAGGGTTCAATAAAAGACATGGTCAAACCTCTAATACCTCAATGCTTTATTTTGATATTTTGGTGTATTTGAGTCAGCACAATCAAGATTACATATTTTTTGAGTAATAAAATATATACACATACATTTCCACTAAGGAAAAAAATAGGTACAATACTATGGGCTTTTATTGATTAGTTTGACACGTCAGTCCAAAGGAAGAGAAAAATTGTCTTTTGTCGTCTACTTGTCATGTTTCTGTTGATGTGGGTTGAGATATTTATTATTTCTGGTTTATGCAGTAAATAATTGATATCATTACACCATAAGCTTTAAATTTCTGTTCTATTGCAATCCACTTTTTTCAGCCCCAAACTTGTTTTGATAGTCTATTTTTCTCTATCTTTTTATTTTAAAAGTCTGAGCATTTTCATTTCAAACTATAAAGAATGATAAAAGAACGTGATTTGTTAAGATAGTTGGGAATATTTGGAAGGAAAAATCAGTAGCTGATTTACTTTAAATATGAGTCATGTTTTTTGTTATATTTCTTGTGTCTGTATCTCTATGGTAGCTTTTGTAACACCTGAAGGATAATTTGATCTAATAAGCTATTTTTCTTCCAGAAGTTGTTTTATCTTCCGTTCTCCTTCTCCTTCTCCTTCTCCTTTTGTTCTTCCTTCATGACAAACACGGAAGGACATGGCTCATACATTGTGTGTCACACATTGCTTCTTATTCTCTTTGATAGAGAGAGTAAATATCTACTGTTTAAACTCAATAACTGTGTTAAGGTAAATTAGACTGAAAGGAACAAACCATTTCTCAGTGACTTCTATAATAATGGAAAACATCTGGTTGGGTCACAGCCCACACATTCCACTAGCAAATAGTGCATGTCAGGTCAAATTGGAAGCCAAATACACCATGCTTTTTGAGACAGGCAATACAGCAGATAAGAAAGCACTTCTTTAGGGATAAGGTTCAGATGATGAGACTTCAGGAAAGGTAGATGAGACGGTTTAAAATGTTGCCTGCTAGTTTCTAGAGGGAGTCCCTGTGTATCTGAAAAGACGGCAGTTGTACTGCAAGCTCTGGAAAGGAAAACAGAGTTAAATACTGCCAAGGTCTGGAAAGTTGAAAAAGTAAGAGAAGAACTTTGCAGCACAGAAATGAAAAAAAATCACATAAAGAAGTACAAGATCCCATATGCTGATGCCATTCCTGACCCATTTTTTTCCAGCTTACTCTTAAAAATGACGATTACACAAGAGTATCCCAGTGCTTCACCATTTCCACCTTTCACCAGTTTTCCAATGTCCAATGTTTGCCCTCCTAACTAGAGCAGACATGGCCAAGAGTTATGTCTTTTATATTAGCTCTTATATTCCAGGTGTGTTTATGTCTACTGTCAGTCTTTGTTCTTCTAAACTAAGCAGTCATGATTTCTGTAACCTTTCTCACATTTCATATCCTCAAGGCCTCTGATTATTCTTGTTGCTCACCTCAGACTGTTTTCTAACATTCCCACATCTTTTCTCAATTTTTTTTTCCCCAAAGTTGAACACATAAATGAAGACTCATCATGTGAATTTTATTTTACAAATAAATAAGAGGCCATCAAAGCTCCATAAAAATGAACAGTGTTCAGTTCAGTTACCCACACAGGTGTCTAGAACCAGCTTAACCAATCTAACTTAGTCATGAAGAGATCAGATTATTTCAAATAGAAACTCCCAGCACTGGCCTAAGAACATATCTTTGCCTGATGTAAATTGGCATAGTGCCATTAAGCCAATCTATTCAGTGAAGCACTTTTGATTTATAGCAGTTGAACAGCTTGTTCACAACTTTTTTGGCATTATTAATGCTTACAATTGTTCGGGAAATGTACATAGGCCAACTGAACTAAATCCCAGATGAAAGAAGGAAAGGGTATTCAAAATGACAGGGATACTACATTTATTATGGCAGTGTCCCTCAAACCATTCAAAGAAATTCTGCGTGTCAGAAATTCCATTATGAACTCCAGTTTCTGGGTTTAATACCATGGTTATTTCAAATTGCCTGGGTTTGAAACCTGAAATATATGTGTCAATCTGTATGAAACTTTCTTTAATTTAAAAAATGGTCTAAAACAGTCTTTGAAGAGTGCAGGGCACTCTTCTTGTTTGCTTAAAGTGGGCTTAAGACTTTCTTCTTGTCATATCCTAGATCAATAATAGTGTTCCGCTGTCAGGTAAACTATAGAGGAAGTGAGCCCTTCATCCCTTTCAAGTCTTTACATTCTCTTCCAGTTAGTGACACTGCAAAAAAAGACAAAGGGCAATAATAATATGTTTGACAGTGTTCAGAGGGTTAATAACTTTTGCACTTTTGTGCATCATTACTGTAACATCTGAGCAGCACAGACTTTAACGTCTTCAGATGCAGAAACCTTGGTGTTTGGAGATCTTCAAGAATGTACACAGAGTCATCCAGTGAGTTCCTCATCACAGAGCAGCAATTTGGAAATTTTTTTGACTCATGGGTGCATCTAACCTAAGGCATCTAAGGCTATATATCTATAATATTGGAATCAGGGAGTAAAGTATAGTTGATGGAGACCAAACAATGTAGACTGACATACGTCTGCACATGTCTTGAACATTCCTACCAAGAAAAAGAATTAGTTCACTCAACTTGAACTATTGTATACACAGCGTAGGTCGAAATGGTTGAAATGGGTTCCTTTTGGGATAAAGATCTTACTTTCTGTTGTGCAAACTGATGGCAACCTATGATAGTTGGCAGAAGCCATGTGGTTTTACACAAGATAAATTACTGTCCACAAACATTAACATTTACTAGTATTTATTATTTATGGCTACTTGTATTTATTATTTATCTCTATAGCCAAGTGTTTCCTGTGCGTTTTCCTAGACAAGGCCACAGTGCTTGGTCCTTGCCCTAAGGAACTTACAAACTCATCTGCAATTACTAAGAAGTCTGGAAATTACTAATTTTGTGCAAGAGGCACTGTATAGTCCCCAAAGAGCTTCATGAAAGAGGCAACAGAAATTGGAAAATTACTAATCCTGAACCATCAAGTATTTAATTCTTAAGTGAAGTTATATGTGCCTGTGTGTGGCAATTAACTCTTTTATGGAGGTTGTTTTTTTTCAGCTAGAGCAAATCTTACCTATAATTTGGAAAAGTTAAGCAGGCTGTGATTGCTAGCATACCCATCAACAATACACAACCATCTCCCCTATTTTAAGCTTCAGAAGACAAAGTGAAAGAAGCAGAGAAGTGTTTGGTTCCACACAGATACCTGACTATGATACCCTAACTAAGGAATAATGGATCTGTGCTCTTATCTCACTGGCATCAGAGTAAAGTCCATGACACAATCAGGTTTGCAAAGATCACTTGAGATTCCCATAACATTTCACAGACTATATTACAGGGTGGAAAAAAAGCAGGACTCAACTTTCTAAAATCAGCCTAGCCCTTTTGAGGAGGTTCTGGCTAAAGGGATGCAGAATCTGTGGTCATGTTTCAATTTTCATTAAGTCACCGGCCTGTGAAAGAAGTAAACATACATGGGGTTAAAAACATTAATTTTTGCAACAGAGGAAAAATTCACATTCCCAGTCTATGGGTGAACCCTTCAAACAAATGCAGGAATATGCTAAAGTATGAGAATAAAACTGTAGCAATATGGTCAACCACAGGCGCTCTGAATTTACTAAATTATATTTTATGACAATTGATAATTCTATAATTTGTAGAGATGGGGTTTCATTGTATTTCCACTGTTCAAATATATAAATACAAAAGACAACTCATTGCCACATAGAATGTCATTACAGAAGACTAAGAAAACAGTAATTTATTTGGGCCTGAATGAGAACAAAGGAAATCATTCAGTGTAAGTTAACTCTGTTTTGTTTAATAATGAGGTCACACACTGCATTGTCTCTCTTTTTCTCTTCTTTCTTGCTATTTTTGTTTTTCTTTCTCGCTCCTCACATAATAAATACAAAGACGTGTAAATTGAGCCAAAGTCTTGATTACAGTGGGTAGATTGTGGTAAACAAAGTTGTGAGACAATGTTAAACAAAGGCATGAAATATACTGTGACACAGAAAACACATCACGGATGTAGATTTTTTCAAAGAAAACGTTAAAAGTTGACATAAATCAATTTCAGTTGGATTCCTCCACAATAAGGACATTTAAATATAGTCAACTAGGCGTTAGTAGTATTGCAATTTGGGAAGTGATAACACAGTATGAGACTGAACACAAGCAAGGTGGGAACTGATGACTAGAGGAACATTAAGCAAACTACAGGAATCTCCCTTGTTTTATAACAGGAAGCTTGGCCAGAAAATTCATGAGCAAATTACTCATCCCCTATGCAATGTGTATTGATTTGTTACTTTGTTTTATTTAATATGACAATAAATTAACGTATCTCAAATAACTGGAACAGTATAGGTTTTCACTTATTACTGCTTGTCCATATAAAATTGCTAGTTTAACAAATGGATCAAGTTTTATATCCATTCTATAAATAAGGAACTTGAGCACAGAAAGCTGAAATATGATCTTATACTGCTGCCAAAGGCCCAACAGAACCTTAAGTAGTTATATTTAACCTAATTTTGGTCTAGCAGAATATAGACTGTTTTTTTTCATGTTTACATAGCTTTTGACTGCAGCATAAACAAATTGTTTGTGATTTATGGCAGAAGATACCCATAAAACTTCAATAGTCTAAAAATCAGATGTTTATTTTAAGCTTATCATCAGCGAAGAGGGAGACTAGTACATCCCAAGTGCTAGTCAGTTCAATCTAAATCATCCTAATCTTGTACTTTAGCAATAGAGTCACCTATCATTTACATGCCTTAAATTAGTTGTCTCCCCTCCCCTAGGAATTTAACCTATATTTTCTAAGTATATACCTGAGTAAACTGTGTTTGTTTCTGGCGGCAAGCTCTCCAACACACTGTCATTCTCCATATTACTTATGGATGCTTCAGGGCTGAATGAAATTTGGGGGAGGAGAGTTTTTCTACAGCGCTGCTGTGGCTTCCCTGTTGCATTAACAGGGCACATCTCAGGTGGCCCCAGCAAAGGGGCTTCCATGCCTTTGGTTCCTGACCTTTCCCCATTAAAATGGCCTCTGCAGCTTCCAGCGAGGTGAAGGGAAAACTGTTTCGTGTGGTGTAAAGTGTGAATTAAATAATGCAATACACCAAAATGCCTGCCCCTTGACCTCTCCATCTTCAGTGCCCTGATGCCATTGCATGAATTTTAAATGCACACAATTTCATGCCCAGCTCAATCACAGTTTTCTCATATACGAGGTACAAGCAAATAGTCTAATAATTTATTTTGATTTGATACTACATTCGTGAAATATCACAAACTATACCATTGCTTTCCTCTGCAGCTCAGTTCTTGTTGCTTATTTACATAAACCACCATCAAAGTGTGTCAGGGAAAGTCAGGCTGACTATTATGGGAGTCCAGACAACCAGTTGGGATTTGGACACCTGCTTGTATGTGCTTAAAGTTAGGTGAAATACACTGCATTTTAGGGCTTGATTCTGTTGCCAAAAGGCATATGTCTAGTGCCCTGGAGCACTTGGAATACCAGTAACAGGGCTGGCAAATGTCACACCTGGTGTAACTTGGGGGTGCCCAAGGGTGCCTGAAATATTTGTGTTGGTGCATGTGATACAGGACCTTCTGTAGTGGCAGCTGGAGACAAGGAGGGACATTTTGAACATCCATGTCTAAAACTGGACAATCCTTGTATTCAGCAAGTTATGGACATGATTCCTATGACCAAATATTAGTGTTTACTTTAAGATATTGTGACTTATATCACAAACATTGTCTTTATTGACCAGCCAATAAAGACTGACTCCTCCGAGTACCAAGGAAGTCAAGAAGGACTTGCAGACAACTGCAGTGTAGATGACCACATTTAGTCACTCAAATGAATCCCATCTCAGCAATTTAGATATCAGACTTCCAGATATGAGAAGGAATACTCTTTCCTCAAAAGGCAAGAGCCAAATATGCAAACCGTATTGTCAAAAAGAGGAATATGCTGAGTTAATTATTTTTAATTCTCAGTCCCATTTCCTTCAAATGCCAGTTGAATTTCACTGAGTCTCAAATGTGTCTAAGCATTTACTTTCCTATGCAGGCACATCATTGCCTGTTAGGGTTGTGAGTAAAGAAAACCAACTGTGCAATATAAGATTTGGTGCCTAAATGTTGTTCAATCCAACAGTCTGTGATGAACTGTTCTTTACAGAGGCTGCCCCTTTCCTTGAAAGTATTCATTCACCTTTCTCTTTGAAGTTTCCTAGTGAAAGACAAAACACCTGGATCAAACAAAAGATTAATGGAATCCTCTCAGTGGACTTCAACGGTGACTTGATAAGGAATGGGTGAAGGATAGATACCGGACACTTCCTGAACAGAGTTTGAGTGAAGGCTTTGGCATGTAACTCTGAATTATTGCTTGCTTAAAGGCTGATCTCTTTCAGAAGATAAGAATAAAAGCACTTATAGCACAGTACATTTGTATTTACAGTGGCCTAAAGAAGGCAGAGAGGTGTCATATGCTTATGCCCTGTTTCTGTAGGAATTCACGTACAGGTGGACAGGAGTCTCACCGTGCATGAGAAGCAAACATCCAGCTTGCAAACCAGAGCAGTCAGGCAGATGTTAACACAGGGCAGCCAGAGTCCCTGAGAGTGGAGCACTGCAGCTGTAAAGGCCCGAAAGCAGGGGGTCACTGAGTGTGGAAACTGGACACATTTTCTGTATTTAAAAGTCGGAGTATTTATACTGTAATAAAGAAATTTAGTGTATTCATTAGCAAGCTTGTGATGCAGTTACCAGAGGGAGACAGAGAGACACTATATGAACATGAGTTATGTGCATATATATACACACACATATATAAAATATGTCCATGTATATATAGATATACTGTGCTCATTTTCTACATATCTGTTTTTCAGACAACACAATGAAGCTCCTAATTAGCAAATCTGACAACAGTTCTTCTTCCATATACTTTCTAGAGGCTGTCTCTAACCAGGATTGCATTTTAAATAATAAGCAGTAACTTTCCACTCTACTGGCTAAGCATATTAATTTTTACAGAATCGATTTTAAGCAAGCGAGTATATGTAATTCACACTTTTTTTAATAGTTGAGGATTTTCTCTAAGAAGTTTTGTGCAAAGATTGCTCTGTGACAGATCATCTGTGTTTATGGTATAAATTAATGTGAGTGTTGAGTTAGCCATTGTAATTATACACCTTTGAAAGACAAAATTGTGAAAGATAAATTTGGCATATTATATGAAATGGCTTTTAATTCTTGATCCAGTTGTATATTGTTAGAAATCCAAATTTTTACACTTATTTTTTTCAAAAAGAACATTTTGGAATAGAGGGCAGGGATTTGGGGTGTTGGTAAAAGTTGTGTCTGCTGTTAAAAATAGTTTAAGGTACTCATCTGTAATTGCACAAACCTCATAAATTTTCTACCATTTGAGAAATGATACTGATACTGCTGCTGAGAGAAGAATCTTGATTGTGTTGATTAACTTTTCCAAGGCACTATGGGCCATATGCCATTACACTGAATTGTAATTTACTCTGAGAGTAAGTTCATTGATTTTATTGTGACTGCTCAAAAACTAAAGTAATATGCTGTATGACTTGCACTCCACTGTTGGTTGATTATTTAGCTGTTACTATAATCTAGGAGTATGACTTTTGCTCCAGGCTGGGTATATAGCAGCTTAAAATCACAAATAGCCATTGAACATTTTAAGGAGTTCCTTACACTTCCAGGATATGATCCAAAAGAAAAAAAAAAGAAAAAAAAAAAAAACAAAAACAAAAGTAAAGAAGATTATGATCTCATTTATCATCATGGGAGTTTTTGCATTTCATATTTTAAGGAAAGTTCAAAACTTCTCTCTGCTCTACTTTTTGGCAACAATAACCAGATAATAAATTATGCTTTGGGTATCATCATGCTTTTGTTCTCACTGCTGACCAGGTCTGCAGCAGAAGCAACTCTGAGGCCACAATCAATTCTGAAAACCAAGAGGGAAGCTGTCATTTTACTAATAGCTAGGTGTTTGGCCCAGCAAGCACCTTACGAGCTTAGACCCAGCAGCACTTACAGGCTGATGCAAAGATGAGCAAGACAGGTTTTGCACCAAGTTTCTGTTGACTGGCTGCCCCAGTTTCATTAAAGTCAAGAGAAGAAAAATAGAGTTGAAACTCAGGTGGATTCTCCAAGTATTTTTGCTCTTTTCACACACTAAAAACTGTCTTTCTTTAAAACCTGTCTTCCTTTAAAACCTGTCTTCCTTTCACTCTTCCCCAACCAAATCTGAAATGATAATGATTATTTGCCCTGTGGTATTTTCTGTTAGAAAAAAAATCCCACATCCGTTTTTAGTCATGTATATTATTTTCTTTGTTTTTACTAAAGTCTTTAGCAGTTAGATTTTTTGGAGTTTCAAAAAATTTCTGTTATCCTCTGCAAATATCTTCTTTACATCTATCAGACTGTACCTGTGCCATCTTTAAAGTGTCTGCTGGCAGAAAGGTGTAGACATCTTGCTAAGATATTATTTTGTAAGAAAAGCAGTGAAGGTGCTCCTCCTCTGGGAGGCTTTACTTGACTTTTTTTTTTCCCTGAAGCTTTGTAAGATGGCAGAAAACTTAATGAAGACTAACAGATCACTTTTCTTGAAAGTCATGGGATATCCTCCTTTCCCTGTATGAGACAGTGTGTAAACAGGGATACTAAGATGTCCAAGGCACTTTTTAAATTGGTAATTGTTCCATTCTGTCATTATGCCTCTATAACAAAAAGCCATTTTGAAGTTTTTCTGTCTCCTGCACCGTATCATNTTTGGTGAACAGTGACCTTGAGATTGTATGTGGGACTGGCATTCACATGGTTGGCCAAAGCTCTAGTGCCACAAACTACAGACAAGTTCAATTTCAACTCTGTGTTTTTTTCACCTTAAATCCTGAGTAAAATTCTTATAAATGTCTTCAAAGAGAGGATGTCACTTTCCTTGCTTTTTTCTTTAACGTTATGAATAAATGAGCTTTTATTTCTCCCTTCATCTGCTAGGCTTATTTTGGGATGTTTTATAACTTACAAGGAAATATTGAGTAATGGAATAGAAAGTCATACATAAAGATTATAAAAATTAAACACCTCAGTCTGAGAATAAGAAAAATAAAACTCTTTTTGGTTACCAGTCAAAAGTTATTTAGGACATTATGATCAAATATATATATATTTTTAAATATATTAAATATGTCAGAAACAGCTTACAAAGACAGAAATATAGACAGAAAATATTTTTTTTAAATTTGGCTAAAGATTTTTGAGGACTAAGATTTCAAGAAAAAATTATTTGAAAATAAAAAAGCCAATATATTTGTTAAAAACATTATTATGAAAGAAAAAATGTTATAATTTTTATTTGGGAGGTAGGTTATACAGAGACGTTCATTTGGGAAGCCAACACATCAAACTCCATGACATCTGGGCTGTGATTCATGTGGAAATGAAAGGAAAGGAGGAATTCAGGAAAACAGATGCAGAGGAGTCACTGGGTTGCCATATTAGTATGTTTGGTGCCTATATGCCACACCTTCAGGACAGTTATTGTCTGAAAAATAGTAATTAAAATAAATACCCTTGAGAATTCAAGGGTATGGAAAGATCATTCTATGGGTAGGAATCCGAAGGGATGATAGCACAAAAATCCAATCTGGCAAAATATCTTGGCTCTCAATGACAGATTCTGTATTACTGAGGAAAAGAGTAGTCTTGCGGTTACAATCCAGGTCTAGGCAGCAGAAGATACGGGTACGGTGTTCAGGTCTGCAAAACGTCAGTAGTATTTTGTGTTGCTTTCCTTTGTGCTTCTGAGACACCCCTCGCTCTGGCGCACCAGCTGTCACTTGCTGATAGTCTGACACTTTTTTTTGCATTATTAGGAGCTAAGTGCTAAATGCCATGATTCCAGATTTGCTATTGTATCTGTCACACGGACCTAAACCTCACAAATAATGCAGTCCTCAAATGTGAGCTTTTTGAAACTGAGGTCATCTAAGAAAGCCGCATTTTAAAGGGATTTTTTTTGTTGTTGTTTTCTTCCCAGGGAGAGGCTGTTGAAATGAAGCATGTTTGCTTCCAGAGAAATCCTACCAAAGCAAAATTACAGTACTGCTCACTTTTAAATTTCACAGCAAAGTAGCACTTAAGGCTTATTGCAGTGCATTAGATTTAAAACCAATTAAGTACAATGCTAAATCAGTGTAAACCACATTTCTGAATTTATCTACAACATAATGAATAACATCTGCATCTGCAAAGAAAAGATTTATACTGAGCAACAAAACAAAATGTGTTGACAATCTGAGCAGTTTTCATTCCCTTATGTCGTATGTCTTCATTATTTGGTAAAGCTTTACTATAATCCCTCATTGTTAGAGCAGTAAAAGGTGAAAAACACCCAAATCGCAACACATTTAGGTGTTCATTTCCTCTTCTCAGCAAAGGTACATCTTATTTACCTCAGGAGCTTTTCTAATTTGAAATCTGCTCAGGATTTGACAAGGATCACCTTTCTGCAGGCATGTTGGAGGATCAAGGATTATCTTCTGACCTCTGATGGACATTTCTAGTACTGCCCTCCCCAGAAAACTGACTTTCAGTAAAGAAAACCTGCTCCATTTATCTTCCTAGATGACAACAGGCAGAAATTATGACAAAGGGAGCCAAAAGGCTCCAATGCTCTTTAAGGGACCAAATGCCACTTTTGACAGAGCTGAGCTTCCTTACTAAGTCTGCCTGAAGTTTCATGTGTGACCTTTCGCAAATAACTTACACACTGATCTCGACAGGGTTTGCACAAATCTGTTTTGCAGGGTTGACTCTTAAAACTTGCCTTTTTACAGTTCTCCACTCTTAAAAGAAGGTAGGAATAATAGTCTATTTTACTTTCTTGGCTTGTAAAGCTGGTAATTCTTATTACAGACATGTACAGCACTTGAATCAACAGAAAGGGGGCTTTGGTCTAGGTTTCTGAGCCCTGTGACGCAGGAGTAATCATTTCATGTTTATGGCTGCTTTATGAATGTGCTACTGACAACACTACAGACTGTCCTCTTTATTGATAACATACATACTATAATGCACAGCAAAACAGCAGAAGCTGCCACTGCTGCTGCCTTTCAGCTCTCTGGCAGCAACATATCTCTTTGGGTAAAAGAACAACCTTATTCCCTTTTAATTTTCAATGTTTTTTGTGATGGAGACCACAGAAGGAGAGCTGTTCTTAATGGCGATAGTTTCTGTGAGACAGAAGCTATTGTCCACAGAGATGTCACTAGTAAGAAACTATTCATAAGGATACTTCTGTATTTTAGGGATTAGGCTTTAGTGTTCATACAGCAGAGCCATGAGTCCCAATCTCAAAGAGGCTTTCGGTTAATAATGTCCTTATTTATTTTTGAAGTTGGGTCCTGCTCCTGTTGTTATGAGCCTGTAATCCTCTCATGCTTCTAGAAAATGCAGCGCCCGCTGATGATAATTGAGCTGCATGAGGATTGACCAAAAATTGATGTGAAATTTTATTGTAAAGCTGAAGTCCTTCATCCCTGGTACATGTGGAGTTTCTATTCTTCAGTACTGGGATATATCTCAAAGTACACAGTCGGAGCTTGTGTTGTCTTGGCATGAAGCAGAAGATGTAATGACAACAGCATGTTCATTTAGCAGTCTATTCCTCCTGGATGGCATTCTGTACCAAAAATGTATGACTGAAAAAAAAATTACACAGTATTATGGCACATCTGATACCTGTGAGGCAGTTCTGAATATGCAGAGTCCTAGAGCTGGGGAAGGGGACTACAAATCCTACCAACTAAAGTGGCGAAAATGGAATTAAAATAATAGTGTGTTATCTACCACGTGGTAATTATGCCTGTGACAACAGATCTCCAGGATACCTGTGTCCTTCTGGAGCTGCAGCCAGACGTCAGAAAGGTTGTTTCATGGCATCTGAAATAGCTATGAATGCCCACATTTTGGCACACAGATTCTGTCTACAGTGTCTTGATTGAGAACCGAGGCGGTTCTCAAGCCAAGGAAATGAAGAAAAAGAGGCCAATGAAACTCAGCAAGCTAAGAAGTAAAATTTATCAATGAAACTTTGGGGTGGATTTCCTCACGGGACACTGCCATAGGAAGAAAAGCAGTCCCCCTTTTGAAGAGACCGTTTTATGTTTTAGCCCTGCCACGCTGGGTTGTGCTTTTGCTGTGAAATCTTGTTTGGAAAGCACCCAATGGGGTTCTAATGGCTTTCATGAAAAGCTGTACACTCTGTGCTTATCCTCTGCAAATATGCACTCAGGCCATTGGCCAAAAAAAAGCTTTTTTCTTCTGCACCCAAAAGGGTCTCCTGTGGCCTATGAACAGGTCTGTCTCTCTCTGCTAATCCATTCTAAACCTTACTAGGGACATCGTTTCTTTCTTAGGTTTGAATGGGGAGCAGAAATTTACTTTTCCAGTGAGGTGGTTTTTTTTTTTTTTTTTTTTTTTTTTTGAATTGCACTGTGTTTTATACCACTGGGGCTTAAGAATACCTTCATCTACCAATATCAGGTAATTGCCACTGCAGCAATTTGCTACTATAGAACTGAGCAGCTGGAAGGTATTGATGTCTTGATAAAAGGTTGTTATTTGTGTTAATTTTCCCTCCCTCCTTTTCATTTTTGGCCAGCCAAACATGGTATCATGTGCCATTGTTAATGGGTATGTTACCTGAAGCTGTTACAAAAGTCTATGCCAAGATCATCCCAATGAATTGAGGAGTAACGTAGTTTTAATTTTAACTCCAATTATATCCAGGAAGATTAATTGTTAGGGGCAAATACTTACGTGGGGCCAAAAGGGAATTATAAATCATTCAGTTAGATGATCAGATAATTTTCAGGCTCCTGTGGGTTTCAGAAAATGGACAAGAATAGCTTAAACCTGTCTCTTTCACAAAGAACCAGTAGCTTGTGATAAATTAGAATCTGTCTTTTTCCCCTCTCCAATGATCTCCCTGGATGTGGGTGAAATGTCCACTAGTGGTAATTTAATTGCAAGTGGAACCCTCTACTGCCTGCAAGTAATTCACATTTTTCAATAGCAGGTAATAGCAATAGTGAAAGTGTCTCCTTGCTATCAGGTCATTTTATTTTTAAGTCAATGACAATGGAACTATTATGTACCAGCTGATGAGAGTTTAATTTGTTTAAGTATAGAAGAGGATTTATTAGCAGTGATAGGTTAGTATTACCACGGCCCTCTGCTCATAGCTCTTACATATGCATTAGACAATCTCACCTAATCTAAGCAAATCTAAACTAATCTAGGTGGATGCAGAAGTATGGACTTCATTTTCCTTTCACTGAGACAAGTGTTAATTAGAAGACACTTATTGGACCTAAAGCAGAGTAACTTAACAGAGAATCAGGTCTCATATCTTTTGTTTAATCTGAATATTGCATGAATATAACCATGATTCTAGCCATAATTAGGGTCATGGAATATGACTAATTGCTTCTATGAAAGTGAACTGTCCCCCTTAGCAAGACATGCATCTGTGTCGGCTGCTAAACAGCAGTACTGGAGAGCATCTATGGGCAAGACTCTCTCTATTACTACATAAACGACTCTCATTTCCCTGCATGTAAGTATATATGAATTAGAAAAAAACTCAGGAAGACCTAGAAGAGTGTGGATAGGGGTTGCAGTCCATCCATGCCAGTTCCCCTCAGCTCCTCCTCCGTCCACACCCCTCTAACCTTCCTGGAGTTCCTTTAATTAAAAAGATGATGAATGAGTGGGGAAATGGAGATGTGGGAGCACAGAAAGCTCTTGAAAATGTTCCCACCCTCTGGATCACCAGAACTAGAGACTTGGAGGGAGTCCTGGAACAGGTACACAGTTTTAAATAGGTCACAGAGGTGCTGAAAAAGATACCAACTTCTTCAGAAGGGAGTGGATCAATGTGTTTTGACAGTTTATACTTCTGGATCTTGTTCAATTGCACTTGTTTAAAATTTGATGGACTTTTCTAGACAGAAGCCAGATTTGACACAATATTTTGAATCTCATTAACTGTTCTGTTTTCAGTCCTCTGTTAAGAAAGTCTGAGCAGTTATAATAATGATTAAAGTATATATATACACACACATATACATTTATATATTCATATTTAACTAGCCTTACCTAACTGTACACAAGCATACACTTTTGGTTGTGAATATTTTATCATAAGCTTTTCACCTCAGAAGGAAAGTTCATTTCAAGTATTGAAAAAAAGCTTCTACTGGAACTTTTTTTCTTGAAAATGCTCAAGAGACGCTACTAAGAAATCCCTATAGCTGGTTTGTACGTCAAAGATAGGTGACTTCTTTGATGCAGGTTTGGGATCCACACTCTAATATAATTTACTCTCTACTGAAGCTGCTGGATTTACACCTAGTTGCTCTGGCAAAAAAAAAGATCAGAATCTATATCCAAATTCTCTTGGCAATGAATATTTTAGCATTTTCAAAGATGCTTTTGAAGTTATACTGTTGTGTCTACTCAGTAAATATAAGAGAAGTTCTTTATTTTGTATTGTCATTCCTGTCTTTCAGATGATAGTCATTTAAAAGAGAGAAATGAGGAAAAGTAGCACAATCTTGCCAGGCTGCATTCCTGATATTTTCTTTTTTGGTTATACAATGGATTTTGTAGAGCAACATATTCATTCTCATGTAAAAAGAAGCAAATTACTGAGTAGATCTTTTTAGGTATTCAAAATTTTGGAATATTAACAAGATACATAAAAATCACACAATTATTTCTACAGAGGTTCTCAATTTGAAAAGTAAATTGTCTGATGCAGTGTGGTAAGGTTCGAGTTTTCAGTTTTATTTAAAAATTTCAGGTGAGAAACTAATGCAGTTTAATGATTTATTTTCAGAGGATAATTTGTTTGCAAATTAAGCAGAGGTAATCCTAAATAAATATAGCCCCTTGCTCCCAATCATCTCGATACACTTAAATGTCTTCCCAGTTATAGAAATGCATGAATAACAACATTGGGACCCCAACATGATACTTCTTAATTAAAAGCCAATATTCCATACTCATTTGATAGTAATTTTTTTCTTTTGCTTTTTGCCTTTGCCAATGATTTCCTTGTTCAATCATCTAATCGCTGGAGTACCAAATTTCAAGTAAAGAGAGTAAAATTTGCAACTTTTAGAGATAAATTTAACAGCAAAATCTGTATTCAAGACTTTTTTGGAAGCTGGGCTTCATATTCACACCTAATATCATCTCCTGAGAAGGTGTCTTTTTCCCTGAAATGCTAATACTTATTTGAGTCCTGAAGTAGTGAGTATTTGAGGAATGAATATGCGGACATGTAACTTCTATTTTGCCCCACACTTACCAAGAACAGATCTCCCTTCTTTTTAAAAGCAACCAAATAGAAATTATTTTAAAAAATTAATTTATCTCTTGTCTATAATGAGAAGTTACTGACCAGAGCAAAGCAAGTGCATAGACAGAAAAGAGTAGTAGTTTAGAGGATTTCAGACCTTTTCTTTGTCAAGTCATGCAATAGAATGAGACTGCTTTGCATACTGATCCCTCTCTTAAAGCAGATTAACCAGAGGAAAATAATAGTTTTGGTACAGCAAAGAATAATTCTGTTCCCTAACTGATGGTGGTAGTTGGTAGTTCTTGGAACAACCTGAGTCCATGATTCCTGAGTCAATCCATTTTCTTTTCAATTTCAGCTTTCAAGTTGAATTTCATTCCCTTTTGTTATGTTGACACTCCAATTTAGATCATAATTTCTCAAACTTCTTTTTTTAGTTTTCTTTTATTCCCAATTCAAAAAAGCACCTAACCACCCAAAAATGTATTTATCTTTAGCTTATCAGTTATAGAACTAAAAGCGCGTGGACCATTTTGTGCAGTGTTCATTCACAGCAATGTTATTCAAAACATTTTTTTATCCATCAAAAAAGAAAAGTGTCTGAGCTGCTACTGCTTGATGATTTTTTTTTTCTTTCTATGTGTACAAATATGTTCATATTTATATATGGACCACCTTCTGCTCTCAATGCTCCATGAGTAACACAATAACAAAAACAGAGTAGATGGTAACTCTTGAGACCTCCTCTGAATGACTGCAATGAGATATGTTGCATAAAGCTTCACATTTGTTTTCAAATGTCTATTGTATTCTAAACAACACTGAAACAAGTATACTTAAACCAGGTTAAGGGTTTCATTCAGATCCTTTGAATGTCTCAATTTACATGATAGATGTAATTCTGAATTCTTTTTTTGTGTGTGCTGTACTGTGTCAGTTGGACAGTATTAGCTTAATCCTATCTCCACCACTTTTTTTTTTTTCCTGGGCTCTTTCAGGGTCAGTCATGGGTCAAGGTTAGTTATTGTTCCAAGAACGAGCTGCAAATAAGCACAACTGGGAGAAATTTTATTACTTCCTCCTAGTGAACTGCAGCCCAGGAATCCCAGTGTGATGAGGTGCATAAACACAGAATTAAAAATTTAGAGCTCCCTGTTTGGGACAGCACTCTTTGGATTGATTTATTTATTCATAATCCTCTTTGGAGCTGGATGAAGTGTGGCATATGTCTAATAGAGGAAGATAGAATATAAAAGCTTTTTAAAGGGATTAAAATGATACATTAAAATGCTAGGAATTGCCATAAGCCTACCTCATATTTGCAAGCATTATAATTTCACACACAGGGCCATACTTCCATGCAAGTGAAGTGAGTCAGCCCTGATCCTGCTTAGGAAGCTCTGATACGTGTTCAGGACATCATCCTTCTGAGTCATGACAGACCAGAAATGGTTCATAAGCAATATTACATGAACCAATGGGAAATCTCAGATTTTCAAAAGCAAAGACCCACTGTATGAATATTCTTAGCCGATAAAAAGAAGCCATTTGATTATTTCATTACTTTTAACATGTGTTCTCTCAAAGTTGTAATGTTTGAATCATTTGACCTTGGCAAGATATACATCAAGATGAGAGTTAAATATGGGAAGGATACTTCATTTTCTTTTGAAAATATACTGCTTAGATCTTTCTTCCTGGGCAGCTTCAAATGGTTCAATAATGATGTTTACATAATTTTCTTTGGAAAATGAATGAATGATCAGAGCAGACTTTTTTTTTTTAAATATCTTTTTTTTCCCCCTTACTCTTCATCCTGAATTAAATAATTCTGCTTTCTCATTAGTAAGATGATACTTTTAGGCTATCCTCTTACCAATGCTTCTTAGTCTTCATTTATCCTCTTTCTGAACATTTAAGCCTACATTAAAAAAAAAAAAAAACCAAAAAAAACAAAAACAAAAGAACAAACCTCATGAAATTAATGGACATCATGGGAAAATTATGCTTTTTAAAAATCCATCTCTTTCACATGATAGAGTCTGTCATAGGTCCTTGGATTTTAAGCAGTCAGATTCAAATTATTACAGTCCTGGCTTCAATTTCATTTTTCTTTTTCGTTCCTTTCTACAGATCTCTCTATATAGAACTGATTTAATTACTTGTTTCCTTCCTACACTCCCTACATTTTTCCATTATGTTTTTTTTTTTCTCTCAAAAGGGAAAAGCCCAGGTACAGAGGCAAAAGAGTACACAAACCACTGCTAAGGTTCCCCTTCACTGTGATATAGATCTTTAAATAGTTCATAGTTGCCTGCAAAAAGCTACAGTAAAATGTGTTAGTGACCATTTTGTGTGTAGACTGATTAAACAGATTAAAAAATACCTAAAAGAGCCTAAGCCTAAACAGCAAATTTGAATTTAATTCATTGCAATGGGTGGGAGGAGTTCATTACCACATACGCCAGCAGCAGAATTGGGCAGGTTGTTTTGAGGGCAATTTCTCTATGGAAGGCCTATGTCTTCTATTGCCTGCCTTTCTCACCAAGGAGGAACAATTTGTATTCTCTCTGGTCTGTGCTAATCTGATCTCATCTCACTATTCACCTAAAATCAGTAGTGGAATTTCAAGTCTATCCTGTGCCTAATGATTAATTGCAAAAAAGAACAATTTCAGCCTTGAGACTTGAGGGTCTGTCCATGTCTTCAAATTAAGATGCTGCCAAGCTGTGACTTAAAAATTAGCTGTATAATATCGGGCTGTGAGCTGTTGTTAGTCCGTTTTATTAACTCCACTATGTGTTCAGTGATGCAAGGAGAAGACTGGGCTGTCCAAACTTCTGTGACTGCTTTGTGTTGTGCATGTACGTAGCACAGAAAGAATTGCAAAGAAACTAAAGGAGGATTGAGAAATACAGGTGCAATTCATATTTTAAGGACCCTAGAGTATCTTTTTGGCCTTCAGCTGTGACAGTAGAAGGTATGGTCTTCCATGAGCCTTTGCCAACATCCCGCACAAAGCTTAGATACCACAACTGTCTTAAAAAGGCACAAGGTTTAGCCTAGTGGATTGATTTTGAGAGGCCATTTTTAGACAGTAGCTTAAAATGGAAGTCAAATTAATAAATTTAATCCTGAGTTCTCTACCATATTCATATTTAGATATACTGATGAACTAAAGTTATAACATGTCCAATACAGGCTCATTCCTTCTACTTTAGAAGCTCACTTTGACCGGCGTATTTTTATAAGAGCTTTTGCAAAGTGCATAACACAACAGAATGTTTGAATGTCCTTTATATGGGAATAGTAGCTATTAGAGCTACTTTTCAATTTTCAGAATCTTCTTTAATATTTTTCAGTTTCTCAACAAAAATACACAGACAAATAAAAACAAAATTAACCAAGTCATAATAAATAGCCACATATTGCTTAAGGACAATAGATTATGGGAAAAGTGATTAAGGGGAAAAGAGAATTGTTGTGGGTTTTTTTTCCCCCCAAACAAACAAAAAATGAATAATAAGCTTTAAATAACATTTCTACTGGTGTTTGTTCTTGAAAACCAAAACATTTGGATTTGCAGATAACATATTTATTTGCAACAGGAAATTCACAGCAAGTAAACAACCTTTTCTTATCTACTCTGTTTGATGTTTTTATCATCTTTAAACACAGCCTGTAAGAGCAACATAACTGAAAATTTCTATGAAACCTCTGAAAGCTTTTGTCAATGAACTTAAATAATAACCATGTTCATCTGAATTTTAGCTTATGAAATTTAAATGTAAATACTCTTATTTTGTTTGCCTAGTTTAGTCATAACAATAAGACTAGGAAAGGAACTCAATAGCTTGTCACGTTCTTTGCTCCTTAGGGCAGGATGAACTGTACAAGTGCTACTCCTGACAGAAGTTGTCTAACTTGTTCCTCAAGATGTCTAAGAAGAACTCTGAACGGCCCCGGGGAATTTATTTCAGCATTTTACACTTCCTCTTAAAAGCTTTCCCAATGCCTGCTCCTGAATCATTCCTTCTTCAATTTAACCTCACTGCTTCTTTTTTATTGATCATAGGCACAGAAATCAGGACTTTCCTTCCTTTTTCTAGCAACTTTTTTTTAGCAACATATATTTCAAGTCCACTTACATAGTCTTCATCCAGTTTTCGCTCCCTTAAGTTCAGCAGCTCCAGTACTTTCAGTCTTTTCTGGTTGGAAATGATTAATAGTTCCCTGAAAACGTCTGTCCTCCCTCAAACTGATTCACACCTAACTTGAAGAGTAAGGCCCAAACTGGAAAACCTGCTTCAGCTGAGAGCTAAGAACTTACTAGTAGTGGGAGATGTTACTGTCTTGCAGGCTATGCGCTCATTTGTGTCATATACTATTAACTGCATGGACTGTTCACAGGTTGGTATCAGAGTTTTGGGTGTTCACGAGGATGTAAAATCATCTAACTGTGTTTTATTTTTTTATTTAAATTATATTTATAAGGAATTCAAGGAAAAATAACTGTTTTTATTGGACCCAAGGAGAGTTTTGTGACTAACTTCATTAATTTCCAAGTTTTTAAGAGGTCCTGTGTTTCAGAGATTCTGAATACAGAGATCTGAAATATAAAAGAACATTACATTTCTGAAGATCAGTCTCCACCTTTTGCAAGGTTACATTTTTTCAGTCATTACATCAATCATGGTGACCTCCATGGAATGTTTGGCTTGCTGTAATTTTGCATTCACCCTGTGGAGCTATAGCTATAAGCCCACATGCCCAGGAACCTTGCCTTGCCTTGCAATAACATGTAATAAAGACTAAAGAGTTACATAGATTTTATCTTTACATTCTTATTATTTGTATCACATGCACTTACTTCACACAGTCCTGGAGAAATCATTTCAATTTTGTAATGCTAGCTCCCCCTTTGTACTGTTGGTGGAACAGAGCTCGCAATAGAATCCTTTCATATTTACAACTGTGGAAAAGTTCCCATTCTTCCTTTGCTGTCCTACATGTGCAGAAAAAGTTGTACAGCATCCATCTTATCTTTTTTAATAATTGTATTTTAAATTATGGTTATTTGTCAAATACTCTTAAACCTGTAGCTGCAGATCTGTAAGTACCATGACCTGTCTCCACTGGAAAGGGCTGATGTAATTAGAAAAAGGCCTCTATCAATCACTGAGATAATGGGTGTTCTCTCTCTCTCTCCCTGCTCTCCCTCTCTCATCATCAATTACCCTGATTATTTTAGACAAAATATCAGACAGGCCTACCTTCTTTTAGCTACACTGCTACCATTGCTATTAATGGAATTTTAAATCTTCTGTTAGATGAAAAGTTCCTAAGGAGACTATTTTGCAACTTCCAATTAAGGAAAGTCTAATTTATGTAATCTCATAGAATTAGCAGTGGATTTAATAAATGTGGTAAAAGTTGACATGCTTTGTACAGAGTGATTCTTCTGGAATTGGCTATGTGAATTAGAAGTTTCCCTTTTAGTCTCACTGTGACTTGTATTAAACACCATGCATCACAATGCAAATGAAAGGTTAAAATAGCCATTATTATTACTATTCATATTATTTATAAAAATGCTTCTAAAGATGTTGAAAACACTAGGCCTAGAAAGGCATTGAGTATCTCCTACTAATGACGGGAGATATCCTACTGTCAGTAGTTACCAGAAATGAATGACTCTTCAAATAATAACAATAATAAATATTACACCTTAGCAGCTGATTCAACAAAAAGACAGCAGTATAATAAAAACACCTGCTACAACTTAATATTTTGGATAATAATAACAAATGTAAGTATAAATTTAAGCATGTTCTTAAGCGTTCTTAAATTAAGGCATTTTTGTCCACAAACTGAAATTTAAACATGTTTATGGACAAACAGGTCTGAATTTTGAAATTTAAACTGGTGTAGCCGTGCTAGAATTAGAGAGAGAAAACAGGACTATCCTGAACAGTTTTGATGATGCTCATCTTTGAGTTCTTTGAGAACTGGGCCTTGCTGCAAGACAAAAAAGGGAAAACCTATTGCAGGAAATTATCAGCTCTCCTGAGTATCAAAGGCCAAAGAATTTCACTCTGGCTTTCCCACATCAGGCCTAATAACTTACAGATATATTTACCCCATGTTCACATGACTATGGTCTGGTGAAATAAAAGTCCTTGTCAGATCTTGCTTTAAAATGTGAGTAGATTTGAATATATGAGTACCAGAGATGTCACCAGAGTAGGTTTAATCTCTGGTACATTCTGTAGGGTGAGCCTGTGTAGACTTGCCATAACAGGAGAGGTAGTTTACCTGGAGGTAACCCAGAAAATGAAGAAAGAATTGCCCCCATTTGTTCCTCCAGACAGACACAGTATCTCCCAGGTCATGAGGAGAAGAGGCTGCAATTTATCCATTTCTCTCTGAATTCTAAACACTGTCAGTGGTCAGGCTTTTGTAGGCCAAGAAAACAAAATGGTTCATGGTTTCTCACTTTCCTCACCCTCCTTACCCATACTTACTTATTTCAGAGGAACCGCCTTAGGATTTGTATCAATTCTGGGAAGATTTTCACACAATGACATTAATATATCAACAAAGTCACAAGGACACACTTTTTTTCACATGGATTTTCCTTTTGCAGAGACCAGGAGAAGAAATAAAATTTTCCCTACATTTCTCTGGCTTGAATTGTCAGCTCTTCAACAACAGTCAGATGACACCTTTAGCCTCTTGGCCTGTGTCAGCTCCAATGGTGAGCCAAAACGATCCTTTGACAATGATAGAGGTTGATTATTCACACTGTAAGGAGTACAAGTGTCCTACAGCTATATCATTTTTCAAGAGTGATTTACTTATTGGTGAAGCAGTACTTGACTTCGCTATTGTTCTTATCTTTCAAAAATGTTATGCATTGGTAGGAGTCTTTCCAGGTGTACAGAGAAATGTAAGAGATAAAAAAAAATACCTGCAACAGAAGACTTCTGAAACTCAACATTTCAACCTTTACTAGGCAAATGCTGCTTATCTCTTCTTGATAATGAGCACATTTGTTATGAAATTGCACAAAGGCCACATTATAAAACATATGGAAGATGTGTAAGAAATTTGCAATTGGTGGCTTGACCTATTAACCTTGTCCCACTTTGATGATTTAAAGAGTTTTTCCAAGTTTAGTTCTACTGCTGGTGAGTGGATTAATACCACACTATTTCTTATTTCGCCACTGCTAAATGTTAACTTTATTCATATGGCATACAATTACCTTCAAATAGAATCAAAGCTGATAAAGAATTGAAAGTCTCCTTTTGTCTCTCTCTTAAAAATCTGTGTATATGTGTGTCTGCATATGTCTGCATGTGTTTCTACAGAGTCTGCTGCCATTTAATAGGTTATAAAAACTCCAGCTTGTTGCAATGAACATAAATAAGCCAAGGGGGAGCATTTTCAATCTAGTTCATACTGATATTTTTCATTGAAAAATATATTAATGGCAGCTTCTTAGAATCACAGCACATCTGGAGTTTGGATTCATTTAGCAATGAATCTGAATTTCCTAGCTAATCTTCATCTTACAAACACAGACAGTGGAAAACTTTGATTTGAACATCCCCTGGCAGAGTTCATTGTTTTTGAGACTGTTGGGAACAGAGTTGGTTGCAACTTTAAGTCCTGAAGGTAGAAAACATCTGCCTGGTGAAATTATTCATTGCTTACTGGAAAAGGGCATTTCTGTAAATTCCACCTTGGCTTTTTGTTCACTCTCAGCACAGAAAATGTTCTTGTCTACATTTTTGTAATGGTTTATTAATGTGCTCTGACTATGCATGTTGGAGTGTTTTAATGTTGCTTGATATGAGTGTTCCTTTTGACACATTTGATTATAATAGCAACCCACTTGATCATGTCTAATGTTCTCTGAGCTTAGCTGGCTCTACATTTTAAGTTCATTTCAATCTTATTTGACCAACACATCAGGGATATTTTTTTTTTCCATAAGGAAAGTTCTCTTGGCCTCCTTTGCTCAGAAGTTATTTATGGGAAAGTTCTTTCACCAATTCAGTTTTTAATTCTTTGTTTCTGTACAAGATCTCCCACCAAAAGCAGAACTGAAGGGGAAGGATGACACTCCCAAAGAACCAAGAGGAATGTATGTCGATTTCTTGAGAATTCCATCTTGACATCTCACTTTGAGTCCACTGACTTTAACAATCACATTACTTTAATTTGCATAGTAATATGATGCATTAACATAATTCATATTCTCCTTTCTGTGTCGAGACTACTTGACTATATTTTTGTGAAATGCAATAGTGTGAAGAACCACAGCACGTTAAGGGTATAAAAAAATCTCAATCATTTCTAAGGGAAAAATCTGCTCTCTAAAAAACTCCTCACTCCCAGGAAATAAGACAACTGAGAAAAAAAAAAAAAGATTTAGGATTATTTTGAGTGAGACAGCAGGAAACAAAGGTTTCATAAAGCAAGAAGGGCTGTATATCACACCTGATACACAAGTGACAAGAACATAGAGACAGAGGTTTTCCTAACAGGTAGATCACAGCTACATCTTCCTGTCCAGAGCAAGTGATGGTGCTTATGCTTGGAATTAGGCCCAGCAGACTAAGGGGGGAAAAACTGGACACTCTTCTCTGCCAGGTAAATAGTTTATTGCAGACCAGAACCCTGCAGGATGCATTACAGACCTCTACCCTGATATATCTGGGTATATATATCTACCCTGATACATACCCTACCCATATGTACCTGACATGATTTTCTCCTAAAGAGATATGGGGAAGGCAAGAAGAAAGAAAATAACGGTTTCTAAAGGGGCAGGAGAGAAGGGTATATTTTGTTTTGGGTAAAAACAAGAAAGAAAGAAAGAAAAGATTTTATTAGGAGTAAGAAAGGAATCAAATTCCATGTAGTATAAAATTAAACTTGTGGTCTTTCAACACATGGAAATAATCTAAAAGTTTTACATTGCATGAAACAACTTTGGGTTCAGAGAAATGAATCAATAGACAGAAAGAAGGCTAGGAAATTCAAAGCCAAGCTGTGAGACAGCCAGAGTGAACCTTGCCATGTGAACTGTACTGCATTAGTAGGACAAGATCAGCTGCTAGCAAGTTGCACTTCCAAAAGGTATTAAATCAATGTGATTTGATCGTCCTTTGAACTTTAGGAGGTCCTCCTGCCTTCTCTAAAAACATTGTCCACGTCACAAGAACAATGGATCCATTTGTTTGGATGAATTTGACATTGCTGCGTTCCAGCTTTAATCCTCCTTACCATGCTGAAGAAAAGGCTGGGGCAAAACTTTTGTTCCCTTGAACAGAAAAGGGAACAGAAAAGGGGATCCAGAAAAGGGTCTTTGTTTCCTCAGGCTGCCTAGTGAGACCTGCTCCATCCAGGCAGTCACACATGCAACTTTCCAAAGATTATTCTTGTGACTGTTTCTCACTTCACGTGAGAAGATTATGGGATAAACATAAAGAAAATTTTCCTTCTGGTTTGAAGACAGGATTGATAGTCTACAAAAGAATTAGACCTGTCCTTAAACACTTCTTATCTCCACTGTCCTCTTCAGTTTTAAGGTGACCCAAAACCCAATGTTCATGGGGATATAGTCCTTCCCCTCCCTCAGAATTTTTTTTATTAGCTCTTAAAATATTACATGGAAAACTATGTAATCCAGAAGTTACATAATTTACAGATACCGTACAGACCTCAAAAAAAAATTTGTGTTGAGAGAACACTTTTCTAAATTTCTAAATTACCTAAATTTCTCAGTAATATACTGTCACAAGCTAGGATGAGACCCTCTCTTCTCCTTGTGTATTGACTATGGAATTTGGACATTGTCTCCAGTATTTCCCTGTAATTCCCATGTCCCGTGTGGGCAGGGCAGAGGACACCATCAAATTGTGGTCCAAACACAGCAGATCTGTCTCGCAAGTGTAGATCACATGGACAAGATTGCTTGCTTAAATTACACCTAAAAGCCTCAAGCAAAAACAGGTTAAAGCAAGGTATAACACCAAGGAACTGAAAATCAGAAGAGACAGAACATCATCCCCATTTTACAGTCTGAAGACAGAGCGATTAAATTCTTTGTGGTCAAATGAGGGCACAGAGGACACCTTTGGCAGAGGTAGAAATATACACAGATCACTTTCTTTACCATTATATTAGCCTTTCCTTCTGACTTTTATTTAAGCTTATTTGACAGCAACTGACTCAATTATTCTTTGGGATTTATTTTCTGTATATATAGCCTTTTTTTAAATTTATTTTCTTGTTTGTATACTGTTTTCAGTGTCTATAAATGCATTTTTTATTAGTGAATAAATTTCTGAATAATGTTGAGGGAGTAGATGATAATTTAGTGTGAATTAATTAATAGTTAATTAATTAATGATAGTATGAGCTATCAACCCAGCACAAGACACAGTGTTGCCTCCTTACTGGAGAGGTTCATTTTGAAATGTTAAAACTAAATGAAAAGCAAAGAATAAATACTTCCATTTTATATAGATCCCTTTCTTTACATACGTCTTTAGGTATGCATGTATATACATAAACATCACTGTCTATTCATCAGACAAATGAGAACTCATCCCTTGTCCCAGCTGATCAAAATATGTAGATTCTTATTTAAACAAGGACATATTGCAGAACTGTACAGCGTATCAGCTGATGGGTCTGCAAAACTATGGTGGTAGAATGAGTACTTTGCACTAGCACTTCTTTAGATGTGAGGATGACCCTAAGGTATAGCCATAATATCTGAAATACTGCAATGGTTAAGTTAAGATGGCTTTTTGAGTAAATCAGGAAGAATTTTGAAGAACATTTGTAAAATCAAGAAGTTGCAAAAAAAAGAAGCAAATAGCAAGGATTTCTTTTTTTATTATTATTATTCAGAATTTTAACTTGGGGCATCATGTGAGCATACAACAGAGCAATCAATTTTTTTAAAAAAAAGCTTTAGGGAGTATATGATCACTGCCAAATATCTTAGTGTTTGTACTATTTTTGGCTATATGATAGAAGATCCATTCCACTTCCATATATTGTCATCAATCGGTTTGATTTTAATGCCCCAAATTATGAGGGGGTTTTCAGCACTACCAGCTGAGAAAAATCAATAGAAGGAAATAGAAAAAATTAGTCCTTATTTTGTTTGTTTGTTTTTTTCTTTTATTAAATTTCTCCAGTCCCTCTTCAGGAGAAAAATGATAACTTTCATTGCATATCATAAACTACTGGGGAAGCTACTGAGGACAAAGATAGCCATTTCATTGCTGATTGTAGCCAGAATACATAAATGATCCTCTGTTTAATTTTAAAAGTAATTATATAGGTGTACAAACCTGATTCTACTTATGCACAGGAAAATATTTAAGGGGGAAATTATTGCTGTGTCCCCGCTTGATGCCTTTCCCAGAACAGCTAACAGCTCCAGAAACAAAATTCCATTTGTTAAATAATTATGAACTTTAGGGATGGTTACATTAAATAACCAAAAAGCAATTCCGACCTTTCTAATTCAGGAAACTGAAGCTGTCTTGAAAAAATAGCTGTCTCCTATGGGGAAAAGGTAGTAACGAAATTATATCATTAGCACAAAGATTAATGTGATTTCAAGAAGATATTCTTGGCCATCAGCTTAATATAAAGACATAGAACTGGAAAGTAATCATCTGATTCCAGAAATAACTACTGGCTTTGTCAGAAACTATAACACGTCAGCCATGGAACTGAATGATAAAGTCTCAGAGAAAGCCAAATGCAGAAACAAAGAAGTTACATATTTTGTAGTGTTTGATGTTTGATCTCCATGGCCATAAGTGATACACATGACAACAATCTGACATAGAAGAAGGGATTTGAATAGATTTCAAATGGAAATGCTGCCCAACTGGTAGTATGAGAGTTGAAAGAAAAAATGACAGTTTTATTTCCTTAAAGAGAAACACTAATGAAAGCAGGTTTATGGAACATGTATAATACTAACCACGTGATTACTGGGGGTTTAGTGGTTATGTCTGAGGATGTTTTAATGGTTATATTTAAGGGCCATTTGGGAAATGGTATACTACATGAGAAAGCTCAGTTACTGCTTTATATCATATAAGATACCAATGTTGTACTTGTAGACAGCTCTACAAAACCATATGGTGAGAGTTTATATGCTTTCTCTGTACATGTTTGCAACATTTTAAAGTTTCTTCCGATCTTTTTTTCCTAAATTTTATTTTGTATAAACAGAAATATGGAAGTCACTGCTCTGCATTCCAAGCAAGTAAAATGTCATTTTGTTATTGTGTCACTGCTTCTGTGCATATTGCAAAACTGTAACACTACGTAGACTTATCTTTATTCATGACATCATAGGCTTGCTGTTAATTCAATCAGCAGAGAAGTTGGTAAATAAGGTACTTAGCTGCCTGCCCTCCTTATGGATTTATCAACCTTATTTAAGGCAACTGAGCTGCAAAACTGGGGATTGTTTGTACAGGCACCTGCTCTGTTCAAAATGACACATACAAGCTAAAATTCTCAAAGCAGCCAACTTGTGGGTTTGAAATGCATGGCACTCATGAACTTTATGGGAAAATGCACAGCTAGACTATAAATTTTTTTGAAAGGTGAAAACAGAAACTCGTGCATATGATAAGATAGTGTTAGAAGAGCCCTCATATTAGATTTTTGTCTGAGCCTTTGAAGTCATATGCAACCTGATCTTTACCTCTAAGTGAGATTTATATTTACCTCTTACATGCTCATTTTTTCCCTGCTGTTTTTCAAATACCATCACTTGCCTTTACCCCATCCAAGAGCTGTTTGTGTGCATGCGTGAAAGAAGCTATTAGTCTGATCTACAAAGGCTGTTACATCTGGAGAAAAAAAAAAACAAACCTGTTTCATTTGGGGTCTGGGTGATTTTCTGTTAGTTTCCTTGAACCATTAACACTAATTCTCTTGGACTGGCATCAGGCATTCCTTTTAACTGTGTTGTTACCAAACAAGTTGTTTTCAAGAAGTTTAAAAGAGTCATGCTGGGAAGAAGAGAAGCACACAATATCAAACAAACAAACAAACAAAGCAACTGTGCTTAATTTACAGTATTTTCATCTTGAGAAGGCTGTCAGATATTTCACCTAATCATCTAACAAAGTGCCTTCATAACTGTTCTGTGTAACAGGGTTGAGCTGATGGTGTTGTGGGAGTCTTAAATCAGTTTTTCATTGCTTTAGTCAGTCTGAATTGGTGTCTAGATGTTATTAGAGTCTAGTTCCTTGTGTGTAATAAACAAAGATTAGAACTGTGCAAAACTCAGCCTTCACAGCATTTATACAAAGATTTTCTTTGCTTTCCTTATTTGTGGGTTCTGTGATTCCCCAGATTTACTTTCTGTCTGACATTTCAATTAGGCTACAAGAGGTAGGATAATCACTATAGTAGCTGGGAGAAAGGATCCTTTCACTCCCTTAGGGGTCAACAGTGCATTCAAGACTATAAATACAGAAACTACAGGCATCAGAAAGGACTGAACTAAGTTTCATGCACTACAGCTAAGGAAGTAACATGGTCATTGAGAACTTGTAGATGACTGTACGAATTGCTATGGGCATCCGAAAGATAATGATCACATTTCCCAGGCCTATTTGGAAATTTTCAGTAGAGATCAGGTGGGGTTTTTCTTTTTCAAGAAAACTGTGTTTTTCAAGAATTGTGTTTTTGTTGGTCAGAAGTGTGACTTTTCTTCAAAAATTTCAATTTTTCATCAAAACACACCCAGATCATCTAACCTCAAATAATTTTGGGGAAAGAAAAACATTGTCCTTGGAGGAGAAGAAGAGGCTGACAGACAATTAAATATTTTTGTCAGAAAATTCAGATTAAGGGAGTAAAAGAAAACTTCCCTTTCTCAGTTGCCTCTTGCTCACACATTGGAGTATAACTCCGAGCTCATTCTCTCTCCATATCCCTGGGTCTCATTTATTTGCAGTGATGTCCTGAGATGGCCTGCAGCTCTGGGACTCCTTTGTTCAATGCAGAGCCCAGTGGATTGGCCTGATTTCTGTCTGTTCAGACTCACCTGGTTCTGAGAGAAGTAAACCCACAGCAGGAGAATGAGACTGTGGTTTTATATCAAAGATATATTCAGATACTTGCAAGCCCCTTCTTCAAAGAATCATCGTAGAAAGTGCACTCTCCAAGTTCTGCCTAGGAAGGTGTCTTTCACAAAGCTCTCTGTTCCCATCACCTAGTTGATGGTACCTCATCCAATGGGAAAGAATAAACTTGGGAGGTCTGGGGAGACTGGATATATTAATGCTATACAACATCTTTATTCTTATCTAGATCTGAAGTAAAGAGAGACTGTATCCTTCGAAGTAATGCTGTCGAGATTTAGGAAAAGATATTTATTAAAAAGTTAAATTTTTGGATCAGGGACCATCTGTTTGATGCATGTTTATGGAGCACCTAAGTGCTCCATAATGATGAGTTGCCTGACTGCTGTTTAATACCTTGCATTCTTGTGATTTTAATAGCAGTTAATTGTAATAATTTGTACCTTATCTGAAAAGTGAGATACGTGGGGAATTTAGTTTGGGGAAAAAGCTAAAGCAAATTAAAACAACATCAACAGCAACACACAAACAATTAAAGAAGAAAAAATTGAGAAGCTCAGTTCAGAAACTCTCCCCTGAGCAGCACAGTTGTGTTTTGTTTGTGGGGTTTTTTTTAATGATAAGACAGATGGAAACCCAAAATGGAAATGGAGTGGACTTAGAAAATAAGCGATATCTGAGTGAAGCTATTTTTCCAGCTGTGTTATGGCAAAGCAAAGAAAACGAGCTGAGCTTAATTGACAAGAATAGGACCTCATATCTCATTTTTGCAAATAACACATTTTGCCAGCACAGATTTCCAGAATTTACCTACATACATATGTTTATACTACCTAGATAGATAGATAGATACATACATACATGTTGTATTAATTGGTTAAGAAAATGCATTGTGTTGGGAAAAAAAGGTTTTCACCTCTTAAAGGCCTTTGTCTTTATTGTGGTCACATCTCTGCAGCCTTCAGTAATCTTTGAAAATAAAAGGTCATACCCTCTGCTCCCTGAAATCGGTAAGAGACATCTTCAATTACAGTAAAAATTACCTTCACAGGCCAGTTGCCATTTAAAACTTAGAATTTTTAGAATAACAAAGCTGAGGCAAAATCTTTCTACTAATAAGGCTACTTATTATTTTTGTCATTTCTAATTAAAACAGTAATTCCAGCATTTTCCAGTTCTAAAAGTGTCAGGGGCAAGTAGAAGTAGATTCAGTAGAAGATAGATCCTAATAGAAGTAGACTCCAATTCAGCAGAAGTTCGGCTTCTAATTCAACTGTAATTAGAATAATCTTAATTCAGTTCCCATTTGAGTCCAACTAAACTTCACAAAAATAGTTTGGGATTAGTTCCAATATAAGAAATAATGTTATTTGTTGGTCTGAACTCTTTTAGCTCCCTAGCTGTGAGGAACAGTTTATCAAAGATTTTGAAACACTGAGGGACTGTGGCAAGGGTGAGACCTCCTGAGTTCTGAAAATAACCAAATAGGTGTTTTCCCTGAGCAGTGCCAATGCAGGAGAACGTATGGGTTCAAGGACAGATCCTTAGAGCAGGACTACAGGCAGCACATAAGATTAGAATTAGGCTTATAAATTGGTGCATTTTATCAGGAAGGCAGCAGAAAAAAATTGTTTACACTCTTTACATTCAGGTGGAACTGAAACTTCAATTGGCCAGCTCCCAAAAGCACCTGATAAACAAAAGGGAAACAACAACAAGAAAACCCACTCACCTTCTTCTCACCTGTGAGAAGCACATCAGAAACAAAAGAAGAGTCATGATTTGGTCCAGCAAAGGCAAGACTTTTTTAACACATACACTGTCCACTATGATATTTTACAAAGCATTCATTTGTACTTTTAGGCATTCTGAGGAACACTGATCATTTTAAACTGAATTGGGTAACAGGAATTAAGAAATTGCTAAAATGTTATCATTTCTTTGATTAATAGATTCTTCAAGAGGGTCCTGTCTGCCCATGGAAAAGAGGTCAATTTAGAAATTGAAGCAAATAAACAAAAGAGTGAAATCATAGTTGGCTTGATGAACACTTCAGAGATACTTTATTAGAATAGATCTAGTTCTCATGGTTTTCTCTCTAGGTACTGTTATTCTTGAATAAGCAACTTTAATTTCTTTCCCAGGCTTTTAAAGGAAGATGCCCTCTCCCTCCCTTTGTTTAAAGGATTGTAATTCCATTATAGCCTAATGCATTTAGTGATTACAGTCTCTTAAAAAATGCTACATAAAACTCTCACTGTGCACTTGGTGATGCGGAAGATGGTCATTTACATCCAGAGCACATCTTTTTTTGTCCTTTGAATACCTGAGACAGAGTCCAAGTGCAACAGACACAAAGAGCACCCAAAGGTAAACTAATATATTGCCATTACCTATGGTGACGTATTTCAACAGATGGCTTCTTTTTGAAACAGTGGTTCCCAACTTACCGGGCATTTCTGAATGACATCAGAAACTCAGACCTAGACTTCGTAACTGTGGTTGCAGATTTTGATGAGAGTGATTTGGAACAGATTTTTCAACTCTGTCTTTCAAAAAAGCTGCTTAATTGCATTCAAAGTATCTGCCAAGCAAGTGGATGAGGGTCTAATTCCAGGCTCTGCTCTTGTGCAGACTTCCAACACAATGCTGGGGGAAGCCATTGTATTCTGTTCCCAGTCTCCAGTTAATGGCTCTGTTCTGTTTTGTTCCTGTTTTGGAGACAGAAACCATTAACTTTATTAGGTGCTCAAATATTGTGCTAACAAGGACCAGGACCAACTCTTAGCCTGCAATTTATGAGGTCTCATAAGCTTCATAAGATTTTCTTCCCTCCTGACCCCCCTTAAAAATGAAAGTATATTCTTGGAAAGTTATTAAAATGAAGAGAGTTCATACAATTTGCAAAGCACAAGCAATGTTCTGATCTTGTTCAATCACTTTCATCTTACAAGTTCTGCCTGAGGTGTGAGTGATGACCACCCCAGTTCAGGTCTGAGATCATCTTGGAAAGGAGGGGGAACAAGACTCACAAATGGATGTGGTTGCACTACGGCCTGAACTCTTGTTTCAGAAGCTGCAACTCATTCTGGGAGGAATCAAAGCTTGTTGTCACATACTTTCTAAACACTAAAATTTCCTCTGTCTGAGGTATTATCAAAAAGACCTTCTGGGGGCTCAAGTTAAAGAACATCACAATGTCTAGACAGTGAATATGTGGCCCAGCAAAACTATTCTGGTAGTATATACATTAACGTTGGCTTTTAACTGTATAAAGAGCTTGGTTATTTCTGAGGGAAAACTCCTCGGTTTTACATGTTGATGAAGGGACTGTTTAATGAGGCTGTTTTTAATCATTTCTGATGTTAAGCATGTTATACCTTTATAGTGTAAATGTCAGTGCCTGTAAAGAGAACACAAGTCTGATAGGTAACTTTTCTCTGCAACCTCTTGCAGACTTTAAGGCTCTCAGCCATAGAATTCCACAAATCAAATTTTGAAAACCACTGTGCTAGGTCCAGCTAATAAAAAGAAGCAAACAAACCCCTGGGGGTATGTGTTTAGACCACAGTGATTGAACCACTTATTTAGAAAGCAGGAGAATTGAGTTACAAACCACTCATAGGATCCCACTCTGATGACCAGGCACAGTCCTGAAATAACCTTATTTCAGTGCAGAAAACAGTATAAGACTGATAGAGAGAAAAAATAAAAAGAAGCCTCAACCTGAAGCTCACAAAGGTTTCATGGTTTGAACATTATAATAGATTATTTTGCTGTTTTGATGAATAACGAAACTGTTCTTCCAAAGAACCATACACTAACAAATGGGTTCTGCCTGAAACAGAGGAATAAGTCACCTGCCTTGCAAAAGCAAAAGTTACATAAACAACTGTCCTTCAAGAGAGGAAAAATCAGTACAGGAGGAACATGCAAGAATAAAACTATGCTGTTCTCTTTGCATTGCTGAGGCAGAAGCTATGTCGCTGGCTGCTGTGTTCTAGGAGACCTAGAAACTGTTAGTGACCTTGCGTGGGGAAATATAATATATCTATGTGGCTTCCGCCTTCAAAAATATTGAAGATGAGGGTGGATAGTATGTATATAGACTGTATATGTGACAACCTGGTGCCTGTGTGGGTGATTGCAAACAGCCACTGAGGCTACAAGAACAGAACTCGTCACAAGAAAGCCCAGAAGGGGTTGCAACCTTTCTTACTGAAGTGATTCAGCCCAGAATAAATGTGATTGATAAGAGTTGTGAATAAATAAAATAGTTTCCATGTTGCAGAGCTAGGCTCAGTATATCTTTGCAGCTCTATATTGTGCCATATATCTGCTGATAATCAACACAGGTTAGAAGAAAATAGGTTGTGCTCTACTGAGCACCCCCAGAATGGTTTAATTTGATGTTACATGTTCTTTACCTGCAAATATTTTTAAGTGCTCCACAAAAAGATTTTGCTGTATTTTTTTCCATACTCCTACCACTGTTGCCACTGTTGTGCTTGACAGCAGTGGATTCAAGCATATCTTTTTTTTTTTTTTTTTCACAGGCTGGAACATAAACTCAAACATATACAAAGCAACCAGGGAGCTGCTCAGACAAACATGTTCAGGTAGCTATTCCAAATTCAGAGGTGCACACCTATTACTAAGGGAAGCCAAATCTGGTGGACATAAAGACTCATGGGGTTCTGGCTGACCCCTCACAATGCTTGGAGTGGTTTCCTCAATAGTCCCTGTGGTGGATAACCTTGGCTGGCTACCAGGTGCTTACCAAGCTGCTCTTTCATTCCCCATCCTCAGCAGGACAGGGAGAGAAAACAAGATCAAAAAAATTTGTGGGTTAAGATAAAGACAGAGAAACCACTCATCAGTTACTGTCATGACCAAAACAGACTCGGCTTAGGGAAGATTAATTAATTTATTGTCAATTAATAACAGAGTAGGATAATGAAAAAAAAATCAGAGAACCCCCAAACAAACGAAAATAAATGACCATGTCATTGAATCAGCATGTGAATGTTTCCCTCCCCTTCTTCCTAGGCTTAGCTTCAATCCAGACCCTTCTACCTCTAACCCCAAAGCAGTGCAGGCAGATGGGGAACGGGGGTTGTTGTCAGTTCATAACACTTTGTCTCTGCCACGCCTTCCTCCTCACACTCTTCCCCTGCTCCAGCATGGAGTTGTTCCCATGGGGTACAGTCCTTCATGAACTTCTCCAGTGTAAGTCCTTCCTACATGCTGTAGTTCAAGAGCTGCTCCAGTGTGGGTCCCTTCCACAGCATCATCCTTCAGGAACAGACTGCTCCAGCATGAGTCTCCCATGGACTGCCGTTCCTGCCAGAAAAACTGCTCCTGTGTGGGCTCATCTCCCAGGCTTCAGCTTCTTTCAGGGAACATTCACCTGCTCTGCCATGGCCCTCCGTGGGCTGCAAGGGGACAACCTCCATCACTATGATCTTTTCCACAGGCAGCAGGGGAATCTCCTCTCCAGTGCCTGGAGCACCTCCTCCCTCTCCTTCTTCACTGACCCCAGTGTCTGCAGGGATGTTTCTCTCACATTTTCTCACTCCTATTTTACAGCTGCTGCACAGTGTTTTTCACCCTTTCTTAACTATATTATCACAGAGGCGCCACCAGCATCACTGATGGGTCTGCGACAGGTCTGTCTTAGAGCTGGTGGGAACTGGATCTGTCTGCTACGTGGGCAGCTCCTGGTGTCCTCTCACAGAAACCACCCTACAGCCCTGCACGACCAAGACCTTGCCACATAAACCCAATACAGCCCCTCAATCTGTGATCTGAGACCATGGGAACTTGTTGTCTCCTGTTGGGTCAAGTAGTCTATCTAGGTGTGATTTATTTTTTCTGTCTCATTTCTGCTTTAATAGTGAATAAACATTAATGAGACAATATCTTCACGCAACAGATACTCTTTCATTCAAGGAATCATAGAATTATTACGGTGCAAAGGGATGCCTGGAGATTGTCCAGTCCAATCCCCTGTTCAAAGCATGGTCAACTAAAACAGGTTGCCTGGGTCCGTGTACAGTCCAGTTTTGAACATCTCCACTGATGAAGACTCCACAACCTCTCTGGGCTGGTCAGTTCCAGTGTTCAACCATCCTAACAGCAAAAACGTATTTTCTTAATAGAATTTACTGTATTTCAATTTATGCCCATTGCCCGTTATCCTGTAACTGAGAAGAGTCTGACTCTGAACCACTTTTTTCAGATCATACTAATTCATATTTTGGTGGAGGTTCCTCAGTGTACCTGGACTGCAGGGTTATTTCTCTTCTCTTTTTGTTTTTCTGTCTTCCCTTGCTTTAATCAAGAGGTGAAATAAGTTCTCTCTCACTCCAATTCTTTCAAGACTGATTATATTTCTAAAAGCTAGTTCAGATCTCTTTGGTAGTTCAAGCTCTTGAGTTTGATTCAGGAGCTGCTGGGTAAAATTTTAATATTTTATGGGTCAGACTGGATGATCACAATAAGGATTTTTAGCCTCTGAGTCTATGGTTTTCTTTTTCTTTGTTTTATATCCTTTTCTGTCTCAGTCTCACATACTTCCCTCTCCTATCGACCCCGACACAGAACAGATTTATTCAGTTTTAATCCTTGGCTCTAGCATTTCCCTGTGTTTTAAATTAGTACAGTGGGATCAGCTTTTCCCATTCATCTCAGTAGGAGGCTGGAGAGGCACAATACGACTATGCTATGAGAGAGGAGGATGCAGAGAGAGCAAGTATGGCAAAACTCATAGAATTTGTTATTTTAGTTTGACTACTAATTAGCAAAGCAATTTGCAAAAGCTGATCTGCGATTTCTGTCACACTGGCTCTGTCTTCCTCCTGTTACTGATGAGGCACTTGATTCATCGTGCTTTTTTTTCTCTCCCTTTCTCTCACCTCCTGTTGTGTGTGCACCAGCTCATCAGAGCCAGTGGCCATTAAGATGTTTCCTTGGTGAGAGTGGAGATGAGATGCCAGAACCTGCAATGTAACCATCCACGTAGAATACTCTTCCAGGTTTTTTATGTTTATCAGGCTTATAGTGTCAGAAGACTGCTTAGCACTTTAGCAGTATTTGATTCAACAGCATCTGGTTTGCTGGCCTTCATGGGAACTGTCAAGATTTCTTTTTGATTGACTGGAGGGTGCGTGCCAAGGAATCCTTTCTTCTGCACTCTGAATGCATGGAAAAGTCTCGTTGCCTACTGGCAGCCTTAGGCAGGTGCAGGAGTCAACCTATATGTGAACCAGTCTACAGTATAGATGATTCTGGGGCCTTGTCAGAGCTTACTGATGTCAAGGAAAAGAACATTGGTTTTTCTGCTTGCTTAGGGAGATTAATAAGTGCCCAGGTAATGCATGCTAAACCCATTGGGACAGGCACTGCTGCAATCAAGTAGCACACAAGGACAACCTCTGTGGTTAAAACACTTTGTGGGCCTGATTGACCATTTGAAACATTCTTCAGTGGAAAACTCACTTTTTCTCACAGAAACTCACAGGAATGCTAATTTTTCTGTGATTTTTTTCCCCCGTAAGAAACCATTCAATACACGAGGATCTTCCTAATCCTTTCCCAGCTTTAGGTTACGTTCCCCATCCAGGAGGTGAGATCTTACCTCATAAATACAGAAAAATTTCCATCACCAAAGTGTTCCGGTGATCAAAAAGCAATGCACCAACAGGATATATCAGTATAAGAAAACAACCTCAGTGCTGGGGGTTTTCCTCATAGTTCCAATTATAGCAGGAAGAACCTTGTTCCGAGTTCTTTTCTTTTCAGAATTCAAATCTGCAACTCAGATAGTGCTGAACTTCATAAATTATCAGATTATCAATGGTATATCTCTGTAATGAAGCCACCAAATGCTCTTTTTTCTCTGTGATCAAAATATTTACCTCAAGTATGTCTGCAACTTTCTCTTTTAAATATTTGATTTTTCATAGAAGTACCTTTTAAACAAGTTTAGTAGATCATCACTTAAATTTTGTCATTTTCAACACTGCTTTAATTTGAGGTTGCTTTCTCACACATTTTTTCTATGAAAGATGGTCTTTCCTTGGCCCTGATAGGATGTCTTATAAGATGAGGCTGTAGTCAACCTCCTTTAAATCTGCATACCCCACCACTATGGTGGGGTGTAGCTCAGCATACGACTAGAGATTAAGGTCCCAAAAAGGTAAACATTAGCATTCTTAAACGTGTTGGGTGGTCTATTTCATAGTTCCTTAAGCATTTCTATAAAAATAACCCCACTAACTATTATTATTGGTGGAAAAAAACACACAAACAAACAAACAAATAAAACCCCAAAATAAAAACAAAAAGGACACCTGCCACTCACCAATCGAACCCAACAATTGGATGAATATTTTCAGTCTCCTCCTTCAGTTTTTTTGCAAAGAAGGTGGGTAAGCTGAATTCATTGATATGTATTCTGACTTACTGAAAACACCTTCACAAATAGAGTGACATATTAGATGTCCAAGATCTGATGAACACCCATCAGGTATGTTAAAGTAACAGTGTCTACTACAAATAAGCAAAGATATGGTCAAGTTCATCTTCCATATTGTTGTGGAGGAGTCCAGGTTCTGGTGATGTTTATTGGGTTTTATTTCTGCTCCTTGGAAATGTTAGATCGCTACTCTCTTTTCCACTTCTGTTTCCCTACTACTTGGTGCGAGTCTGACTATCTCGGTCTGGCTTGCATTATTAATAAATTAGCTCCAAGAGAAGTGAAACATATTTGTTGCTAGGCCAGCTTTTCCTCAGTTACTTTCTTGCTAATTTATTTTATTAGGTGGGTCTGGAGACCTTCAACACTTGCCACTGAGCCTGTAAAACACATTTGTAAATTATGGAGGCGGGTGTCTTTTACCTCCATTGACAACTACCTCAATCAAATCAATGTATGACAGTATTCTTATCTCACTGTTCTCTTGAAAGTGATGTATGGATAAACACCACAGCAGTGCTGTTCCCACACCATGATAGGTTTTATCAGGGCCTTCCCCAAAATGGCCTTACTGCCAAGCATTCTTTATATAAGCCACTTTTTAACTCCACAAAAATGCATCTGCTTTATGAGGTGTGTAGGCAACTTCCATTTAAAGCACAAACACTGTGCTGAGAAGAAATTAATCTCTTAGCTAGTTCCTCAGTCAGATGTTATTAGTAGCCCTGCTAGTTCCCCAGTCATTTCCTATCTATGAGCTAAGTATTTGTCCATGTGTGACCTTGGATATTTATCAACAACCAATTTATGATGACTATTCCTCTGTAAAATTGCTAAGTTTCTTGCACCACTCCTTACGACACAAAGCTTCCCAAGTCAAATTTGTATTCCCTAATGTCAGCAGAGTGAAATACGATCATAAGTGGTATTTTTCTATTCAAAACAGCAAGTAATCGTTAAAGATAAAGAACTTCATAATAGAGTCACACTAATTTGCATATATATGCACAGAAAACCTCATAGGCAAATAAGGCATCGGAAGCGTCTGTCCATCTTTATGTTTCCAATAAATAGATTTCATGCGAGCCAAACTTGCATTCATCATTGAAGGCCTTGGGACAAAGGCCTCCAAAAAAAGGCAATAGAAAGTCAGATGCCAGGATTACCACTTCCCAAACTTCCTAGCACCAAATAGAGCAACGTGTGTTAGCAGAGACAAAGAAAAGAGATAATTCATGAGTTAAACGTTTAAATACATTAGTAATGAACATGTAGCATTCATTTATATCAATAAACAAGTATGCAGAGTTAAAAAATACTATTTTAAATTTCAAATAAAGTCTTTTATATGATGAAATTTCTTTTATAAGGGTTATCAATCATATTCATACATTTTCTTCATCTGCAAGGGAGACATTTAATTCCAGAGTCTTCAGTCTCCTATCCTTATTCTCATTATATATCAGTAATTATCTTCAAGAGATCCTCTTGCCTTCATTGGACCAATTCTGGAACCCCCACAGGGAATACTGGCAAGCACTCATGGGAGCAGGCTTACTCTTTGGGGTGGGTATGTTTATGTGGGCAAGCTCAGGTAGGCTTGCTTCTTCGAGTCCATTTAAAGGTCCATACTCATAACAGCACTACAGTTAGAGTAAACATCTAAGCAACGTGAGCAGTGGAGGCAGGAAACAGTTTCCCCATTGTGAAGAAGTAAACGCAAGACAAAAATGAGAGGTCTCTCTATGGAAACAAGTATCTAAATTTGCACGTTGTTGAGGGTGGATAGAGTAGATGTAAACAATAGTGCGATTCAACCGAAAAGCTTTGATGGAAATAATGCCCTGAGTGTTGTTTCCAGCACTATGTTAGAAGCCGTCTGCTTCCTAAAACACTTATGAAAGGTAATTAGTGTTTCAATTAATGGTCTATCATTGTTCTGTAACACTCACACGCAAATGATCATTCTCTTCTCTCTTTCATAATTGCTCAATTATAGATCTTTAGAAGCTGTAACATTTGAAATGGAGTAGAATCTGTGTAAAATATGTTCGGTAACCACCTCGTTTTCACTTCCCAATTACTATTTTGGTGCTTTAAGTTCAGTTTTATTTTATAAATTCAGCTGCTGCTTCAACTTCATGGGCCTAAACCATCTGGAGAACCGGCCTAAGAACCAGACAGATCTTCAACAGTGCCAACTTTGTATTGCAGGCTCTTTTGAAAACAGTAATTGCATCCTGTAACAGGTACCTAAAGTAGGCAAGGTGCTTTTGGAGCTACCTGTTTCCACCTCATATACAAAGTCAGCAGCACTAGTTTAGATAAGCTTTTAGGTGAGATAAATCTCACATTTTGTGACAAAGAAGCATGTGTTGTTCAAGCATGGGAAAGCCAGTGTTAACTCCCTTTTGTGATGCCTCCTGGCCATGTGCTCTTGACCAGTGACTGGACAGATCTTGCTCCTTTTTGTGTGGTCTCATTTTCTCATCCAACTGTGTGGTATAATTCTTCCTTCAGTGATAAAACCCCTCCATGTTGCAAAGAAATTTTGCTTGCACTGAGAAAAAAAAAAAAAAGGGCAAAAAAGCTACCCAAAATAAAGAACCTCCCTCCAAACAATGTTTTGAAAGTCATCATTTTTTTCCTTCTCTGCATTTTTAACTTCAGATAAAGATTTTTTTCCTGTAGTCTTTGAATTCATTTCTCACTCCTTGTACTGTGGTTTTCATTATGCATTTTAGCAGTTTGTCTCTGCTAAAAATAAGTGTTATAATTGTGAATATAATTAGATTTGTTCCACACAATTGCATATGAATGTAATTCCAAGGTGTTTTTAGAACTCCTCTGTTCCTTATTGATGGATTAGTACCAGGGTCTGTTTAGAAATGGTGCTTCTCTCTGAGGTAATGCTATTCATGAATCCCAGTCCTACTTCTCCCTTATTTTTGCTACAGTTTCTGCCCAGCATTTTGTTAAAACTGGGAGCATTGGCAAGTGGCTGCCTTGGCAACTGATAGCAAATTAACTTTTGGTTAGCCTACAAGGCGTATTTATTCTGGGGCATTCAACTTTAAATGAAAGCATGGATCATCTGAAATGTGTTTCTTGGAAATGGAAGAATGAACAGCTGTTTCATGCTCCTTCTTTTAAATCTCTGAGAGTTGGAGCTCTGGTCGTAGGCAGCTTTAAATAACATTTAAGGATGGAGCAAATAGCAGCCTGCTAGTCTACTGTGATTCACTTGCAGAACTGATCTAAGATGTTGGAGCTTTAAATGAGCTGGCAGCCTTTTAACTCAGTGGCGTGAATTTTGATATATTTTCTTCATACAAATGATATACAAAAGCTTATCCTTGATTCTTTTTATTTTTTTCCTTTCTTTTTTGTAGTATCACATGAAGTTCATTATAAAATCTTTTTTTTTTTCTTTTTTTTTTTTCCTTTGGAAAGCATGACAGCTACTGGTTTTTTATAACAAACAAGATCCTAACTTCTAGAAATGAAAGACACATCTCTGGAAAAGCAAACCTTGTATGGATAGAGAATGAATTATAGACTAAATGAGTGATGGTATGATGAATGTTAATTCAAGGAGCCTGAGAAATTGAATAGTCTGGTAGCTTTGGAAGCATATTGAACCCCTAAAAGAGGTCCTGCCTATCCAGCAAATCTTTAAATTTCCATAGTCTTATCTATTTACTTTGCCACAGAAGAACATTCAAAGGAATGAATAGAAAAGCAGTGCAATGAAAGCAAAAAATTTCAGACCCGTTGGGCTTGTTACGGCTTCTCTTTGTGGGACCACTGCTGAAGACTGTGCCACATGAGTTGGTATAATTAACAAAATCTGCCCTGTCCCACGCTCTCCACGTTCATGGGTACCTGAACTCTTTCGGTGACTTTCAGAGTGGTGTTTTAAGACAAACTGAGACCAGTATCCTCTCCAAGCTTCTTGTTCAATCTGGACCATAGCAAACCCACATTCATGGCAAGTTTCATGGACTTAAAGGTCAAACTCTAAAGCCTGGTGTGTAGAAAGCTCATCTAAAAGTGAGGAAGACTGATCTCTTATTCTTGTCCACTCAACATTTAATACCCTGATAAATGAATTATAAGACATAAACATATTCAACAATCTGCAACATTTCACAGTTTGTTCATACGCTATTTAGACATCCTAACTTGAAGAAGCTGTTCTTACTTCCTTATCATCCCTATCCTTAACATTTTTACTTCTGGCTGTTCAATAGCCCAGCTCTGGGAAGCATTTTCATCAGTGAGGCATTTTGTTTGCGAGGCATTCTGATGAGTTGAGATTTGAAAATCAGTGTGAGGCTGCCCTGGAATCTAAATCTCTCGTTCTCTGGAAATTAAAACTGTCTAGTTGCTTATTTAATTGCATTTTAGTGGAATTCATCTACACAAGTGATGCATGTAGCAAAGGAATATAACCTTTCAGGACTCCTTGTTTCAGGGATGCCTGTTTTGGAGATTCTGAAATCTATAGATGAAGTGCCTCAGTGTTAGTTCAGCACAGATGGAGGACAAAAAGCTTTAATGCTGGATCCTAAAGAAGATTTTACCAGAAATCTTAAGAGCTATCTCAGCTAAATGTTAGGCTGATTTTTTTTTCTTTTTTCCCCCTCTTTTCTTTTCAGAGAATTCCCCCTGAATGGTATTTTGACCTCTTAGCATTTATTTGCTCTAGCCCTTAGTTCTGGGAAACACAAACAGATTACAGTGTTCTGTGCAGGGGTGTTTTTGAAAGAATAATTTGAGGGCAGACACAAAGAATAGCTGATTTGACTGTGTCTTCTTCAGGAGTCAGACAATGCTAGTGCGTGCCGTGCGGTCTAACAATGTGGAATAAATGCCTGTGCAGAGCTTCATGAGGGAGTAGATTCATCCTCTATTTGACATTCATACCACATTCATTCATGCCGTCTGTGAGTACTGCACAAGAACATAAAATTGCTTGTCTTCTGTTTTCTCTTCCTTATCTTAACCGCATTTTTCAGTCAATGGGGCAAAATTATCTGACCGTTACAAAGTAATACAATGACAGTGTTGGTCACCAGTAATCAAACTTCTACAAAATTGTTACTGAATATGAACCGACCTTTTCTTTTTAAAAGGAAATTAATTACTTTTTTCTGAAAAGTTTCTATTTAAAAAAATCCAGACCATCCATATAAGCATATCTGTTTCTTTAATAACGTTGAATGAAATACAAATGTTTCATGTTGAATTCTTTTTATATCACCACTCACAATATAGAACATATTTTCATTATTATCAAAATATTTTTCTTTCTTTATTCCTGACTTTATATAACAGTATAAAATAATATATTCAAAAGGAAATTCTGCAGCCATGTAAAAATGCAATGACAAGATCAGAATTGAAATTCTGAATTTTTGTCTCATTTTGTGATCAAACCCAATTATAACAACTTGCAATTTTCCAAATAATAGATTTTTTTAAAGTAAGGTTTTTAAGCAAGTGAACAAAAAAAAAAATCTCCATTATTTCATCTCTCATACTATGGGTGAACAGGATTGTGGAAGAAGCAGAGACCAGAAGAAGGAAGAGAAGAAGCAGGAACACTGGCAGGGGAAGGCCTGTGAGCAAGTCCAGGTGACCCACAAACACTGAGGGGAATTTCACCCGCCTGGCAGTTGGGGGTTGCAGGGGCGTGTCGGTTGGGAAAGAAGATACAATAGTACTATATAAGCTGTGTATTTGTTGTAATAAGCGATTCTGGTTGCATCTCTGACCAGGGCCCATGCCTTCATATGCTACATCATGCCAGTATGATATGTAGTACAGTCTAGCATGTTGTTCAACTGTTTTTATATTGCATTCCATTAATTTAATCTTCCAGATGACTGGAAGAAGCCACATGTGTGCAGGCCCTGGTCCTCATGGGCGACTTTAGCCACCCCAGTACCTGTGTGTAGATCAATGCTTCAGAGCACAACAAATCTAGGAATTGTATTGGTCAAAACCTCTTCACAGAGGTGATCGAGGAGCTGATGGGGGAGGGACACACTGCCAGACCTCATGCTTGCAAACAGTGAGCATTAGATTGCTGAGTTCAGGATCTGGAGAGGAGGAAGCCGATCAAAAAAACAGGACTATGACCCTGAACTTCAGGAAAGCAGACTTTGGCCACCATAGAGATCTGTTTGGAAGAACTCCATCAGCAACAGCTCTGATGCAGGCCCAGGAGAGTTGATTGATTTTCAAGTATCTCCGTCTCCAAGCTCAAGTTTGGACTGTCCTCACAAGCAGAAAATCAAGCAAAGGTGGCAGGAAGCCTCTATGGATGAACAAATTGCTCCCAGCAAAACTCGAACATAAAAGGAAGCATAAAGAGGTGGAAAAAGGCTATTACCCAAGAGAAAAATAGACAAGATTATCCAAGCATAGGGATGAGATTAGGAAAGTCAAAGCTCACCTGGAGTTGAATCTGGTGAATGAAGGGAAACAACAAGGGCCATATTCTTCTCAGTGATGCCCAGTCTCCTCCTCCCAGGGCAGGAGACAATGGACACAAAATACAGGAAATTGAATTTAAATGTAAGAAAAAGCTTTTACTGTGAAGATGAGCAAACACTAGCACAGGTTGCCCGAAGAGGCAGTGGAGTCCTTGTCCTTGGAGATACTAAAAACCCAAGTAAATGTGGCTCTCAGAAACTTGTACTAGCAGATCCTGCTTCGGGCATCAACGTTAGACTAGATGATCTCCAGAGATGCCTTCCAATCTCAGCCATTCTGTGATTCTGTGAAATAAGGAAAAAGCTAAGACATTTTTTCCCAGTGATTCAAATTCCAATGCCAGAGCTGTTTTATTTTGTGCTCCTCTTTAAACTTGTTAATTGTCTTCTAGCATAAAACCTAGCTCTAGTTGTGAAATTCTCCCTACCAAGAAAACTTATCATCTTCATGGAGAGTTTGAACCTAATTTATAACACCCATTCACAGGCATATCAGATTCTGAACTTAACTTGATATGAAGAATTATTCATTTGCTTTCAACTTGTTTTCCAGCTCTGTTTTTATTTCTGATTTTTATATTTAACCTGAAGGGAATTAATTTATCCATCCTACTCATTTTATCTTCCTTCTTCTTCTTCTATATGTTGCATTTCTTGTGAGAAGGAAGGAAGAAATTTATCTGGCAGATCAGCCAGCTCATGTTAAAGAAATGCTGAAACGTCACAAGTTTCACAATATGGACCAATTCCAGGTCAAATTGCATCTCTTGCAATGGATTTTCACCAGATTGAGAACAATAGCATTTTTCTCTACTGTATCGATATGTAGCAATCCAGTTCTAACATTAAAAGTCACAAAAGTCCAGAATTACTGCAGCATTGCAGAAATACAAACAAAAGTGTTAAGCAACATGCTAAAGAGTAGTATTATTCATGTTGCATACTCAGCAAGTAGCTCAGAAAATTTCTAAAAAAAAAATAAATATAAAAACATCTTAGGGAATTGAAAGTGTTTTAGAACTACCTTAATATCACAGTTTTAAAGCTGTCACAAAACTGTCCTCCTGGAATGTTATGTACCAACTTACTTATCCAAGATTTACTGTCATCTGAGGTTTGCAATTTTTGAGTAAATCCTTTCATCTGAGGCTTTCTTCTCCTGAGATCCAGTAGCACATGCATTTCTTGCCAGTGGGATATTTGTCTGATTATCAAATAGCATTACTCTTTTTGCTTCTGTGATTCATTGACAAAGTAAAAAGGGAAAGTAGATGGCGAAGGGGAAAGAGAAGGAGAAGGAGAAGGAAAAGGAAGAAAGATGAAGGTAAAGGAAAGGAACAGAAGGAAAGGGAAAGGGAAGGGAAAGGGAAAGGGGAAAGGAAGAGAGAAGGCAAGGCAAGGTAAGGCAAGGCCAGGCCAAGCCCTAAAACAAACAGCTGAACTAAAACATTGTATTGATACTCTTGCTTGCTGTTTCTCATCTTGGAACTTTTGTTATCTGGATTCACAGAAATTGAGAAGAGCCTGTTTACACTTGTATGATTTCAGCAAATTTTTCTGTTGATTTTTTTTTCTTAATCTGCATCTTCTCTTCTATCATCCATTGTCATAAACATGTAGTAACTAATGAACACTTTCTAATTTCAATAACTGTATGACAACTTGGTTTCTTTCTCCTGACAGCTCTAAGAATAATCTCCAAACACAAAATCTACATAATTCTCCTTCAATGTTTTATCAGGAAGGTATTTTATTTTACAGAGTCCAAATAAGCAAATAACTAGTCTGTAAGTACATTATAATTACAGATTACAGACTAATTAGAGAGTTATTTATGCCTGAAGATTACGTACTAATTATACATGAAGTTATTATGGAAAAATTGGCAAATGCTATAGAAGCAATTACTATAAAATTATAAGTAGATACCATTTGATTTTATGATTATTTGCACCATATGAAATAACAAGTTGCCAAAAATCAGACCAGGCTGTTTTGATACATCTGATAGCTTTGACTTTTTAATACCATTAAGTCTCCAAACACGCCAAAAAACATTTTGCAGTTGCTTTGCAAAGACACAGGCATCTGAGCACCTTCCCATAGTACATTAAGTGCCACAACAAACATCTGCTACATGGAGTTCGTTCCATTCTAATCTTATCCCAGGGGAAAAAAATGGTTTTGTAATCTCTTCTTTCAGTCAGGTTTCTTTTTCCTTCCCTTCCCTTCCCTTCCCTTCCCTTCCCAATTGTTGTTTTAAGGCATCCTCTGTTGTCTCTTTTCAGAGACAACAAGTTGTGCTCTTACAGCTAAGAATGGAAGTAGTGATGCTTGTGACAGGCCCAGAATCCTGCTGGAGTTCATTTCACAGCCTGAGGACTGACCAAGCAAAGGACAGTTTCCTGCACAAATGACTGAAAGTGTCCTTTTGCCTGAGGAGAGTCAGAGCCAGCTATGGTTTTCAATCTCAAGTTTTAAATGTCTCTCAAAGGAGTCATCTGTTGAGAACATCTCCAAAAATCAAAGGTCAAAAGAAGGCCTAATACATTAAATTATATAAAATAAAACTTTTTCTTTTAATTAACTATGTCTCCTTAATTTTAAAAGGCTAATTTCAGTGCGATAGTGAATAAATTACTCTATCATTTCAGTGCTGAGCCAAAACCAAATAAACACAGAAGTTCATGCCATCCAAAACTAAAGTGCATGTGTGCAGGCATGAATATGTGTATTCCTGCCAAATCTCTAATATTTGGATGAGGAAAAATATTTAGTACAGCTGAAAGTGAAGTAGTTCATAGATGAACATTTGCAGTAAAAATCAGGGGAAGAAAAAGTTGACTCCATAATGTGCTAGTTGTGGTCCGTGATGTTTCTCTTTCAGTACTTTTTTAAGAAACTGAGAAGTCCAATTCTCCACTCATTTGTTCTGGGAGGGAAGTCAACCTCATGATCTCAAGCAACAGCGAAGATGTTGCATAAGTTTCTTACTCAATTAGGATTTAAATATTTCATAGCAAATGGGACAGAGTCATTAGGAGAGATTGAGGGACACTCAGGCACTTCAGAAGGTTTTATGAGGACATAAGAAAACTTGTTTCAAACACTTCTGTAGGTTCAGACAGAGGGCTTGGATAGTGCTGTCCCCAGTAGACCCAAAACTATAAACTGGAAATGTTTAAGGAAGGCGCTTCTCAGTCTTTCCAGTTAGAGCTGTTCTGCTTTGTATATCTGTTCATATATATCATTCAGCAGTGTGTGTTGGTGGTCAAGACACCATCTTGAGGGACAAACTGCCTAGATCCCAGTCCCTTTTTCAGGAAAAGGAAAAACAAATGCAGATTGGAGCACTCGCCTTAGGGGTAGCGGGAGAAGAGCTCCAAAGCATTTATAGAGAACTAGGACTAGTCCCTCACATGCTGGTCAGCACTTATTCGTTCTCTGGATAAAAGAGAAACAGTCTCTGCTCCAGTTCTTTTGTGAATTCAGCTGGGAACTGTGTTTTTGTTCTCTCCCTACCTCTGGTTGAAATTATTCAGTGAATTAAAGCCAAATTATCAAAGCAGTTTTAAGATGTCTATAACGCTATTGTTGGTGAAAAATTTATGCTCTGAGAAAAAGGTGTTCAGGTCTATATTTAAGAGACCTTAGCTTATATCTGCTTTAAAGCTTCCTCTTTCTTTCCCCTAATTCAAAGGAGGCAGGGGGAATAGCGCTACCTCACTGTAAAGGGCAGGTTTCTCTTGATTATTCTTTTTGTCACATTTAAGACAGTTAAAACATTTCAATATGTTATTCATCCTATGGGCGAACTGATCACTGTCTTTTGTATTACATAGTAATCATCTCTGGAGGCTGTCACTGAATCAAATGGGTCACGTTTTCAAAAAGTATTCACTAATTTTCATTGTTCCTGCACTTGCACTTTGGTATTCAATATGAAGCTATTTAAAATGCTTTATTGTTTGGATCAGCAACCAACTACAGTTGCTGCTAAACTCCGTGAGAATGGTGGTGAGGTAGCTTACATTATTAGGTCTTAAAAAAATTAATTATATGGGTCAGATAATTAGCTAGTGTAAATAATTTCAAACGATCTCTTTCAATGTAGTCCAGTTGAGGGTATGCACAGAGTATTTTCACCTCAGTGAAGTCCTTAAGCAACTTTTGCCTTTTTGAGTAAGTTCCTTCTCCTTATGCCGTCAAGGCTATAAAGTTGTTTGCTTTTTTTTTAAAAAGGGTTACAGATTAATATCAGTAAAGGTACTTTATGAAATCATAGTGTGCTTTCTTGATATTATTCTTACAGGAAAAATGCTTATAACATAAAGCCATATTTATAGAGGTAGAGGTCTTTAATATTACTTCCACAAGCTATTCGTAAGGTTCAGAGAGAGCCTCATAGGAACTAGTTATTTTTATTGTGGTTTGGTGCATGTAGTACCATTTTCTTTTCTAGTATTTTAGACTTCTCTTTGTGACCCAGAAGTGGTGTATGGCACTACTAAAAAAAAAGCAGAGACTACATTTACCTTGTCTGAGCTCTGTATGTGAGTCTCCCTGCATGCTGGTACAGGAGAAACCATGTGGACTGGAGTCCTGATACTTTGACAGAAGAGAATTATGATGCCCATTTTCTCCATCTCTAGTGGTCATTAATGTTTTATGAAGGGAAGAGGAACATTTTGACATTTGGTAAGGACAGTTTCTAATTAAGGTTTGGATTCAAGAAGGCACTTAAGTTCTAATGGGACTCAGACACATGCCTGACTGGAGACCTGCTGTGCCCTGTCCCAAAATTTCCGTCTAACCACTAAACCACAGAATCAGGTTCATTCGTATTTACTCTTCTTCTGAGCCCACAAGCTTTTCTCACAGCAGCGGATCTCATGGGGCAGTCCGGGAGGCTATTGCTATTCAGTGTATGTTGCCAGGTTATCTTATACACAATCTACACTGCAGGCACCCTGCACAGTTAGAAATAGCATAGAAAACAAGAGATACTGGACTAAGTGTTGAGACCAAATTGCTCACTGAAGGCAGGTCTTCTAATTATTGGGGAAATATATCAGCATCTAGGCTGTAGGTTCAGCCTTGTGGACAGTGTAAATACACATATGGGGCTTTTGTGACAATGCTTGAATCAGAGAAGGTGTTTTGAGTTACAGAACACATTGACCTGCAAATTGAAATTAAACATTTAAAATTATAGCAATGATTAGATTATTCCAACACAGAATAAATAAAATGGGAGAACTTACTAAAAAAAAACCAGTTTTTCTGTATGTAAGCTGTCCTGTGTAGCTGTGTAGCTTTCCCTGGTGAGAATAATGCTGAGCATACATTTCTAGTGCTGAGCCTAGAAGATGAATAACGTTTTTGGATGTCTTTCGGTAACCTAAATTGCAAATATGAAATATGGTATATTGCAATTGTATAGAATGAGAATAAAATTTCATTGTCTTTGGATGCTGGAAGATTGCACTGCCCTGTTTGTTCTTCAGGTTGCTTTATGTTAGCATTTTTCCATGTGCTATACTGCAAGTAAAAAAAAAAATAAAATAAAACAAAAAACCAAAAAAAAGATATTGCAGTGAATCCTGACGATGTGTTAAGGCTTACTTACTTAGGTCCAGGGAAATAGGGAAGACAGAGTTTCAGAGGAAAAGGCAAGATAGACTATGGCATAAAGTTGAACAACAGTACTGCTGTTTTCCGATGTGCTTTAGGGAGAAGGGTGAAAATTTCTCAGTCCTTTGGAGGAGTTGTTGCTGATATATACCTAGGGGTTTTGTGCTGCAGATATTAGAGTAAGTTTTTGTTGCAGGTGTGCAAGTTCCAGAAAGTTTATGCTTTCAAACCCAGTTATTTGGCTGTGTTTCCCATTGGGTGGCATGCTGTATCTCTGCTCTTAGAATAAAGATACTCAGAGGTATTTTGCTTTTCCCTGCACAGATGCCAGCAATTCTTTAGAGAGCTCTGAATTACTGTGTAGGAGCCTGCTGTCTAAAACCTAGTCACTGTGATGGTCAATTGTTTGATTTTGGTTTTGTTTTTTTCTTAAATATCTTTGAGCTGTTGCATGTTCACTAATCAAAACATTTTTCTTTCATTCCCAGTTCTAATGCCAGTTCTGTTTAATGTCCTTTTATTCTTTTGCCATTTCAGAACTATTAATGAGACATAGATTGTCCATTTATAGCATGGACAAATGAGATCTCTTTCCTATAGTAGTTTTTAGTACAGTAAAGTGCCCTCCATTGTAAAGTTTGATGTGTGCTAGTGAAAAATAAAACATGAAGAGGACATTTCACAAAAAATATTTTGCAACTCCGGAACATTATAGCGATCCCAGATTATGTTGTTTTCAGGCCATGTGAACGGCAAAAAAATAATTTACAATTTAATGCTCCTCAGTGACAAAGTTGTGTTATTTATTCTGTGAAAAGAGACATTCTACAGCCTTGTGTTTATGGGATGAATAGAACTGTGAGGCAGGTTTCTGATTCGTTGTTATGTAATGGAAGCTCACAGAAGAAAGGGAAAAAAACCCATCACCTGAAGTTCATTATATCACAATTAAAGGACAGGCCTAATTTAGGCAGTTTAACTACTGTAAAACATGCACTATCCCAAATTACTCTGAGCATCTAATGTTAGAAATGTTTCATATTTCCCAAAATACTTTAAAGGCATCCAGTAATTTAGACAAGAAGGGGAAGAAGTCAAAAAAGAACTCACAGAATATGCCATATATTCAGGAATTACTAAGCACAAGTTTTCTAAAAAATCCTTACTCTTAAAAAATTACCTGCTGGATCCTCAAAACAGAGATGTAATGAAGAGTCCCTGAAAAGAACATTTGCCTTCTATTGTTTCAGCTTAATTGTGGACTTTAAGCCCCTTTCAGTTACTTAAGAATATGATTCTCATTAAAGAGTGAGATCTAATATTTGAAACATTTCATAGAATGTTTTGGGTTCGAAGGGAACTTAAAGGTCATGTAGTTCCAACCTCCCTGGTATGTGCAGGGACACCTTCCATTAGATCAGGTTGCTCATCCAACCTGGCCTTTAACACTTCCAGGGGGGAATTTATGCTGCAATATTTTGTTTTTATTTTATAATTCTGACTGCTTTATTGCAAACATTACACAAATTTGCCCTTTGGAAAGTTTCAAATTCTACATGTCAAAGTCATAGTTTTAACTTTTGATGTTATAACATAGCATATTGCCTTTCTTCTATTAACTTCTAGTAATACTTTGCAATAATTCACCGTATTTTAAATTTTTACATCTTAACAGTATGGTGCAATTCTTCTGGTAGAAAAAAATGCCATCATATATTTTTCCACCAGTCACTAGCTTTTTTATCTTGTAAATATCATTACCTTCAGATGAGTATGTGCCTTACAGAATAAGCTACCCAGTGACCCCTGCTAGCAAAATCACAGTCCTACCAGGTGAACTTGTAGAGTCCTAAAAATTTGGGTTCTGTTGTTTGCTGGCTAGGAAAATAAAATCTGCCTCTGTCGGAATAATCTTATTGCCTGTATCATATTGATTAAATATTGTGTTGTACTCTGAGGGCTGTTATGTACTTTGCATGCATACCCCAACGGCAAGATGTAGCCCTATCTTTTTTAAATCTAAAAGTGGTAAATAAAACTGACACTATTTTTCCTTCATGCATGTGAAGTATCTGGGTAACTCTACTAGAGAAAGAAAAAATATTTGTATTTCATACATGTAACCTTAATGTTACAAATTACTCTGGTTTGAAGGTGTTTATGTCTGCCTGCAGCTCTTCAGTTGTAATTAAAACAGTTTCAGGTCACTTAGTCTACATTCTTAATGCTTGCAGCTCCAGTGTGCTCATCATATGGAAAGTTTTTGTTATGAGGAAGAGGATTCAGCCCTTGATGTATTTTGCTGTTTTCTGTTAGCACCTAAACAAAAAAAGTTTTTTTGTTTGCCTATTTGGTCAGGTTTTGTGCTGAACAGGGTAAGTAATGCCTTTAGCAACAATAAAGTGATTTAAAAATACCATATGCACATGCAGTATGGAGATTTACCTGATTTTTTAAGGAAGAAGATAACAAAAGTAAAGACAAAGACAGAGACGTGTCAAAGGTAGGCACAGGAAATTTATCTCAGCTGAACGAAGCCCCTTCTTTCCACCTCTACAGCTAATGAGAGCTTAAAGACAACACTCTTCAGTCTGAGGTCTTTTACACCTTAAAACACAGCAGCAGCCCCAAGTAGGTGGGGAACTCTAAATCATGCTAAATCATCTGTGAAGGATCAAGGAATAAGAAAGCAGGATAAAGCATAAAAAGTTAGAATGCCAAAACCAAAAAACAAAACCAAAGACGATAAGAAGTGGTAAGAATTTTCATTGAAAACCCTTTTTTCTTCATTTCCTTACCCAACAACTCCTTGACATCTTCTTTTCCCTAAACAATGCCTATCAACAGTCACCCTTCACATACATTTGGGAATCTCTCACCAACTGTAGCCTCAGTCTAGGTGGGAGTCATATGATTAAATTTGAAAGTTCACAGTCTGGGTACTTCCATAAGAAAAAAGTCACAGCAATTTCCTTCAGAGTGAAAAGTGCCCTGGCCAGTAGAGACAATGACACTGAGAATCCTTCTAAAACAAATCTTTTTCAGCCAGGGGATCTCATCCTAAATTGCAATTACTGTATTGACTAAATTTCTAGATCTCCATCAAGTGTAATGGGAGTCAGGACAGCAAGTTTACATAAAGACACATGCAAGGGAAGGTGATGGGGGTAAATTTATGTCCCCACAGTGTCATCTAGTGCCACTTTTGTGTTTCAGAGCTATCTCATGTGATCAGCTGCTGCTCCAGAATAATGTGGATCTGCTCTAAATCCAATGTCACATTGGTCAGGACCATGCAGAGGTATTGGATTTCCTAAGTTAACTCAAAAAGCACTATATTTCAATGCTTCGGTAAAATCCCTTAATTTGGAAAAGATGAGTTTGACATTTTATGTCAAGAAACATGTCCACACCTCCACAAGTTCTTTATATCAAGTAGGCATGTAAACTAATGTTTCTGGAAGACAGGGAAACACTTCTTTCAGGAATTTTCATGTTACATTAACCCCCTTTCCCCAACCTACTGTGGCTATTTTATTTTATTAAAACAACAAACAGACAAAAAAAAAACCCTCAGCAACTCCCCCTCCCCCTGAACTGTGGTAAAATAAGAGCAAAATACCTTTTATCTATGAGCATAGATACTCTACCATCACCTTGTGACATTAAAAAGAATCTTATCTGCCCTAAAGCAACAGATTTCAAGAAGAAAAAAATAAAAAAAGACAAAAATAACCTCTTGTTTATAACCATTCGAAAAATAAATGTACCATTTCTTTCTGCCTAATAGGACACATCAGAAAAGCCGAACATTAAGGGCTGAGCCAAATGTGGTAGTTGCTGGAGCTGCAAAAGTCAATTTCTTGACTGATGGAAGCCTGTACTTAAACCCAGGACAGGAAAACTGAGCTTGAAGAAGAATTCAATGCAGTATAGAAAAGGAGGGTGAAGAGACAGATGCGGATAGGCTGTATAGAAATTGATCTCTAAACAGTACAGTGTGAAAAAAAAAGAAAACAACAATGCCTCAAAACCCAAACAAACACAAAGGATAATGAAAAAGGGAAGAAATAGCCAGATGGCCACAAATCTCCAAGTTTGTCAGCTGCTAGTTAAATCATATTCATGTAAGAGCACTGGATGTGAATGTGTCAATGTAATGCAACAGTTGAGAATATTATTTGAAGGACAGTCCTTGAAGAGTCCAGAAGAGGGCTTTTGTCCAAGTTATTTCCCTGTCTGAATGTTCATTCACAGTGGAAAATGTGACAGCAAAATAAAATAGCATCATTGCTTATAAAAATGCTATTAATTTCAAAGCCCCTAGTTACAATAGTTAGGAACTGCAGTATGTGTCCACATGTGTATGTCGCTATGACTTTGAAAGCACAGACATATTCACCAATACTCAAAACACCACTGAGCTGTAAGCAATTACTAGCATCCCTCCGTTACCTTGGGAAATGAGGAGTGGAGAGGAGACAGACTTTTCCTGATGTTACACAAAGAACTCTGGAGTCAAGGGAGGAAAGACTGAGCACAAAGGTTAGGACACAGAGCTAGGATTAATGCAGGCCCTTGGAGGGATTTAAACGGTCTTGACTTATCATTTTGGAGCAACCTGCTGAGTGCAAAGTGGGGCTGGAGTGACTCACACAGCCCAGATAGCCAGATTTCTGATATATAACATAATTCTGAGAATTCCCACTCTGCTTCACCAGTCTTCATTGTGAAGCTTGCCAAATCAGGAATTTCCTTAGCAGGACTAGAGATGTCAAGCTGCCTGACTGAGTAAACAGTTACTTATGGAAGAGAGAAATAAACATCTTTCCACCACAGGACCCTTTCTGGAAATTCTACAATCTTTATTACTGATCAGAATTGACAAATTGTCATCATAGCATCTCCTTGCTCACTGAGGACGAGGCACACACATAGAGGATTTGGCCTCCTTGGTATATCACAGTGGCCACAGTTCAAGCAGAGGACTTTTTCCTCTTTCCTCTTTCAGTGTACCTGCTTTGAGGCTGACCAATGGAATAGTTTTTTGAAGAGAGGGGGGCAGGCGGGTTGCAATTTCTATGGCCTAAAAATAACAGCTTTTAAATTGACACTGAGGAGGTGGAAAGATATGACAATAGAACACAAGTGAATACTCTGTAAGAAACTGGAAACTGAAATGGAGAGATATGACCCGACATACAGAATCAGCACAACTGGCACATGATTTATTGATTATGGCCTGTCATATGAGAGGGCCTCAGCTCGCTGAAAAGCACAAAGCAAAGTAGTATTTTTCTCTCTATAGAATTTGGCATTTGGAAATTGCATACACTTTACCTTTACAGTGATTACTCTCTCCACACAAAGGAATATGTAGCTTTGCTTTTGAAGGCGTGCATGGTGCAAACTGTATGTTTTTTTCACCTGTCAGCGCAAAAAGCTGTGGATTATACTATTGATTCACACAGATAACTTAGAGGGCCAGAAATTGTTTGATGGGGAGCAGATGAGTGCAAAATCTGAATGCATTTGTGAATGTGGAACAAGATATTGCAAAGATACACAAAACACCGCCATGAAAAAAACCATCCTTTTATCTCCTTTGTATGCACTAGTTTTGTCTGCATGAACTTCTGAGCCACTCTTTTGTGACCCTACCTTCTTTCATGGTTTGGACAGCCACATGTACACTCTGTACTCCTAACCCTCAAAAATTACTTCAGGGTAAAATGTCTGTAGCAAAATAGCCCAAAAGAAAATATTCATAGTGAGTGATCCAAGTGCATTCCATTTGAAGTCAATGGAAATGTGACATCCAGGATCTTTGATCTAACATCAATAAACTGCAGGAAGCCCAGCAAAAGGCCACAAAGATGCTTGGGGCTGCAACACTTAGGCTGTGAGCAAAGGCTGGGGGCCAAGTACTTGTTCACCCTGAAGAAGAGGTAGCATTGAGGGGACCTAGCAGTAGCTCCCAGTACACTGTGAGGAGATCACCAAGAAGCCAGGTTCTTCACAGTAGTGTGTGGTGGAAGTATTTTGGAGTCTAATGAGATGCACACAGTACAAATCCAGAAACACTGCAAACTCAGAATAACCTATAATATTTTAATAAGTATCTTTGAAGCAACTTACAGGATATCATGGATCTCCATGCAAGCTGCTAAAGGGCCAGACTACTGATACCCAACTTCTGTGCTTAGAACAAGAAAGGGTATCTCACTATCTCACAGTATGATGCACGGCAAACTTAGACTAAGAAACCTGGCAGTATATCTCTATAGGCTTCAGGGTATTCTCCTTTGCCTTCACAATGTTGTTAACTGAGCAAAACCTAGCCTGAATCAAATATTCAAACTAATTGATTTCCTTTTCTTTCTTAGGGGCTCAAGTGCCATTTAAATGGGGCCTAATTAAACTACAAATAAATTCAACAGGGAAGTATTTCACAGAAATCTTACCCTATAAAATATTTGCATTATTTTCTTTTTAATTTTACCATCATTTCTACTTACATGACATTAGAGGATTTTTTCTTTTATCCATTTGAATGATGTTGACCTGGTTTCAGTATCTACTATTAGTCTGGAGGCCCTCTGTTCATCTGAGTGATTTAATGGCCAGATCATCTAGAGCTGAACTCTATCCCATATAGCTGACAAATCTTAAGTTTCAGTTTTTGAAATTTAGTGCCTTCTTTTCTAGCCAGACCTGCAGACGTCTACTGAAATGATTTCTTAGGAATAGTTCAAAAGAATAACCCTTAGCTCCAGAAAGCTATTTCAAGATGATGCAATTATGCACCACTAAGTCTTGATACAGAAAAGAGAAGTTAATGAAAAGCCATGAGAAAGTGATAACATTTCCTTGCATTTTCTGAGGAAAACAAAATGGAGAATAAGAAGAGGCATAGACTCAGCATGGATTGATAATTTTTGCTGTATAATTAATCAAAGGATTAGAGAGACCTGTTAATTACTGTGCCCTTAGCATTTAGAATCATTAACTAACAGGTCTTCTAGACAAGCAGGAAGAAACTACACACAGCCTAAGAAATTATACAGCACAGCAGAATTCATCCTTTGTATGATGAAGGAGCCAAGTGTTATTATCTTCCATCTCCACCTCTTCCTTTATCTTTTCCCATTTGTTAACCTGTGTATGTAGTTTAGAGGTCATTCTCCTCCCTTCCCACCATCTGTCAGTTTAGGGGTTAGAACAGGGTCACATAGTGCTGTAAACCACACAGGTTTTATATCTTGAATTTATAGTTTTCCCTTCTGTATTTGTTTCGTACTCAATTTCAGGACTGGCCAAGGATTACTGAGTTTCCAGGGTGTGATGCATTTGGCACAGCATGGCTTAGACTGGCCAGCTATTGCCTCTGCCTATTTCAGCTGCAATTGTTTGCTATGAACTACTGAGCTCTTACCAGGGTCCTTAAACTAGCAGAAATGCTCAGCAGCAAGAATAATAAAGGCATTGATTCAGATTCTGGACTGAGATTCACAGGGTACAATCTGAAAGCGGTATTAAAAATGATAAATTACCATGATCCCATGGCTAACAGACAGGCAACAGTCCTTTCTATAAGGCAACAAAAGCAGTGGGATGGCCTAGCTACAGACATAGTATGAAGGCAGCAGACGGATTTTAACACTCTGTTGTACTTTTTTCCTTGCAGGGATTTAAGAAGATATATATTTGTTTTAAGAAATTGCAAAAGAGAAAAGTAATTGGAACTTGGCCAGTTTGGACACTCGTATGTAGCTGTGGACCGAAACAGATGCATGGTTTCAGAACCTCAATTGAAAGCAAAATGCCAAAATATCTCCAGAGTCTCCAACCCACTATGAAACCAATGAACAATGAAAGATAACAATAAAAACAAAATGTGGGGCTCTGGTCTGGGTAAAACTGTGCAAGGTCCACTCATTGAACTGTCACAACTAGTGAGTCAGTGGCTGCGTGGCTCTGAGAATAATATACATCATCTCCTTGTTCATCTTCCCTGTGACTCTCATGTTCCCTCAAAATATTCTTGGACTCCGCAGTCCAAATGAAATCAGATTTCTTAAAGGGGGGCACACTGCAAAGATACCAGCTCCTGGAAACATAATGGAAAAGGTGTTTGGAATATGCAATTGGGAAGAGCCTGGGAGCTCAACCTTTATTTGGCAGCAACAAGACAGACAGTTTGAATGTCCCAAAGAATTTTTATAAATGCCAGTGAGGGCAACTGCAGTACATGAAGCCATGGGAAACCAGAGCTCCATTGGTTCCAGTGTTCTTGTGAAGGCATTAAAAAGAGACAAATAGGCTGAAGAAAATATGTTTATTCCTCCTGGTCGGTTTGATTTGGAAGTGGAAGGAAATGAGGTCTGTGTGCCACACATCTGAGAGGACACAATCATGCATTTTAATAATAGTTTTATTACAGAAACTTTAGAGGAGCTCAGAGGCCACTCCATTAGGGACTGTACAAATATATAGTCCAATCTGCTTGAAAGTGCTGGGAAAATGAATAAAATAGAGAGAAAGGGCAATATTAAATAGAGGGGAGAAGGCGGGAGATGAGAAGGGGTAAGGCTGCATTTAGGGCATTACTAAATGGTGTTTGTTTGTAGTGAAAAAAAGAGTAACTTAAAATATAAGCATTACAACTAATTAACAAGAAAGGAACTGAATCACTTAGAGACTGTCAAATACTGAAGAAGAACTAGCAACTCACCCCCAAACACACAACTCTGGTTTTAAAAATAGATTTGCTAGCAAATGTATATGTTTCAGTTGGGGATACACAGTTTCTCTTGGTACTCGAGTCTGGATGAGTATACAAATTCATTAAACCTGCATGTTTATTCAGATTAAGCTTTCAGAATTCATTACATTCCTGCAACAATCACTAAATTCGCTATAAAATTTTATTTAAATGGCTTGGAAAGATATGCCTACCTAATTGCAAAAGGCTGAAGAGCAAGGGAGACACACTTGTCTACACACCCAGCAACTGTATCATTCCATACACACCCTCACTGTTACCTTAAATATTACTATTCCCTGCTCTAGCTTTAAAAAGAGAGCATTTATGAAAGTATGGCTTTTGTTTTATGTCCTTCCACTCCAAAGCAATGCATAACCCACTAAAAAAAAAGGTATAAATTACCCTTTCAGACAAAACTTCTACAAGGAAAAAATAAAGCAATAACACAGTGAGTTTTATTTTATTAGTCTGAAACCATGAGCAACAGCTAGTATATGGCATAGTAGCTGAACCAGATTTCAATTGCTTCTGCCGTTCAGTGATTCACTCAAAGTTTTTTTCTCAGCAGCAAAACTATGCTTCCCTGCAACATCATCTTGATCATTTTCTGGTACGCTCTTTCTAGCCTTAAATCTCGGTTGGCCTGACTAACTTAAGAAAATAACTTTAAAGATCAGTCCAAAAACGTTTCCATATTCTGTTTTGGTTTTCACTCTAGCTTGCCAGAAGCCTGACCCTGTTTAAATGTTGGCAATGTAACTCCTCCTGAAAGAGTGATAGCCCAGTACGTACAGCTGAGCTCTTTGCTGGTTACTTGCAAGATATCTGGGTGGGTGGAGAAGAAAAGCTATAGTGACAAATGTATTTTGGTTCCTTTAGTGTGGACAAAATGGTTCTTCTAAAAAGACTAAGTTTTCAGAAAGATTCAAGCCCTCACCTCACCTGCATCGCTTTGGTGTCCCAGGCTGCACAGCCAAACACAGAAACATCCAATCATTTCTAGAAACCTGAAGAGACTTTGAGTTTTTCCCTGGCAACCATTTCTCTCCTCCTGCTTCAGTAGATGCTGCAGTTACACTACAAGGCACAGTAGTACAGTGTTTCTCTTAACCCAAGCAAATTTTATCTGTATAATTCTGGATCAGTTAATATATTGGACTTCAAATTGCACCAAGGCTAATTCACAGACTCATTTCACTTCACAGATCTCTCCTGAGACTCTAATCATAGCTGCATATGATTTAGGGTCAGTCTTTTTGCAGAAGTCTTAGTCTCATGTGATTTTAAAATGCAATGAGCAGAACTTAAAAAGCTCTCCAGCAAACACTGAGTAATTTATTCCAAGTTCTCAGCTGAGGTAAATTGAGATGGTGCCACTGATACGAAGGACTAAAGTTACATCCACTGAGAGTCTAGCCCTTGTAACTTGCTCTTTGTTCCCTACTGTATGAAAGTTTTCCCAGGCGCACAATTTACAGGTCTATCTTTAGCTACAGAGTGACCAACTAAAGGTCAGAAAAAGCCATCTCCACAGCACCACGCCGAAACATAAAGCACTTCCTATTCATGCAGTCAACAGCTTATAGAGAGATATAAAAAGATATACACATTTTAATGAAAATATAAAGAAGGATATTCTAAAAATATGCCTTATGACAGGTGAAAAATGTCTTTATGTAATTAATTTCCTAAAACTACATTACAGAGTGATTAAATTATAACTAATGTACTTTACACCTGGAAAAGTATGAATGATTTAAATGAGATAAGAATTGAATCTGTGAGAAACTGGAACCATCATCTGTTAATAGACTTTATTTCACTGAAGTGAACTGAGCTTGAGTTAGTTTGCAGTCCATTCACCAAAAACTATCATAGCTTCGCTGTGATGGAAGTGCTTTTATCACAAGACATAATACAGTGATGGTGTAGGATTAAGAGAAATAAGGTGAAGAAGAAAATTTGATACACACATTGGCATGCATTCCAAGGAAAAAAAGGTTTCAACAGCAGCTTTACTGAGTCAATATTTATAATGTCATAAAACATGGGGTCTCCATTTGGAATTCAGGCTTTGCTGTGTTAGATTCTATGCACAAATATTTCCAAGAGATGGTCAGTACCCTAGAAAGTTTACAAGTCTAATTTATGATAAAAACAACAGTTGGATAAAACAAACAAATCTAATGAGTGCAATCTGTTTCATTTATCAAAAAAAAAAAAGATAACTGAGAAGCAACTTGATTATGGTTCACAAATACCTCCAGAGGGAGGAAATAGAAGGTACTTAAGTAGTTCTCCATGTAGCAAAGGCATAACAAGGAGCAGTTGTTGAAAGTGAAATCCAAACAAATGCAAATGAGAAATCAGTCAGAAAATCATAGTAAAGATGATTAGCCAAAGAAACAAAAGGATTGAGAGGAATGGCAGGTTCTCCATCTTTTCAAGCTTTCCAGCCAAATTTGAAAGGCAGTAACAAAACAAGGTTTGATCATACTGCACTTAGGTCATTGTTACACAGGTTTTGCAGGTAGACGTGAGTTTGTGGCACTCTCCAAGGCAGTTGGAAGCAGTGAAGCAATGAAAGCCATTTTCCCAGTTTAACACAGCACATTTCTCAAACTGTGACTGCAAAGAGCTTCCATCTCTTTGCAAAAGACCATGTGGAATCCTTGGTACAAGCGTGATGAGGTGGGATTTCACTATGTGCCTTAAACAGGAGGCCAGAGAGGTGGTAGCTGAAACAAAAAATCTACAAGGTAGCAGTCAGATTACCAGAAGTAACGAGGATTATCATCTATCCATTTGCAACCAACGTGAAAAAAAGCTGAAAAGACATGTTTTAGCTATTTCAGTCCTCATGAACAGCTATATTTTTGTGCTTTCAAGATAAATCTTCTGAAGGAAAGCTATGAGCTTGTAAACTGTCTCACATCTCAGTCTTTGGTAAATTTAAGTTTTCTCCCAAATTCACAAGACTGAGCATCTTGTATGATTTCAAGAACATATCTTAACACAGCCATATCCTTTCAAACCCTGTTTTGTGAGTGGTGTAGTATAGTTGGTATATATATGTTGGTATATATATATAGTTGGTATATATGGACCAAGATGTCCATCCAAAGAGCAGTGGTACCTTCTCAGTTTCACAAATTTTCTTCTCCCGTTGCTAGAAACACTTGTCCAGTTGCGCTGCTCAGAGGTAAAGTACATGGCAGCCTCACAGCATAACAGTTTCTAGAAGAATGTGAGGATATTTATTCCATAAGGTTGTCCTTCTCTGACAACCTGGAAAATTCAAACAGAAAATTTAATTTTCTATTTGAAAACAATAGAAATAGAAATAGAAACAATAGAATAGAAAACAATAGTGCAGACTGTTCTTTTAGGGTTTACTTTTGTCCATTGTTTTCTTTTTGTTTCTAGACTATCTTTGAGGTGGCCTACAGTGTCTCTTTCCAACTGATTTTAAAACATTTGCACAAAAGTTTGGAAGAAACTTTTGGAATTTACAGAGTGTATTTTCACCAAAAAAAAAAATCCCCCAAAACAAAACCAAAAAAACACACAAAAACAAACTCAAACCCAAAAGACAAATTCGTCCTATAATTTAACAGGCTGAAGTTCTACAACTGCTGTCACTGATGCCTTATACATAGGTAAGATACTTTCTCTGTGCCTTACTTTATAATTCCTTTCCCCTCTTTGGTCCTATCATTCACATATCTTCCTTTCATATCCTATTGCACGTATTTGAGATTAACACTTGAAACCTTATTCTGAAGTGGTAATTGAAGATTATAACTTTTCTGACAGATTCGTTTCTCCATGGTTAACTTAAAATATCACATGGTTTAGAACTCGAACTTTATTGAAAAAACACGAGAAATCTACATTGAAAATTGTTCCAAATCTGTCCAGATGTACCACCCAAAATTTTTAATTTTAAAATTATGGAAAAAATATATATCTGTACTTGAAAACGGTCATATTAAAACCAACCAAGCAAACAACACTGCTACCATTTCTTGTTCTGTATTAAGAAAGTGTAGTTATTAACTGAAAAAGATTAAAACTAAACCTGAAAAAGAATTTTACAAAATATTTTTGTAAAAAAGATAGCTGAAAAAAAGGCAAAATGGGATTTGGATTTTTTTCAACACATGATTACCTGATGCAGGCTTTGGGTATCAGCTGTGTCTAAAGATGTGTGGGTTACAGCTGCATCATCCTCAAGGTACAATATTTGGCATGGTATGAAAGGGACAAGGCTTTTGAAAAAGTCAGAACTAAGGATAACTTGTGGGATGCAAATTTCAGGCTACCTCTAAATCCCACTGCCTAGATTCCTTTCTCTTACTAGTGTACTTTCATGGAAAGCTTTGTTGCTGGAGGCAAAAACTTTATCTCACACCCTTGAGAGTGAAGATGTAGAAAGGAATTACAGCTTTTAGTGCTGTCAGCAATTTTAACTTATGTCTATACCAGGAAATTAAATGGTGCCAGTCTCCATTCCCTGTAGGCAGATTGCCAAAGGCCAACCTGCTCTTCTCACATGAGCACAGGCCATGCACACACAGATGCATATGTGTTACTTGTGCATCTCTGAGTTACAGGTATAGGCAGCACCTAATTTCCTAAGTCTACAAGCCCCTAATGGAGAGATGGAGAGGAAGGATGCTTTTTAATTTCAATTGTTTCCTCTTCTGACTCTTTCCTCCCACCTCTTCCCATTTGTCCTCAAACAAAGACGTACAATAACTGTGTAGTTAGATCCAGGAAAAAAACACGAGAGTAGTAGATACAAGACACTACTTCTAACACATTGTCTTCTGTGCAGAAAACAGTCTCATAAATACCTTAACATGTATCTCAAATGGCTCTGAGGGCTAATGTTTAATTTGCATCCATGATTTAATCTTAATAAATCAAAGAGAACAGTACTGAACACAGACTTAGTGGGAGGATTAAAAGGCAATTGTAGTAAAACGTAGCGATAAACATCCCAGCCTAATCCTCTTCTCCTTTGTCCAGGTGGAAGTCAGGAGCAACCCCACTCTAATGAACATAGGCATCCTGGAGTAAAAGCAGTGTAAAGAAGAGTAGGCTCTTGCTGCATAAGATGAAGCAATTTCAGACTTGGCAGTAAATTCTGATAAATATGGTACAGTGCAGCTGTATATTAAGTAACCGATTTAGAACAAAAACAATCTGGTAATGCCTACATTTTTCTTTAGACTAATAGGTGGCTGAAATACAGTATTTCTGAAATAAAT